>CM034150.1:814074503-814479921 GCA_019776745.2 Taxus chinensis
TGCCGAAATTATAAATGTAATAATGATATTTAATAGTGAAATTATGAATGTAATAAAGATACACTCATACACTTATTACGCTAAATCTCTCTAGGAGCCTTTATGACCATCAAAAAAGGAGTAATGGTGGTTTATTCAACAGGAAATGATGGCCCATCATGCGAAACTACCAAAAACACTGCAATTTGGATTTTTCAATATTAGTGGAGGCACTATCGAAAAGGATTACACCACCACCTTGCAGTTGGGAAATGATAGTATTGTTGTTATGTCATCGTCTTTCTTCCTTGATGAGGGGAACACTTTCACAAGGATATCCCATGCTTCTATCCTTCTTTGATTTGGGGACCTTTTGTGCACCAAAATGAGGGAATTTATTTGTTTCCGGGTGAAAAGAACTTAGTCTAAGTTGTATTATTAAAGTTTTTTGTGGAAGATTGATTTCACGTTCTTCGAGGTCGGCTATTGAATTTTCCTTACTACTATGAGTTTCAATGAAAAACTATGAGAAATAAACTAATCATTCCAGATCTACATTTAATAATATAACTCAAAGCTTATATATCATTTCCTTTCCATTTAGTTAGATTTGTAAATGTTGTTTATTCACTTTGTAATTCCAAATTTATATGACACCATTAAAATCCCACTATTAGTCATCTATTTTTGCCATGTACCATCAGACATGCCATCATTGCAAATAATAACAGAAAATGAAAGCACTGAGCAGAACTTTTTCATGAAATAGGACAGTTATCTCGTCAAACCAGCTTCAATAAGATCCACATCCAACTGATTTAGTTGTTTAGGTATGGATTTAGTTGTTTTGTTGGATTTGATTTTTGAGATTTAATATTGGAATTGAATTTAGATATTTGTTTTAACATTTTTTTACACATTTGAACTCTAATTTAATTTTAATATTATTAATAGATTGCATATTTTTAGTAACTAATTATTCCATGACTATAATTTACAAAACATGAACTGCTTAAACATAGATTAAACACATTAGATCTTCATTAAGACAACAAACAACCTCTTTCCACTTGTACATTACATGGAACACTTTTATGGTTTTATTAGTTCAAATCTCTCTTTTGGATGGAAAATTAAATTCACCTTTCTCTCATTTCACCAACTACTTGAAAGACTTGAATATCAATGACTTTTTTTGTTGACTTTCCTCATGTGCTTAATCGAGCTTGAAAATGAAAAGTGAAGTTTGTTGGGGTTTTCTCATTTTTTTATTTTGGTCCCTTTAAACAAAAATTGCATTCATGTTAATAATACGGGGAAGATCGAGATGATAGAGTGGAGCACATTTAGTATATTGTTTAGGTAAGAAAAATATAAGCCAGGCAATGGGTGTGGGACATGTATGTATTTAATTCCCACATTTTTACTAAGACATCACCTATTCCCCAACAAGTACTCAAGCTTGAAACTGAAAATGAAACGTTACTGGGTTCTCCTCATTTTCAAATTTTGGTCCCTTTAAATGTGAATTGCCTTCATGTGCATGACGTAAGAGATATCAAGAAAGAAAGAGCAACAAGTAACATTTATTATTTGGGGGGAACAGTCTAACTTTTAGAATAATCGTGGGGCATGCATGTATTCAATTATCACATTTTTTTTTACCTTCAATTCATGTCTTTGTATTTCTTGAACATTCCTTTTATGTGTCTTTGCTACCTGATCCCAGGGATGTATGTTCTATTTCTCTTCACACTTACAAGGTTTTCTTCACCTACACCATTCAAATCTAAAAAAACTATGTGCCTCATGGCTAGAGGCCAAGCTTTATTTCTTTTGTTGATAGTTATACAAAAATTGTAATCGCAATTGTGTACGAAACCTCAACCCTTGGGTTTTAGGTCCAATCAACATATCTTTATCTCTAAAGTATCCATTAAAACTCAATAGGGAGTAATACCAGCTATTGGGTTGCAATATCAATAGACATCCCTCCAAGTTGCAAATATCACTCTGGCCACAAAAACATTGCGTTGACCTTCACTTTTCTTGCTATACTTCACCTCACATTTACTTTTTTCTAACCACCCAATAAAGTCAATAGCTGAAAATTCAAAGAAGTGTTCACCTCGGTCACATTTTCCATCCACTACTTACATGTGTTTCCATATCTCTCTCTACAATTTATCTATGTCTTCCTTGGCATGAGTTTTCTCCTTCTTTTGATTGACTTACACATTGTAGTCTTCGTATAGAGTTTATTTTCACATTATCTCCTCAATTCCTCTTTCCTTTCCCATGCACTTCTCCACCATCGAACACCATTTTCTATATCATCTTCCTTTCCCATTCCTCTTTTCCATCCATTTTCGCTTCTTCACTATATCTTTCATGGGAAGGTTTTTATCTAGGGTTTTTATTTTATTGTTTTCCTTTGCTAGGGTTTATGTCCAGGAGTTTTAGATTTTAATTATTTTTCTTACTAGGTTTTTTTAAACATTTCATTTTTTTATATTTTAAAGTTAGGAATGTTATGTTTATTCTTATTTGCAAGGATCCACATACTTTTATTCTTCAAGTGTATCTAACTGTTGTTTCCATATATCTCTTAAGGTGATCTCTTCGTTTTCTCTTGTTAGTGACCTCCTACCTTTTTAACGATGGATGTTTGGTCTTATGATCTCATTTGAACCTTTTCCCTTTCTCAACCTCCATAAAAATATGGATGTTTGGTATTTATGACCTCCTTTGACCAATTGCACCTTTCTCAACCTCTATGACATTATATTCTCATATCTCTGTCTCCACTTCATTTTCCCCAATATAGAAAATAATGAAAGTGAGGGTAAGAGGGGAGGGCTATAGAAGGAGAGGGACATGTCCTTCATATTATTTTCATTTTATGAGTTGTCACTATGTAATACTGACATCATTTGCGTTGACCCTTGTTTTTTATTTTTTCAAAATATGTTAAATTTATTTAAAATTAAGGCTTGTTGATCGAGAGAGGGGACAAGGGGGGACACATGTTAGTGGTAAGGATGGGTATTATAAAAATGTATTTGTTAAGGGACAAGAGAGGACATTAAAAGAAGACTCAAGATTGGGGCACATATAAACATTAGTAAAGGGTTGAGTTGAGGTGAAGGGGACAACTAGAAGATAAAATTAAAATACCATAATATATTACAATAAATCATTATATATATGTATGTATGTATGTATGTATGCTAGATTCACTTAGGAGAGGGTATTTCTCAGAAGAACAAAAAATAAAGGGACTATTCACACAAAAGTGCTCAATAGTACCACAATGGTAAAAACTTATTATCATACAAATTAAGGAGAAGAATAAAAATATGAAAATCGATGAGACATTAGATTCTACCATTTCCACCCATAATAGACAACTTCTCAGACACACAATTTGCCAAGACCGAGTAAAGTGTCTCCTAGTTAAATCTCCACCTTAAGCTTGCTCCTCTACTTAGGTTTAGTGGTGGTGTGTGCATATCCATAAGCCCAAATATTATCCTTCTCTATATGATTCTATACACTGTATTCAACAGATAATCATCCTCGCACATTGAAATCTATCTGTTGTTATTGGTGTTTGAGTGGGTTTCATGCCTTAACCTTACGTCTTTAACCAATCAATGTCCCAATTCAACTGTCCGTGTCAAAAGTTCCTTATACTGCATGTGCAACAAGTAGAATTCCATCAAAGTGCCACACCTTAAAAAAATCAAGATTGTGTGCATGATGCTCATATAATCCATATGCATATAGAGTACCAAAAACACTCATTGTCACATGTATTTTTGAATTATATATACGCTGTGTGTAAAATATCCATTCATATATTAAATCCTGTCATAATTCCAAAAATCTCAAACATCCAACCCAGTGCCATATGTGCAATGTGATTTTAACGAGCCTACCAATGCAAGCCATTCTAAAACCATTGCACTGATTTATTCTTAGGTGAAAACATTCACACATTTCTAACAATCACCGAAGGAAAATTTAAAGGAGAAACTTTCAATTCTGTATTCATACTACATATGAACTACCATCACTCACTATAAATCCATTCTATGTATATATATATATATATATATATATATATATGCAATTGGTATTTTTTGCTAGTATGATCATAGAAAATAACATGTTTTATAACAACATTTCTGGCCTTGTGTAAAATTTCAAAAAAATGTGTCTATGGTGGCTTGGTGATGTAGGAACATCCAGACACATAAGTAATCCTCATCACCCAAAAAAGACTTAGGGATAAGTGCTTTAAATAAGTACTTTTTATTTTTTTGCCACATTGAGCTTCACACAACGTGATTGTGATTGACTCTTAGGATAAAATTTTTAGTCCAACAGGTGTTGGGAGCTTGCACCCTGTTGGTAAAATATTTTGCACAAGGAAAAATGGATAATTTCAGCAATGCTAGCGAGTCAAAGTATCTTCTCTATTATATGGGTATGCTCCCATTATTGAAAATATAAATGTAGAAAAGAGTATTTAAAATATTCACATTCAAAATTGCATATTGGGGTTTGCTTGTAGAACATAGTTCAACAAGGAAATTTGAAGGATAAAGAGAGATATGGAAGGGAGGAGGATCATAATAGAAAGGAATAGGTGTTCGTAAACACATAATTTATTCATTAGCAACAAAATGTATTAAACACAAAGAAATACTCATTAAGTCTAGATATCTTTTGTGCAAAAAAAAAGTTTCAATAAATGCATTTGTCATAATATTAAATAAACCATAAGAAGATTAAAGAAATGAAGTTCTTAAAAACTTCTATTTCTTGAATGAGAAAATGAACACAAAATTTCTATTATCCTCCTCTTCAACAAAATTTGAGTATATAGTCAATTAACCCCAATACAATGACTGAACCTCATATTTATACATGAGGGGAAATAACTACCTCAAAATAGATTTTAAGTGACATTTTGATTTTTACATTTTACTTTTCAAAAATTAAAAGTGATTTTACAATTAAAATTTCACTTTACAAAAAGTGTAATGAGAAATTAGAATAAGGTCCAAAAGTCCCATGCTTTACCTTCTTAGGAAGGTTAATATTTAGAATGCATGTTCTAAACTTGAGAATATTTTCAAATACCTTATTCCCTTTGGGAATATGAGTAGTTTTCAAGACATCGATCCATGTATTTCTTCAACATTATTGAAGAGATTAGGTACATTTTTATTAGCTTCAATAATCACTTGAATATCTTTGTGATATTATCCATGGAGCCCACATAAATACTCTATGAATAAAAGATCTATCATTTGAGCATGTTGTTGAATTGATCTTTGAGTTTAATGTTTTGTCTCAGATAGGAGTTGTTATTTTTCAACAATTCATAGTGAAGATCACTCATATCAGCACAAATTTCAGACTTGAGACCATCACTTTTTTGAATTTGAGAGAAGATGTCATAGAGAGCTTCTTCAAGTGTCTTGAGTCTCTATTCAATAGTTATAGACAAAATAAAAGAGAGATTGTCCTTGGTATTATTGAAAATATGATTAGAAATGAGAATTTTCTCATATGTGGTAGACATGTCACATATGTATTTTTTTAGACTTCCCTAAAATGAAGTCTTATACTTTATTTCTTTCACAATATCATTGGTTTTGATCAAAACTTTATCATTTAACCCATACACCACCTTGTATTCATCAATGAACTTATAACCTTTGATAATGATAATTTTTTTCTAAAATAACGTCTTGAGCTATTTTAACAACCCGCATCTTCGATTTTGGACTTGGCCAAAATTTTGCAGTAGATTCAGGGATGAGAAATTAATTTTATCAGCATGTCAAGTTTCCAGGATCTTCATGCATCTCCATGTTCCATGCTCCTTGTTTTTGCCCCCAAAAATCATTCGAGAAATCTTGAAAAATGTGTAAGTGTCAAAATTTTCCTTGTATTTCAAATTTCAGGTTTCAGGGGTCAAAATGCAGTTTACATGAAAATTGATCCTTTAACCCCAAAACCTAAAACACAAAGGATTTAGTGTATTTCAGGTTTGTGGGGTCAAAGTGCAGTTTACATGTAAATTGATCCTCAAATCGTGAAACTTGAAATACAAAGGATTTAGTGTATTTTGGGTTTCAAATTGCAATTGGCAGGAAAATTGCTACGTAAAAATCGAATCCTGATTCTTGAAATACAAAGAAAATAGTGCATTTCAGGTTTTAGGTTCCAATTTACAATTTGCACGCAAACTGCAACCTGATCCCCGAGACATAAAACCCGACAAGTGCAAAAAGGTGGTCAACTTCCACCCAAGGCCATTTTGAAAGTTTTGAGGTGCATTGCTGGTCCTGAGTTTTGCCCTTTGTATTTTAGAGGTCAACATGTGCAAATCAAAGTCAAACTTATGAAATTCTCCTTCATTTAGGTTTTTGGGACTCTTCTACATCAAAACATGACAACCTAAACACATGTTTTTTTTTACATGAATTATGATCCCTGATACCTGATTTCCTTTGTGTCGGGTTTCCAAGGGTGTTTTGTAGGATCGAAGTTTTGACAGAGGCATGGTTTAACAGTTCAACCAGTCACATTTATTGCAGTATGGTACCATGAACTTAAAATGGCCATAAATTTCTCGAAGAAGCTTCAATTTTCACAAAACTAGAATTTTTGGAAAGGTATCAACATCCTTTACACCATAAAAATTGGACTTCTTTATTTTAGTGAGGTTAAGTATTATAAAAATGGGAAATAAAATCCTCCATTTAGAGGAATAGTTCCAAATTTCTCAACTACCAAAAATGATGAGGTATGGTGCCCTTTCCTTCTTCTATAAGCAAAGTACTATGGGGAATGGCCTTAGTAGGGTACCCATACTTATTTTTAGATAATCAATGCATCTTTTTAGTGACTAGTAGAAAAAATCTGAATTCCCTCTCTTTTCTGTCCTCTCTTTCTCCCATTTTGATATATAATGTAAAAATATCTCATTTGAGGGGGAGGATGGTCTAAAATGTACAGGAGCTTTGTCTAAATATTCTCCCAAACATATGTGAGTTGAAAACCTTAATTTTGGGCATATACAATGCGATTTGTCATTTCTTATACAATTGTAATGGTTTGTGCATGTTTCTATTACATTAAAACTTGTATTTTGTGTTCTCTCCACCATGACCCGTATTATTTGCAGCTATGCCTCTCTTTATTTTTTGTAGTGTGTTGTGCATGCTTTTCTCATTCGTAGGTTCATTTTGTTGTGTTTCATGGAGAATAGATGGTAAATTAAGTCTTGGGTCTATGTCACCTCTGTCTGACCTCTCCCTTCTCTATTTTTCTTCTCCCTTTCCTCTCATTAGAGTGTCTTCACCCTTTTCCTTGGTGCTATCACCTCCCCTTATTCTAGGATTCCATTTTATGTATCTTTCTCTCCTTGGTCCCTTGGATTGTTAGAATAGGATTAGATAGTTAAATTCCCTTGCATAGGAGTAGCTTAATGTTAGGAATAGGTAGAGGAACCAACCTTCTCTAGAGGTTGATCTCACCTTGTAAGTCCCACACTTGTGAGATCATCCCGTGTTAGCAAAAAGTAGGGATTTGTAATAAGAAAATCCTAGGGTGCTACATTTTTGTGATAACAATAATATTAATCCATATTTTGGTTACCTTTCCATGTTGAATGAGTATTTGAATGTCCTAGAAAACCCTTTGAGAAATGTTGTTGATGGGTGTGAGCTAATTTGGTGCAGCCTTAGCTCAGATTATTCATCATGGTGACCAACATCATGTTCTCCTCTTGGCTCTCAAACTCCTTAGCAAGTAAACTTTGACTCCTTCATCGATGCATACACCTATCTCTATCCCTATGAATGCATTTAAAACTGATTTCCAATTAAGAAATAAGTGAAAACTATTTCAATGGAGTACAAACTACTTTAGCTTAGCTTGTTCCTTGAATGAGCCCTCTGTCCTTCTTAATGAATATTCAAGACTTTACTATCCTTCTTGAACCTTCATGTATAATTAATGCTCCTTATCATTTTCTGCCCTATTTAGGTATCATGTTCATGCCTGCACATTGTTCATAAGAACATACTCATCCTTCTATTCTCTTCTCAACTTACTGTATAGTCCTTCTACATAATTAGCTCCTTCTACAAGACTATATCTTGTATCTTTCAACTCTACTAGATGGTCTAACCCTCTCATCCACATGTGCAACCCTTGATATGTTATCTGATGACAATCAAATAGATGTCCATGTTTTCAATACACCACCATTACTAGTCCCCATGCATAATTTGCAAAATCATTAACCAATGTTGGCAATAATGCCCTGTCCTTCATTGAGTCTAGATTTGGGCTTCACAAGCTCTTATCATGCTAGACATTGGGGTGTATAGATCACTAGTTATGATCTATGACAAGTTTTAATCACTGCATTAATGCTCTATGAACATTCAAACCACCTTTATTCTCTTGCAAGACTGTTTCATACTACAAATCCTTTCATTCTTGAAGTCATTAACACAAATGCTATTAATACCCTCTCGACATGATTTACCCTACAATTGAAGTATACTACAAATAGAGTCTAAGGAACATTCAGACCTAATTAAATGTGTTGGAGGCACCTTATTACATATTTAGATTTTTCAATGAGTTCTTTAGCATTGATCTTTCTTCTTGATCTCCTAGTGCTTTGTCTCAAACTCCTCATAGTCCATATATGCTACTTCAAGAATTCAAATTCTATTGGAAGGATTTCATGACATGGTTACCTATTCTATAGTCCCTTCTCACCATGTTTAAGGTAATATCAAGCTTCCATCCATTGGTTTTATGGCTAATTTTCCCAACTCACCTTTCTCAATAGCCCTTAGAGTGGTCTAATACTATCCTGACAGCTGCACAGTCAGGTTTTATCTAGAATGAAAGAATTTTCTTAATAGAAATCTCCCTAAAATCATTCAAACACATCCATTGGACCTAAATATACCTTTATACCCGAATGGAGTCATGATCCTCAACAATAATGCCAAACTATGTCTTCTTACCTCAAAATTTGTACACTGTGTTCTTCCATTTTGAGATCGAAATACATTTCAACTTGATATTCTACTACACATAACCAATAATCATGAGATTTGGAGGATCTCTAGAACGTATTAGGAAAAATATAATTTGTAAACTTGAGCTTATTTTATCAATTCCATCAAAAGTTACAGGAGGCCCTAATTCATGCTCGAGAGAGAACAAATTACAATAAAAACCAAATTACACCATTTAAAGGCTCCTAAAAATTATAGTTGTGATCCTCATCCCCTGTAGAATCTCTAAATATTAACAACCAAGAGATATTACTTGTGTAAATGGTACTGAGGCTTATTTGCCCATTGTTTAGGCATATTCTTCAGCACAGTCCTCTAGAAACCTACAAATATGCTTGTATAATCCTTTAATCCTACATTTTCATTATAAAAATAATACATGCATGTCATGAGAAAGGGTTTGGAGGTTTACATAGCCCAAGAAATTCATTTTCATTCATCATCTTGTTCAAAACATGTTTTTACATCATGAATTCTATACAAGGTTTACATTTCTTCTACAAATTTCAACTTCCTCTGCACACATTACTCATATTTCTTCCTTCTTCTTATGAAATTCAACCTCTAAAACCTTTTTCATGGCTTGAATTAACTATTTGAATCCTTATCTATTCCTAAAGTCCTATTCAAGATAGACATTGTCCACTTTAAAAGCACAATTCAAGGGATTATTTGGTCAACTATGACCTTTGACAACTAATGTTATTAATACAACATATTTTAGACTCTTTCAATCCTCATAGTACGATATGATCAAGATAAAACAAATCATACACACCAAGGCACCCAACAATAACCTTATTCTGGACTAGTACTTACTTTTACACTTGTAATCATGAGATTTACATCACAAATTCAAATGTTCAAAACCTTATGAAAACTCCTAATACATCTTCAATTCATTTCATAGGCTTATTCAAACTTCATTATGCTCTCCAAACTATCAGGATGATGCTCATGAATCATAATTTGATGAAATAATCAAAGTTGTACTCGTATTTAGGAGGGGTTGATTGTATGAGGAAAGGGTGCGTACTTGCTCTTACAATTGTTTTCCTTTTTTGGTCCTCTCAAGCATCCCTACTTTTGAATCTTTGAAAGTATACACATCTCCTTTATGAGTAGGATCTCCCAATGGAATCCCACTGAGACTATAATAAAAAATAGTCATATCTACTTCATCCCTTTTAACCAGTGTTTGTGCAATCTATGTGAACTATGCACTCGAGGTTTTTGAAATGAGTTTCGAAGTAGTATTCACCTTTTTTGTAGTTCATGTGATCTGCAAGAGACTTGTGATTACATCATATGCAAGGGATATAACTTTACTAATTTTCCATTTTGCCCCCTCAATCATAAATTAAACCTAAGAGAAGGATGAACTACTAACAATGGTGACTACTCACGGTGGATGGATAAAGGAAGGAGAGGGAGAAGACAATTTAAATTGCAAGGGTTGAGAAGGATACAAGGAAGATGAAAAATGAGAATGGAAATGTGTGCAACAAGGTAAGATGAAGATAGAGGATGACTAAAATGGAGGACTCTTCTGAGGTGAGGGAAATGGTTGATGAGAAGATGGTTACTGATCAATGTTTTCAGTAACCATAGGGTTATCTCCCTTAGGAGATGAAGAAATAATTTATCCTTGTTCAGGGAAGGATTTAGAGTTCCTTCTTATATGAAGCTTTTAATAGGATAGAAGAACATAATCATATGTATTCTTTAGAGACTTTTTCTTGTGAGGATATTCCTCATCCCCACAATTTCTACCTTCAATAGTGGACCTACGAGTCTTCACACACTTTTGGTTCTAATAGTTTTGATCTAAAAGAGGATGCTTGCTTATGATATCTTGAAGGGGTAACATCCTTATATCCTTTATTAATAGTATGCTATGAAATATTTTCAAGGAACTATTTCTTAGATATCTTCAAAAAATGAGTGTACACAAATTCACATAATCATCCTCCTTAATTGGCTAATCAATATAATTCATATGATGAAACTAAACAATATAATATAATGAGGATTAATGATATCACTTCCATTATCAATGAGTCCCTCAACGATCCATTATAGCGTGAAGTACTTCATATGTTCCAAATTCATCCTCAAGTAGTCTCTTATGCAAACTTCAAGATCATCTGCACAATCTTTTCAAAAATTTTAAACTATGGTTGATGTGTAAATCCAATACCAAGTCTCAAGTTTTTCCTCAAAAATTATTTACTATATACGGATACCTATATGTGGGCCAAAATGTGTCTCAATAACATGCACTATTACTCATCCGTTCAACTAGGGTATTCAAGGCAATGAGTAGGAGACACGCAAGTACCGACATACGAGGGGGAAAAACTTAACGAGGCTACAATGAGTGATATGTTTGCATAATCTAGAGGGAAGTAACCCTTACACTAGGTCAACGTAGGGTTTCCAAGCCCCGCAGTAAAGATAGAGGAAGGAACCTTTCTAAGATATTAGTGGTTGGGTGTGGAAAGGTATGGATCAACATGTAAAAAAAAGAAGCATGAAATAAATGAAATAAAAGTGAATAAAAGAATTTATATGTAATAAGAGTGTTAAGCTAAATAGAATCATGCATGCATAAAACTAAGCTAGCATAACACCATGAAGAGGAGATGAACTAATCTATGAAAAGTGATAAAGAAGGGTTAGAGCACCATGAACCAAAAGATAGGAAAGAAAATGTGAAGATGGTGTAAAAAAGGAAAGTAAATGGCAATTCAATTGTCTTAGCTTCCTTTTTTCTTTATGAGTGTGAAGTGAAGTGAGGTATATATAGGATGTCATCACCGTGGGTGATGGTGTCGACCAAAGAAAATCCATCACTAACACAATTTCCCATAGGAGATTATGTCGGCCAGGGATGGTAAAATGAGATATTGTGTCATAAAAAGGAAAAGTAGTGTGTCATGAGTCATGAGAAAGGATTAACAAGGTGCAAATTTTTTGAATGGAAATAAGAATTCATGAATATGATATGCAAAAAACCTAGGAGGAAAAAGATACCTAATGCAAACTAAGGCCATGAAAAAATAGTGACACTCTCTCATGTACTATCTCTAACCCATGATGGTTACGTGAATAACCATTCCCCATTCTCGACAGACCCCTTAAGGAACCCGTTCAGGAAATAGATGCATCAACAACCCTTATCTGCATAAGGATGATTGTTAGAAATGTGTATGAAAGATAAAACATGAAAAGTGAAAAATTAGGTGTATACATATACCCCTTCCGTTGATCACTGCATGTTGCCATAGAGAAATGTGGGGTGGTCAATGGAAAAATATAGTCTGTAACACTAACTCTGAAAGTGAGTGCATAAAGAAGTGCATAAAGGACTAGCTAAAATAAAATGTACCCACCAATGCATACCTGATAGTGTTGCTCATCCTTCCACGTGTGGGCACAATCCATACTATAAGAACCCTAGAGAAGTAATATTGAAAGGAAACACTAGAAGAACATCAGTAAAATAAGACATAAGTCACCTAGCTAGGGACACATGGGACAAATGTCATGATGTCATGATCTCGTGATGGTATGGTGTCAAAAATAAGTCAAAATAAAATATCATTAAAATAAGGTGTGTAATGGGTCGAAAAAATGGCATGAGATCACGAGAAAGAAACAACAAATGACACAAGCTACGAAGACTGGAAGTGAAAATGATGGGTTTTTGAAGATTGAGGACAATTGCTACTAATTTTTATCAGAGAAGTGCCATGGATTTTCTAGTTCTAAGAATGCACAAGTGAATGATGTGAGACATGAAATGCTCCAAGATAAAACAAAACAAGCATACAAAACTACAAATTACAAAAACACAAGAGAGATATTTGTAATAACACAGAGATAGCTCCAACTTAATATGATCAAATAGAATAATGCAAGATATGTACATATAGGAGGTGAATGTGTAACCTCCTCCTATAATAGTGTATTCAAGTGGTAACCAACACCTAGAATATTGTAGTCAAGTGGTAACCAACACCTAGAATAGTGTAGTCAAGTGTACACTTAAGAAAGCATATCCCATAAGTGTATGGAAACTCCAAGTGAGGTGGAATATCTCAAGTAGGATAATAATAATAAATCAAGGAAAATAAATCCTACGCTAACACCCCCCAATAAGCACAACTTAGGTGGGTAGTGAAAAATCAAAGTGGGTCCTGAAAACAAGGCCTGATGAGGTACCCACGTACAATGAAAATCTCTCATAAAGATAGAGTAAAAGGAGAAAATCCAATGGGAAAAAAATGCCAAAGAGAGACAAGAAGATAAGGTAGAATCATAAATCCCTACTCAAAGATGATAACGTTGTTAATGTTGATAGAGGAATGGGTTCCCGTCAACAAGGCCATGTTAGGTACTCAAGTACATAAAAAGATGAACTAAGAAGAAATAAGACAACCTGATAAGAATCCAAAATTTGATGAAGTACTGATAAAGAATCTGCAATAAGTAGAACTTGCTCCAAAGGTTACTAAAATATCCCTTGTGGGATATAACTTGTAATTTGACAAATTAATAAAAATAACATCAATTGAAATTTTGATTTTTTTGGGTTTAGGACAACGAACTAATGATAACTTGAAAACCACTTGTCCAAATCACACGAAATTTTACAGAGAGCTTCCTAATATGATAAAAAAGACTAGAAAATGATTTTTTGATTTTTCCAAATAATAAATAATTTCCATTAATTTTCAGAATGCCCTAAACTACTAAAATATTCCAAAAATTCATAAGTATTTGAATACAATTGATAAAAATCTGATTTTTGGGAAATAACATCTACAAAATATATGGAAAAGATTCCAACCTTAAAATATGGAAAATGTCCCTCGAAAAACCCAAAAATCCACTGCTACAATGTCCTAAAGGTGATGTCACCCTATGAAAGGGGTTGGAAATCCCTCAAAATGCCTCCATAAGTAGCGCAAAACTTGCCCTAAGTGCTGGGAATAATCTGAAATAAAAATGGCTAAAATGTATAGGCAAATGATTTCCCTCATACTCTAAAATTAGCCCCTAAAATCCTCTGACCTGAAAACCCTGTAGAATCTACCTGAAAATTTTCTCTAAATGGGCTCCAAATTAGCAAACTAGGGTGGGTATTTCACCACCAAAGAGTGATCTAATAGCTAGGAGTGGATCTCTCACCACTGAAGCTAGGGTTCTTGTGGGATTTTACTCCACAAGCTAATATAAGTGCAAATAGTAGTTGCTCCAATATCAAAAGATGTGTGTGTATGAATGAGATATCCTTCTCCCAACCACCACCTTTTATAACCATCCAATGCAACAAAGGGCCCAAAGAATCATAATCAACCCCTTAGAGGAAGACCCATATGAACTTAAGGTAACTTAAGTTAATTTTTCCCCTAGGTGGAAAAAGTGAATTAATTGACCACCAACGAAGGAATAGAATAATAAAGTACCCTGAGTCCCCCCTCAACAACAAAATATAACAATAATTCCCACCAAATTTCCCAATACTAATGTCAACGAAAAAATATAACAAAAAAACAAGGTGGGAATCAAACATCCATACCCAAAATCCTTAAGCACTATTAGCCTATCCAGTATAATCAAGGCTAAGACTGAAAAATGGCCGTTAGGCCCTCGGTGAAGGAATGGGGACATAACAGTCCTCCCTTCCTGAAATTTTCTTGTCCCCAAGAAAACACAAACTAGGATGATGTAAAACCTTCTATCCCTCCCAAGTAACATCCTCAAGTGGAAAGTCTCTCCACTGTAATAATTACTCTTTGTTTGTATTATTCCTGAGCTTCGTTTGTCTCACCTCAATGATAGATTCAAGTTCCAAGACTAGCTTCCCCTCATCATCCAATGGTGGAAATTCTTTAAAAGGCACAACGTGATGTCCTAGTGCCTTTTTGAGGCATGAAACATGAAAGAAATTGTGTATCTTGTTGTTCTTAGGAAGCTCCAGCTCATATGTGACTTCCCCAACCCATCGTGTTATCGTGTATGGTCCATAGAACTGCGGTTTCAGCTTCTCGACATCGCTTTGTTTAAGGTTGGATTACCTGTAGGGATGCAAACATAAGAAGACTAAATCTCCCACCTCAAAATACCTCTCTACCCTATGCATGTTTGTATAAATCTTCTGCTGATTTTGTTTTTTCTGAATGTTCTCCTTGAGGGCCTTTAAGATATCCTGGTTCTCCTGTAAATAATCACAAGCTTTGGGAGCTCAACTATCTAATAATACTATGTCTACAAATGATGTAGCATCATATCCATTATAGTTCCCAGAAAGAAGTCATGCCAATGCTCATTTGGTAGGCGGTATTGTATCAATACTCACCCATGTTTAACCATCTAACCCATGCACGCTGATGTCCTATCACATAGTTACAAAAATATCCCTCTATCCACTTATTGATTATCACCATCTGGTCATCTGTATATGGATGATAGCTAGTACCAGGAGTCAATTTCATTCTTGTAAGTCTAAAAATATCCTGCCAAAAGGTGCTCATGAAATTTTTGTCCGTATCATTGAAAATGTTCTTAGGCAACCCATGAAGCCTAAAAATAACCGTATAGAATATCTAAGCCACATGTGGTGCCTTATACCCCTTAGGCATATAAAATAAATGGGCATACTTGATTAATCAATCAACCACAACATATATACAATCATACCCATGTACTGAGGGAAGCCCTATGATAAAATCCATAGATATGCTATCAAACTTTTGCTCTAGAATAGGGACACCTATAATTTGGTCTACATGATCTTATTACTAAGATCATACTAACTATCCTAGTCTCATATTAATTTACTACACTACGCAGAGTAAAATACCCTTTCTAACCTCTTCTAAACCTCTTAAACCATGTTAATCCCTCTCTAACTAGCTTCTATAAGCTTGTTTCCCTTTAATTAACCTTGTTTAGGTTAATTAACCCTCTTGTTGAATTTCTAATGAGAATTTGACTTTCTAAACAAATATCTCACCTTCCAAATAGCCACTTAGCCTTCCAAATCCAAGTTCACACCTCCAAATGTGTTTTTCTAAAAATCACCTTTTTGGCTCCTTTTTAATCCCACATGCATCCAAAAGACCTTTTTCTCCAAACCAAAAACTATAAATAGAAGGGTACCCCCTCCCACATTTTCATAAGAAATCCTCTCTCTCATCTCATTTCTGATTTAGATTATGCTTTAGTCATTTTAGAGTTATTTCATTTCATATTTGAGCTATTTACTTGTTATTTGCTAAATATTTCAAAGCTTTAGGTAAATGGGAGAAGCCATTAATGGTGAGCTTCCATTCTTAAGCTTTTGAGACATCCATAAACACATAATTGATTGCTAGAGCTTTAATAGGTTCATTTATAGATAGATTTTCATGGAGTAGGGAACTAATATAGTCATGTTTAGAGGTTGATTGTTTTGTTTTCAAGCTTTATGTATGCATGCAAATAGGTAGCTCTTGTTTATCTCTAATATGATGGTGATTTGAATTGTTTGTTCCAAATCACATTTTGGGGTTTCTTTAGAGATTCTTACCCCATGTTCATAGCTTTAACAAAATTTTCATTACACACATTTGGCACACCCTGGTGGGACACTTAGTCCATTTTCCATCTAATGGAGCCTTTTTGAAGATTTTATTTAAGTTTCTACTGGTTACATGCTTTTAGTAGGGTTAAACTTGTTATTTACTTGGGATTTTAGCTATTTTATAAGTATTTTAATCATCTTTTTCATGCATCTTCATGTTAAGTTTATGTTGGAAATAGGTCATTTAATGGCTAAAAATTAACCTTGTTGACACTTTGAGAATTTCATTTTCACATGTTTTTTGCTAAGAGTTTTTCAGACAGGTGCTTTTTACATGTTTTGGAGTGTAGACACTAATTGACTATCATTTTTAGTAGAGGTGCACTAGCACCAAAATCCATGCACCCATAAAAGCTCTTGTGTATGCACCATAATCTAGTGGTGCACATATTTTTCATTGATGCGCATGCATTTACAAAGTGTTCTTGCGCCCCTGTCAAGCTATTATACAAGGATGTCATTACACATTTGACACCCAAATGGGTGATGCATACACCCATTATTCCTACTGGATGCACTTTTCATAGTTTTTTGGCATGCTTTGTGTTATTTTATTTTAGGCTTGCATCTATTCTCTAGTAAGCAAACACTTATGCATGTAGCACATTGCATTGTCAGGTAGCGCAAACTGTGCCTGCTAGGACCTCGCTAAGTTTACACATTAAGTTTGAGTGAAAATTACCATAACCCACATTTTGTAATGCCCAAATAGGGGACGCATACACCTTGAAGGGTGCGCAGGTGTCTCTGTTTGATCCAAATTTATTCATATATGTTTTAGTGCTCACACAGTTTTGGTCATATCTCCTAACCCGTTGACCTATTTTTAGACGTATTGAATAGGCGTTGGAAAGAGAACGAAGAAAAATTTGCGAGGGAAGTTCCAAAAGTAATATATATTTGTATCATTACTTAGTATCATAAAACTCCCAAAGTTCCCTGGAGACCTCCGAAAATGCAAAATACTAAAAACTGTTGAAAAAGGCTGCTAAACATAGATTTATGGAATTTTCTAATTTTTCTTGGTTTTCTAACTTGTTTGTAGGCTCTAACAAGTGATTGCAGGTTTATTTTTGGTTTTATTTAACTAAAGTAGTTTAAGTTTTTCATTTTCGTAGTTAAAAATAGATTTTTGAAGTGTGTATGCTCTTCTCCTCGCACCTTCTAGGTGATCTTGGCAATCAAAAACACTTCTAAAAACCTCCTCGTCACTTTCAAAAACACTTATTTTACACTTCCTAATTGGATTAACCTTTCAAAATTGGTTAAAATGAACTCTATCTTTTGTAAACATGCTTAAATATTTTCCATAAAGCTTGTTTTAAGTTAGTTTCCCATGTTGTGTATGCTCTTCCTTTGCACCTTTTTGGTGATCTTAGGAATAAAAAACAACACGCAAACTCTCTTTCTTGATATCATTATTTATGGTGGAAAATTACTAACTCCTTGCATGTAGGGCCTAACACTTGTCAAAGAAAGGAGTTGCAAAAACGAAACCTTCTAATACATGTTTTCATGCAGGTTGCCAAATGGTGTGCTACTTAAACCACATTAAGTTAAGAAAGATTAAAAACACACCACTCCACATCACATTGTATTGTAGGTTTCAGAAAAGGGTACATCCCTATCCTGCTCAACTAGAACATAACCCCTTTGGCATAACACCTTAAGCTACAACAATGGGGGTGGTTCTAGGAACCCTAAAGTAATCCACCACTAAGTAACCTCATGGATGAAACAGGAAGTGCTTCGCTTACCCACTTGACTAGATTTTACATTGTAAGTTAGAGTCAAAGTTTTCTCGTATTGTGACCCCTAGTGAGAATACGCATGCGTGAACACACTAGTTGCTCATCATATTTAAAGGGGGTAAAGTAAAGCCAAGATACTCCCAAATTAGTATGTGTGACTCTTTGGGTAAATTGAGCTCACATTTAGACAACTTGTGACACCTAGTTGAGTGATCTTATTAGGAAAGACATTTTTTCTTGGAGCCCACTTTACTAGTCCATTCCACGTTAAGCCATCATGAAGTGACGACTTACTTGGAGTACGAACCTTGTTTTTGAACAAGGAAAAGAGTCCACTTGAGTTAGATCTAAGTGTCTCTTTCATCATGAAATTAAACAATGTCTCACTTAGCTTGGTTTCTTTCTCACCTTCGGACGAGGAGAAGTTCTGCCCAAGTGGTGCTTAGTTTATTTTTCATCTTTTGATCTATACCCTTGCATTCTCATTGCCCATTGAGAGTGAGAAGGAAGCATACCCCGTGAGTCTTATCAAAGACAATATTCACCACTTTTTTGTCCATTTATGCCCATCCATGTTTGTGGATGGGTTGTTAAACATCTAAAGTGTGCAAGTACACTTTCGTGTCTTTGATAGTCCTTTGATCTTGATTTCAAGATCATCTTCATTGTTGTAATTTCAGTTCATCATTATTTCTCCTTAAGTTGTTATTTTTTCTTACATTCTAGCCCTACATTTTTTGGTACTTACATCGTGTTTACAATTTTTGTGAGAACTTCATTATAAGTCCCTTTATTGTACGGTTACGCTGCTCTTACAACTAAGAACTTCTTGCTATACTCATATTTAGTTTCAGTTCCAACGTCATTTAGGTCTTTTGAGAGTGTCAATATTGCCTTGTATATACCACGATAACATCATCTTGATACTAACACCTTGATTTCTCAGTTAATGTATCAGGATAGTGTTGTTATGCTATACACATTCACAACTTCCATTTTTCAAAAAACTTAGGTTTCATCGGTATCTAAACTAGTCTTAAGTATATCTCATGGAGAGATCACGTCAATATCACTTTGGTACTTAGGCCTTATTAGTAATCTAACTTGACCTACGTATTAATAGGATATTTTCACTATCCTCTTTGAGACCTTTGTCAGAATCATAGTTTGAGGTATAGTCTTGCTAAATGAAAGTTTGAGTGATTATTTGATTTTAATATGAGTGTTCTTTGAATAATAAAACAACTGCATAACATTACATCTAGAACACACTGGGATATTTTGGCATACCATCAAACGACTTACACAACATACGCCTAGGTTTCATACAACTTTGAAGGAATTCAGACAAAACCTAGTATCACTTTGACTAGTTATGCCTAAAATCACGAAAATGGCATCTAAACCAAATGAGTGTGACTTAGGAGAAAATCATTTTGAATCCTTCCCATTTAGCGACAAAAACTTAGCACCTCTCTTTTCATAGGTTAAAGACACAGAACTCATTGATTGATCATAGCGGAGAAGAATTGATTCTTCTAAAGAACAACATCAATTAGACCTAGGTCGATTTGACAAGTTCCTTTATTATAACAGAGATCAAGTACTTGTGAGAGTCTTAGAATTAGGGGCTAAGCTTCCACAAGAATGCGAAGTGGAGACTAAGATCATTAATCAAAAAAATGGAAGAACAAAAAATCCCTCTTAGACATGGATAACCCCTTTGACGTAGGATATGCTTTTACTTCCAGAAAACATCATGAACACTTGAAGGAGATCCATCAAAGCCAATTGGCGATTTACGAAGCCATTATTATAAGGATTTACGTAAAGTAAATATTGACCATAAATGCAAAGCCTCAACGCCTCCCAATTTTGATGAAGAAGATGATCCTTTAGTTGAAGAAGAGATCCTTCAAAAGAAAATATTGAAACTAAGTCAAAAGGTTAGCAAACTTAGGCTCTTCAAGTAGGAACATGCATAAAGACAAACTCAAAACCAAATCTAGTGAGTTCCACTTTGATCCATACGATGACACAAATTTTAAAGTGGCTAAGGTAAATAGACCAATATCACCTACCAAATAAAAACTCATTCAATGAGAATTACAATCAATGAAGGACATGCTTACTACGCTACAAGAAGGAAACATAGGGCACAATAGGAAGTACCTATATGAAGAACTATGCCCTTACCCCTTCAATAAGGACATGTTGTGACAACCCTTCCCAAAGAATTTTTCCATTCCTAAGTTTGATAAATATAAAAGCAAAGGTGATCCTCGTGATCACATGTCAAAGAATTTTATATGGATTGTCAGGAGGTCACGTAAAATGATAATTTCTTAATATGACTCTTCCCTTGACATCCTAGGTGCACTGGCATTAGAATGGTTCTTTAGTATACCTAAGGGATCCATTACAACATAGACCACACTAGCGGAAAAATTTGTGCAACATTATTCCTTCAACATGGAGAATGATATCACAATGAATGACCTTTACAACACAAAACATAAGCCCAATGAGACCTTTGCAAGCTTCTTACAACAATGGCATGGATTGTCTAGTCGTTTCCCATGTGCCTTACCAGAAAAATAGATAGTGAGAATATTCATTCCTAACCTAAACCTGAAGATAGCATTCCATTTACAAATGCACTGCGGCTCTAACTTCAAAGAAGTTATAGAGAAGGGTAGTCAAATCGAAAAGGCTCTCATTACAAAGGGTATACTTAAACTGGTCATCAAAGACAAACATGAAGCAAAACCCTCAGATAAACCAAAATTCTTCAACAAAAACAAACATGTTCATTGGTGACAAAATTACGGACTCCAAAAGAGTCCAAGCTGTACAAATTGGTCTGCTTTTAAAGCTCTCACAAGGACCTCACCCAAAAGTACCCACCAAACGTACATTCACGCCACTAACTCGAATCACTGTCAGCTATACTTAAATAGTTAGACGCCATGAACATGGTGCAATAACCAACTGTGATAGTTTCAAATCTAGAGGATGTTCCAAAACCTGGTTGGTTCAAAGAGCACGAGTACTGTGATTTCCATCATGTTAAGGGACACAAAATAGATAGGTTCTTAAGACGACGAAATTACATACAAAACCTCATTGAAGAGGGAAAAATCACCATAGATTCTCCCCCTGACTCGGGACAAGGTCCAAATGAGAAAATGGGTATCTTCAAAGAGCCCTTTCCTAACCAAGTAGATAAGAATAACATGAAGCTAGATCACAAAAAAAATTCTAATGACTATAGGACTACTGCCTATGTTTATCCAACTAATGATAGCCCCTTTGACTCCCTCATAGGATGTATCCGTTCATCTAATGAATAGGTTAATACTATTAGGATATTAGAAAAAATTTTGTAGTAGGGATGCAGTGCGCTCGTTTGATCATACCAGATCCTCTACCTATCCTTCAGGAAGGTCAGTACAATTTAATAGAAATGTTAGAGAAGACAACCGCTAGGATATCGATCTTAGATATCCTCAAAATCTCTACTACCCATAAAAATATATTGTATAAAATGCAACAGATTTCGGGAGTCTCCACATATGTAGATCCTGTGCACCTTCAAGATATGGTTTCACACCTTGATTCTACTAATCATATCACTTTTGATCAAGCTGCAATCTTGCGTAATGACCTAGAGCACAACTTACCCCTATACTTAGAAGTGGTTGTTACCCGTTGTAAGATCAAGAGAGTACTTGTGGATGGTGGATCCAGTCTAAATATTTTTACTTTGAAGATGGTTAAGCAACTAGGCCATTTAGAAATGAATCTAGGGGCCAAAACCATTACAATCATAGCTTATGATAATGAGGAACGTGAGTCAACAGGTACTATAGTAGTTCCGATGGAAGTATGAATGACTTGTCATGATACAACGTTCCATGTCCTTGACTTGGATCTTCCATACAACATGCTCTTAGGATGCCCATGGATCCATGCCATGTAAGCCATTCCTTAAACATTCCATAAGTGTATCAAGATGTGCCATGAAGGACAAATAGTCACTGTTAAGGGTGATCCATAACTATGCACGCATTGTAGGGCATTGCATAGTTTTTCTCGTGTAGCTTATGAATGACCTTCTGTGGATATTGTTGTTCCTTTACAAACAAAACCTATCAAGGAATGGGTGGATCCAGATTCACTCACTCCTTGTAATAAAAAAATTTCCTTCGTTGGTTAACCTTTTTACATCATGGAAGGAAACGTCAGTAAAGTATGGCCTAGGTGAGAAGTTCACTCTTTAACATGCCCTATTAATATAAGATCTATCAGTGTCACCCTGGACACGTGATAAACCCTCCTTTTAGTTCAAGAGCACTCAGGATAAATGCCCCAAACCACTAGAGAAGTTCATTCCTAGCGGTATCCTATATGGGGAAAATATGTTAGAATATCCCACTAGCCAAGTAACTGAGGGTACCATGGCTTCATGACATCAGGCCCCATAGTATATCAAGGGCCACCACATGATGTATGTCATGGGTTACAATGGGTTTGGATGTGGTATCAATGCGCAAGGAAGATTATAACCCATTATTATCCCTCATTTCAAATCTAACAGGAATGGTCTTGGAATAAGACCTCATGATGATTCATCCTTTGAGATTGACACAACCTCTTCCGAATGTGAGGATAACTCATCTCATTCAGATAGGGACACAGATTCCCAATGTAGCCTCTACGAGGATCTTGCCTCCACTAACTTATTCCTTGATTCATCTGTCCTTACCTTATCTGAATCTAATCCTCAAACAAATTACCAAGTAACGCTTATATATCCCAAAATTGTAGATTGGGATCAACAATTCCACGTGCTAATCAATTTCTTTGAGAATGATGAGACATTTGTAGAATTCATGGGTCTTAGGGATTTTATTCTGACTAGGGATCACAAGAAAGGATTTTCTATTCAACTAGATGCCTATGGATACTTTGGAGAAGAGGTAGAGATGTGTGGATGCATGAATAAAAAGGTTGTAAGAAAGAGTAAGAATGCTTTAGAGAAGCCTTGTGGAAAGAATAAATGCAAGTCTCACAGTGACAAACTTTTTGAAGAACTAGTAGATAAAAAACAAAGAACCTGTAAATGAAATGGTATATCCATTCAAGGATGATGATGAGCTACCTAAATAGGTTAATCTTACTCTTCCCCCTAATCCTACATAGATGGAGGATGCATCTAAGATGCTTGTAGAAGAAATGACCAATGTCAACATTGGCTCAGAAGAGGAACCTAGAATGATAAAGTTGGAAACTTCACTCTCAGCTCAAGGACAGAAAGTTTTTGTAGAGTTATTAAGAGAATATGCAGATATATTTACATGGTCATACATAGAAATGTCTGGTTTGGACCTAGACTTGTTCATGCACAACCTCGTTGTACACCCAGATGCAAAACACATCAAGTAGAAGTTGAGAAAGATGCACTCCTTATCAAAGAAGAACTTGAAAATTTATTAGTTATCGATTTCATTAAACCCATTGACTATTCGGATTAGATATCCAACATTTTCCCAGTTCAAAAGAAGCCAGTTGGCATAAGGATCTATACTAACTTCCGCAACATCAGTAAAGCATGTCCCAAAGATGACTTTCCCCTGCCTAATATTGATATGATTTTTGATTCTACTGCTGGTTATGAAATGTTATCCTTAATGGATGGTTTTTCATGTTATAACCAGATCCGAATTGTAGAGGAGGATCAACATAATTATTTTTTATCACCCCTTGGGGGTAATCTTGTTAAAAGTTCGTGCCTTTCAGACTCAAGAATTCCAGGGCCACCTATAAACATGCAATGACATTCATCTTCCATGACATGATGAATGACATCATGGAGGATTACGTTGATGATATTTTATCAAAATCTAAAGGAAAAGGAGAGCACCCTAAATTTCTAAGACGTATTTTTAAATGTCTCCAAGATTATAAAGTATATTTGAATCCTAAGAAGTGTGTCTTTGGCATTTTTTTAGGGAAGCTCCTAGGTTTCATCATTTCACATAGAGGCATAGAGGTAGATCCTGTAAAGGTTATAACTATCACATAAATTCCTCTGCCTACAAATATTAAAAAACTAGGAAGTTTACAAGGAAAGATACATGCAATCCACCATTTTATTTCATAGTTTACAGATAAGTGTCATCCCTTTACACATCTCCTCAAAAAGGATGTTACGTTCAACTCGGGACCAGACTGTCAAAAGGCATTTGCACTGCTTAAATAGTACCTTGTTAACCTGCCCGTACTTATGCCGCCTACCCTCGACAAACCTCTCCTATTATACATTTCAGCTACCCAGTTTGTTATTGGTGCATTGCTTGCCCAATATGACCTAGACCATAGAGAAAGGGAAATTTATTACCTTAGTCGTACCTTGATTTCCTATGAAATAAATTACCCATAGATTGAAAAAACTTTCCTGGCAGTAGTCTTTACCTTTCAGAAACTACGCCAGTATCTCCTTAATAATAATACCAAACTAATATCTAGAATTGACCCTCTCAAATAGCTCTGATCTAAACCCGCCCTCACAGAATGAATGGATAATTGGATCATTCTCCTAAGTGAATTTGATATTGAGTTTGTAAACTAGAAGTCAATAAAAGGACATGTATTGGATGATCAGTTGGTGGAAGTTTCTCTACCAAGGATATAACCTTTGTGTTTGGATCTTCTAGATGCATCCATGATGTATTTTGAAGAGTTTATAGAATTCCAAGTCCATTTTGATGGGTCATTTACCTGTAGTCATTTTTACACCCATCAAAGAACAAGGAAATCCCATGCGCACCGGCCTATCACCCATTGGGCACTGGGCGCTCACCCAAGGCACGCGCGGGAATCCGAGTCTCTCCTTTATGTGAGTTTAGTGGGAAACATCATCTATGATCCAATTTTAAGAGATGTGAGAGGAAATAAAACATATAAGCACCATAGAGCTCAGAACATGGCTTCTAGATCCTTGCAGTTGTTCCAGACAGAAAAGTGCTTAACATATTATAGAACTTACACCAAAATAGAAAGGAAGCTGTACAAGCATTCATACTTAGTTCGTAAACATAAATGAAAAAGAGATATGAAGAAGGATGTATGAATTAGAACCATTAATTTTCATATTAACATAAACTGGTACCCTCATTACATTCATTAGGCCCATTACAAAATGTCACAGAATGAGCAGACCCTAGTCATGCATTATAACTAGATTCATATAGGCTCTCAAAAGAAAATTTTATAACCCCTAAACCATTAATACATCCTTTCTTACACTTATTTACCCAAGCTAACATAGTCCTTGTAGTATTTCTATAGAGCTCCCCCCTCTATCCATTTCTTTCTTCCTTTCTCTTCTTGTCTCTCCTTCGTTACTTCTGCAGGTGCACTTATATATATAGCCTTCCTAAACTACCAAATCATTCTTATGCAGGTCTCAGATCTTTCGCCAAGTGTCTGAATGTGGTCCTCTATGGGCACATGAGGCTTGATCTCACCACTTCTTGCTATGATGTCCTTCTAGAAGCTTCTACTGTAGAGAATATTCCTTCAATACCACCATGTCGCGAGGCTCACCTTATACACTAGGGTCACGTTTTTATCGCATCCTTCATAGGTCAAAAATGGCTAAGTCTTGGATTCTGCTTTACGGGCATGCCCGAGTTATACCAAAACCCTACTTGAACCCTTCCCTATGCTGCCATATCTCACACACTTTTTTAAACCTTGTGTGCCTATGTGCCCTTTTTGGACTTAGTTGATATTTCATGGGCCCAACATCACCCCACACTTTACCTATTCTCCACCCTTGGAAACTTCCTCAAAGACTAAAGAATACACAAAGACCTAATGTCTTGGAAAAAGAATAAAGGGGAAAAAGAATGGGAAAATAAGGAATAATGGGGAATGATGCTACATAAAGAAATAAGAGAGGAAATTTCTTCTACAAGTCGGCCTCCATATTGTTCTAGGAATTGATCTCATTCTATGCTCTCATGAAAATATCACCTATTAAGGTGCTCACCTGATCAAAACCTAGCCCATCCCCTTACATGCTCATGGTGTCAACAATTTTCTCTAACTCCTTTCCTATATCCTCCAGCGCATCCATCCTTCGTGTAATCTGTGGGTATAGTTCCTTTATCCAGTTTTTAACTGAGTCCCATAAGCCCTTCAATAGCTTCTGATTTATTTTATACGTTCAGTGAGGATCTTTTATCACTTCTTCTCTGTTCCCCTTATTATTCTCTTGGAACTCTTTAAGTTCTACTTCATCATTGGTGACTAGCATGCTTGCCACTTTGTCTCTGTCCACACAGTTGTCATATGTGGCCTCAAAAATCCAGAGAAGCAATCTTTACATCAGTAAGGACCTTGCTGTATTCAACTATGAGTGTACCATGAATTTTCAATTTATTCTCCTTTTCTAAATGCGCGACCACTTCTTCTACAGATTCTAAGGCTAGCGGCTACCTCTCCATGGTGAGGATTATTGTTAAGTCCTTCAGGAATTCTAGGGAAGATCCATACTTTTTCACGCAGGAGGCGCTAGGTCTAGATGCTTCAACACTATTGCATATATAATGGACTCCACCTTTTTGTATACTTTGTGCACTCTAGCCTTCTCATCCTTTACCTCATGATGCAACTGGGTGCTAATCAACTCTTCTTGTTTCAAGCCCTTAGTTTTCTCAGCCAGTTCCTCTTCCTTCTTTTATATCTTTTTCTCTAGAAATCTTACTCTATCATTTCTTCTGAAGAGCCTAGCCTTAGTCTCGACCATGACCTTGTTTAGTAAATTACATAATTTCTCATCTGAGAGTTGTTGGGCATTGACCAACGGGTTGGTTCCCTTAGACTAAGATACTGGTATGATTTCCCCTTGGTATATTTCAAACTCTGGCTTGTCAATATGGAACTCAAACACCCAAGAGAGCATCTTCCTTGTCCTGGGGTATGCTCCCTCTTCATCAAATGATGACATTTCTAGGAGCTCCTTTACTGGAAACATTCTTTGGAACCACGCGCGTAACACTTTGTTAGGGTCATCAATATAACCCATCCTTGGCCTCTCCTCCTCCACGTAATGCTTTCCTCCCGTGCACATGCCCTTAGGAATACTTACAGTTAAAGTGGGGCCTCTAGTGCTACTGTGGTCCTTTTCCACACTCTCTGCATTATCCTCCTTCATCACCAACTTAGTGCTGCATTCCAACTCTTCTTCCACCAAGGTCTTAATGATCTTCTTAGCCTCTCTTTCTACCACCTTGTTTACCTCTTCACTCCCTTCCTTGTCCTGGGTGCCTTCCTCCTCTTGGCTGCACTTTCTCTACGTGAAGATGTACTCATTCTTAGCTCCTTCTCCCTCCTCTGAGTCATGTATAATAAACATAGGTTGTTCTTGGTTTAGCTTAGGCTCATCTTCCTCATCATCATCTTCTTCATCGTCATCATCCTTTTCACCCTGGTAGGCCCTCAAAATCTCAGTGTGCTTAGAATCTGACTCCTCCATCATATTCTGCTTCTTCCTAACTGGGGATTCCGGTGTAGGTGACTTTGTCTCTTCTTCTTTTGATGACTCCTTATTTAACTACTTCTTTGGCTCCGGAGTCTTCTCTTTTACTATGGAAATTTTCTTACGTGAATACATACTTGTTTTGGTGCTTTTCCTAGGGGTACCTATTTCTCTATGTATTCACTACACTTGGCACTTTATTCTTTGGTTCTTTTTCCTCCTATTTGGGCATGGGTCTCTTCCTACCAGTTGGGTCCTTAGGTATGGACACCTTATTATCTAGATACACACCCTTCTCAAATTTGGGTCTTATGCAGAGGTATACTCGCGCTGCAGAACCCTTATGTAATGGGAAAAGTCATGGGTTTCACCATTTAGACCTCATGCGACACATAATTCTCCACTTACATGTGCATTTGTTTGGGTATACCAACCCTTTGCACATTTCTCTATGGTCACAATCTAGATTACCAAGGTCTAACTTCAAATTCTTGGATTCTTTGAACCTGTTCACTCTTGCTTGGAAGTGTTGAGCTGTGAAGGAAAAAGGGAGCTTGCACCATGGGCTCCATGTCTCATCTATCAGTTTAAATCTACTAAGGTAGAAATGTTAGTACATAAAAAACTCACCTTTTCCCTTGGTGGTCACTGGTAGTTGTTTAGGGATCCTCCATTCGACACCTGAACATTCATTCCTCAGGTGCATATACCACTTCTTGAGGCACACCTTGTGCATGGCCGTCATACTATCATAGGTGTACTTCTTAAACCTCTTCATGGGTGAAAGCGTCTTTAGCAAGGGTACTCCCACATGAATTTTTCTACTACATCTGACACTCTAATCTCTGAGAAAACAATGGTTAACAAGACATTACCAAAGAAGATTTTATCACCTTCCTGCGCTCTGCTGAAAATCTTATCTGTGATGTATGGAGATAAGTTGTAGAATGTGCCCTCCGAAATCCTCCTGTAAACATTTAGCCAGGACTTATTTACCTAGGTCCATCTCTCCTGGCCATTTAACTTTGTCACAAGGTGTGCACGGCCATATTCATCACCAGGTCCTTGATGTTTATGATATCAAAGTACCTTGACCCCTTTTTGTATGCATAAGCAGTGACAGTTTCCTTAATTTCCTCCTTGTCACATAGGTCATCCTCCAAACTTTCTCCTTCACATATGATTCCTATGAATATGTGAAAAAAGCTGAGGGGTAATGCACATCTCGATCGCTCTATGAATTGAAAGTAATATTCATGCATGCGCGACATTAACCATTGATAGAGGTGCTTAGGCTTTCCAAAGTAGGGAAGAGTCAAAGAGTTGCAATAATCCTGCCTTCTCCATTTTTACTCTGACATCATCACTGTAGATTGGTAGCCCCTATGGTGTTCTTTTATTCATCGGGAACACTAACTCCAGTTTGATTTCCTTCTCGATCATGCTTGAGAGATGATTATAATAATTTACTGAAATTTTTCTTAAATGGGACTCCCATTCTCACCCAAGCAATACTCCATCTTGGTACTGCATTTCTGCATACCACTCTTCATTTGTACTTGTGATGGTTTCTTGTTGTTTACTCTTGCCTTTACCCTTTCCCTTCTTAGGTGTGCCAAATGGTTTCTTAGGTGCCATTATTTAGGTTAACACTTCAAGTTCTTTCACTTGCTTTGTTTTACCACCCCTTTCCAAGTTTATATCTCAAACTATCGAAGAAACTCTTTTTCAAACCGATGCCCTAGATACCAAACCCTAATTGGAATCTCTTTTCACTAGATGACACTTCTCCACAACTCTTCCCACACCTGTGAATCACATCCTTTCTAGTTTGTAAATCCAAACTGGTCGCTCATGCTCAAATTCTTGTAATTTTTCTTTGCATGGATCAACTCTAGAAACCCTAGTTCATAAAATCTCTTCTCTTTGTATTCCCAAAGTGAATAATGAAATGTCCAAACCTCTATTTATAGTTTTTTCCCATTTTTAAGCATTAAATGATACTTCACCTACCACCATACTTTTAACGTTTAATGTGGATTTTTAAAACAAAGCCCTGACTTTTGCGCCCTAACTCACGTACCCAACCCTATGTAGAATAATATTCTAATCTTCTGGTGCGGAAACCAATCCATCTTGATAGGAGACTCTTACGCACGTGTCACCAGCACCGAAGGCACTTCTTCTATCATGATTTTTGCTTTCCCCTACCTCATGTTTATTTTGCACTTCTTCCTCCTTTGTATGTGGGATTTGAAAGTAGCCTTATCTTGACACAAACCATCCTTTTCCACCTTTTCTTTCATGCACCTCTTTCAATAGGGCCATTCAACCAGGCTTTCCAACATAATCCTCCTTGGAATTTTACCCATGCTTTCCTTCACATTACTCCACCCCAAATTAAAATGATGTGCGGTCCTCTACACATTCAAAACACTAAAAAAGTAACAAGGGTACTAGCACCCAAGGAGCAAAACAAAACAACAACGTGAAAGGGAAACACAAGAAAGGAAATGCATAAAGGAAAATTATAAACTATTTGGAAAAACTACCTTATTTACAAACACCAAGAAGCCTTATTTATAGTAGGGCTTCAGTCTACTCCCATTGAAGTGTCTAGGAAATTTTGTTCCATCCAGCACTTGTAATTGACATGCACCCAAATCAAGGATGTACGGGATTATATAGGGACATAACCAATGGACCTTTAAATTCCCAGGGTGGTGTAGAAACTTTGAATCATATAGCAAGACCATCTGCCCAATATCAAACTTCTTGTTCTTAATGTGGTGATCATGATATGCCTTTTGTTTTGATTTTTTAGTTGCGTGGCTCTACCTGGCTAGTGATTGTCTTTCATCCAGCTTCATCAATTCGTCAATTCTCTCTTCCAGCACTTGTTCATCATCCAACCCTCCTACACATGCTAATATGCACTATGAAGATAACATAAAATCAACTGGTAAGACATCCTCCATGCGTCAAAAACCAACTGAAATGGTGTGGCCTTATTCAACCTTTTGTAGGTTATTCTGTATGACCAAAGAATGACTGATACTTTATCATCACAATCCTACCTACAAACATCATAGATCTTAGTCAACATGTGACTAAGTATTTTGTTAAACACCTCAGTAGTTTGTATTTTCTTGAGGGTGATAGGGAGTAGTCTTGTGATGGGTCACCATGAATTTTGATAACAGAATCCTAGACCATTTCATTGAGAAAGTGTGCATACCTCTATCACTTTTCAAGCTCAATGGGCATCCATACCTATTGATTATATTCTCCTATAAAAATCTAGCATCTGTAGCTGCGGTACAATCCTTAGTGGGTGACTGCCTCTACCCACCTCGTCAAATAATCAGTGCATGTAATGATATACTCATGAACCAGTCCTTCTCGCTGCTTGCGTAAGATTGGTCTGAAAAATGTCAATATCCCATTTCTCAAATGGTTTCCGCGCTTAGTATTGGTCACAAGGGAATTTCATCTCTCTTTCCAGGTTTGCCAAGGTGCTAGAAATGGTCATAGGCCTTACAAAACTCTATGCAATCTTGATAAATGGTCTCCCAAAAAATCCCTACGAGTAGAATCTTCCACATGCAGTTGCATTTCCTGCATAGTGTCCTCCTGCAATCCCAATATGCACTTCATCTATTATAGCAACGCACTCATGCTATAGCATGCATCGGTGCAGAACCTCATCACGGACCCATTTTGTATAGGTATCCATTAATTAACATGTAGGGCATACGATGCATATAGCTAACTTATTTTTCTCCAAGGCCTTCATCCCTTCCAGTGCGACACCTTTCTGTAGAAATACTACAATTTCCTCCAAATCCGAGGGAGCATGCCACAACCTAAACAGTTCCACGTATGACATATTCTATTTAATGCTTTGCATGTCCTCCCCTGAATCAATTCTTGACAAATGATCAGGTCCACAATTACTCTTTCCAGGTTTCACAACTATTGTGAACTCAAAACTATTGAAATAATAGCACCCACCGATATATGTGCCCTTGTAGGATGAGCTTGTTCACCAAGTATTTTAATACCATGTGGTCAGTGTAGAAGATACAAAGGGAGTTTCCAAAAGATACTGCTATGAACTTGTGAAGCATGTAGATCATTGAAAATGCTTCGTGCTCAGTCGTAGTGTAATTATTTTCTGTTGGTGTCAACTTCCTTCTTGTAAAGCATAGGGGGTGATCAATAATTCCCTCACCAAGTTGTGTAAGCACTACCCCAATGGCCATTCTGGAGGCATCCACATGAACATGGAAGGGCTTATCCTAAGAGAGGAAACATAATATAGGTGTGGTGACAAGCCTATCCTTCAATCTGTCAAATGCCTTCTGTTGTGCCTCTCCCCAATGAAAGGAACTTTTATTTCTGAGTAACTCTTCTAAAGGCGTGGTGATCTTGGCATACCCCTTGATGAACTTCCAAAAGTATCCTGTGTGTCCAAGAAACCCACGCACTGCACTTTGAATAGTTTTCTCCCCAATCCCACAATCACTACAATTTTGGCAAGATCCACCAGCAAGCCTTGTTTGCCTATGATGTGTCCCAATAGGGTCCCAAACGGGGTAAAAAATACACACTTATTGATTTTGAGGGATATCCTCAACTACCAAAACCTTTCAAACATCAACCTTAGATTGTCACAATGGTCCTTGACTAGTCCATACATGGTCCAATCATCAAGGTAGACCTAGAGAAACTTGTGGATGAAGTCTTGGAAGGCTTGCACTACAATGCATGAGAATACAAAAGGTGCATTCTTCAACCCAAAAGGCATGACTGTATAGGAAAAACTTCCGCACTCGGTGGAAAAGGATGTCTTTCTCTGGTCTTCCTTTGTAATCCTCACCTAGTGATAGCTTGAGAACCCATCCGTGAAAGAGTAGACTTCGCACCTTGCCACTCCTTCCAAGATTTCTTTAGTGAATGGGGTTGGGAAGGGATCAATGACACACTGCATTTAGCTCCCTATAATCAACACAGATCCTAATCCACCCATCCTTCTTGATGTGGATTACCATTGGACTTATCCACTTCAATTCTTCAACAACTTCAATGATCCTAGATGCTATCATTTTGTCTCTCTTCCTTTGCCTTCACGTGTAAATTGGGATTCATCTGATAGAGTCTCTTCTTGACTGGAAGTGCACCATCCTTTAGCTTTATCCTCATCTCCCCCAAGGAATGGTGGATGTCTTTGAGCTCATGGTACTCGTGTGGGAATAAACCCTCAAATTCACATAAAAGATCAATGATCTTAGAGACTTCCTTCTCCGACCAATAATATCCAATGATAGCTTCCTTGGGTTCTGCCTCCAACCCAATATTAACCTTTTTTGTCTTTAAAGGCTCATGATAGGCATGCATTATTTCATCAACACTATCCATCACTTCACATGAGCCTAGAAAATGGTTAACCTTCAAACTTTCCATCGCTTCACCATCTATGACATAGACCATCTTGCCTTTTTCTTTCTCTGGGCATGCACGCTTAAACTGTATCTCATCAAACTCATCTTCACAAAATTTTTACTCCAAGAATGGTTCAATTAGAGATTCTATAAGCCTATCATTTTCCTTTGTAATATTCCCCATCATAAGGTGCTTAATCTCCTGCATTTCCTTATCCACTGATGGTTTGGTGCTTTGATACTCAAATGCTTGGACGAGATCAGCCGCTAGTTCTTGCCAATTCCCTATTTGGTGGCATGTCTCAGATTGGATGTACCATGTGCGTGTGCAACCCTACAGTGTAGAATATAGTTTGTTTACCCAGAGGGATGGTGGCAAAGCTTCCATGCCTCTTCTCCAGACCCTCTCACATACTTGGATGTGGAAAGAGGCGGGCTCCTTACCATGGTAGTCCTTGATGGTGGCGGGTGAGTTACTTCTAGAGAAACAAGTAGAGAAGGAAATTCTCACTTCGTGCCATTCTAAGAGATTATCTCGATGCATTGCCCGCCAGCGCATAATAGTTCCTAGTAGGACATAACTTAACATCCCCCTTCTTTCATTTTCCTCCTTCCACTAAGATTCCTACTTCTGTAAAAAGACCTTAGGGGAGGCTCCTCCTGAGTACTTAGGTAGCTCCTTTCCTCCTAGGCACCAGACTATGCACACCTTTGTCACCGATCCTCTTAAATTTCATCCAATCAAATCATAGGTTCCATGCACCCAATTATCACATACTAGACTAGTGGTGTCACTTACCAACTGAGCATCCTTGAATTGGATAATTCCGTCGGTAGGATGGATTATCTTTGGATCCCTGATTGAGCACATATATATTCTATCTAAGACATCTTCTCCCAAAGGTTTAATATAGGGTGTTGACTTCTCATCAGCCACAGGTATGATGACCCGTTCTTCCTTATTTTCAAAGCTTATGTACCCCTTGTTGAACTAAAGATCCACATTGTTCTTATAATACCATGGGTGCCCAAGATGTGATGGGAAATTGTCTACCTCGGTGAGTGCCGAGACTTCAAAGTCCTTAGTAAACTTTGCTCCCTGAATGGTGATAGCTAAATCCTGTAAGAAACTGATGGGAATTGCCTTCATTTGTTTCCATATATAACACATTCGAAGATGGCTATAATGCAGGCCTTCCAATTTGATTCTATGCATCCAATGTGAAAACATTGACCTTTGGGCCTGTGTCAATGAGGATATTACTAAGGAGCCATCCATCCACGACCGAATTTAACGTGATCTCCCTATCATAGTCAAGGCTATGAGGGGGAATGTTTGCATGTAAGACCTTCCTCTCGTACTCTTCTCCAACTCGTGGTACCTTCTCTCTCAACCATGCTCCTAGCAAGGGAATAATATTCTCTTGACTTAGCATTTTACATACTTCCTTGACCTCATCCAGGTCATCTCTTGGCGCCTCAACCTTCCTTCTTTGTTCCTCCCTCCTGGACTACTCTAGATAATGGATTTTTCCCTGTAAACTCCAAATGATGTCCATAGTATCTTGATATACCTCCCTTTGATGCACAGGGTCTGGGTACTTCCCATGTACCACTTCTTCCCATGAAACCAAGTTCTTTTGCTTTGGCATTTCCTTTTTACACGTGGCCTCTTCTCTTGTTTTTACCATAACAGATTTCAAACCTGCATCACGTGTCACCCATGGCATCCATTATGTGTCCTTCTTCTTAATGCTTACCATTACAGTGCCCTTGTCTTTCTGGTGCTTCTGATTCATGTGCTTAAACAACTTAGCGCACTCTCATTTGTAATGCTCTGTAGACCCATAATTAAAATAGGTTCCACATGGGAACTCACTTCCTCCTCCTCCGTGGTTACCACGACCACAGAATCCTCTGTGAAATCCCCTTCCACACATGACTCCATCTGTGTGCTCCTCATAACAATGATCATCACATTTAGAACTACTAATAATGCTGGTTTGGCGCACCCCATGATCAATGGCCTCGTGGATATGGTCAATAAGCCTACAATCCTTAGTATCATGGGTCATAGAGGTATAAATCTTACAGTAGAAAGACACATTCTTTTGAATTGCATGCTGTAACAAGGGAAATCTACTTGTATCATGGTCCCCATGACAAATTTCACACTCTATTGTTATGGTACGTACCGTCCTTCGGGGGCAACTATCCTTGACGTGCCCCTCCACTTCACAATCTATACACCATGTACCATTGCGAGTCTCATGGGATGAGTTCATAGACAAATTCTCCAGATACTTATCCATAACATCAATTTGAGGCTCTAGGAATGGGCTAACACCAATATCAACACTTCTAACAGCCTTAGTGTGCAAAGTAGCTTATAACACCTTGTGTAGGTCTGTGAAAGATTTATGAGATAAAGCTCTTCTAAATGGAGTTATCAACCTCCCAAAAAACCATTGAGCATGTTGTGAAGGGTGAATGTCATATGAAATTTTTTACAGGAGTGTCTTGAACCATGCATCATACTCCCGCACACTCTCCACCATTCGCTGTTGAATCTCCTTCAGGGTGTTGATGCTCTTTTGTTCAAACTCAGAGATGTGGAATTCTTCCAGGAAGGATTTCTTTAAAGTAGTATAATCCACCACCATTTGATGAGGGTCATATTTCCTATACTAGCTATGCATGTGCCCTTACAATGTCGTTGCAAACTGACTAGCCTTCCGCTCCGGGGTTGTGATCCCCTTTGCGCGCCATAGTAGTTCAAACTTGTGAACATGTTCTGCAGCATCTTTAATACCTCTATAATATGGAAAATGTAAATACATCTCAAATAAGACTTAAGGGGGTGGCTGGGGCCCTTGTCCTCCTAGGCTAGAGCCTTGGTTCCCTCTAGTGTTTCCTCCACTTCCGGATCCACTAGCTCCACTGGGTCTTGTGCCTCCTGAGCCACTAGATCCTCTGGATCCACTAGGTCCTGTTCCTCCTGACCCAGTAGATCCACCAGGTCCACCAGGTCCTGTAGTGGTCATGTTAAGGGTCCCCAAGGTTCCACTAAACTGCGCATTGATGGTCTGTGATAATGCCCCACTACCACTAGTGTACCCCGCACCACTCCCAGATGCAAGACCAAAGGTTTGTGTACTTGCTCCTTGTCCAAAAATTCCTCTGAATACTGGAATATGCGTAGCCATAGAAGTGGGAAATGAAAAATTATATCTCCTAGGCACAAATCTCTCACTTCCACTGATACCAACTGGGTCAACGATACTCCTTCCTTGATCTGGAAGACCAAGCGCTAGGGTTTGGTCACTAAGTGGGTTTAGATATGTTCCAACGACTCTTCTCTCTCTATGTGATGAACTCTCATCATAAGCCAAAGGGGTCTCTCTTACACACTTGCCTAGATTGGGTAACACATACTACTCAGGCTGCACATCCTCCGTGTGAACCTCCACTCCTTCCCACAACGTCTGCCTCCATAGATCCATCACACTTGCAACCTCGCATTGTCTAGCAATATCCCTTTCATGCACTTCACTATACTTGAGGCACCTCTCCTCCCTTTTTTTCTCCATTGTAATATCTGCCATCTTCCTCCACCCTAGCTTCCTTGCCCAACACTCAGAATGGTTTAGCCGACATTTGGAAATGCCTCTAAACTCATGGTCATGATCAAGATATTCATTGCAAAAGGAATAACACGTAGAAATGATTTTCTGGGATCCCTCAGGAACTCAAACTTAACAACTTCCAGACAAGAATATGTGGAAATAGCCTATTCCAAAGTGTAGCTAGCCAACACTCCCTTCCACCAATGATCCACAACATGAGTCCACATCAGATCTGCATCTTGCAACCTCTAGTTTTCCTCTTGGGTCTATGCATGTGATATATAATACCAACTTGATCTAGAAGCATATGCTGAGAGCCATTCATATAGTTCAACTGGGAAGCAACAGAAAAAAGTTTCATACAAATCATGGTAGAGGTTCTCTTCTACCCATTTACGTGCAACTCAGATCCAATGCTGAATCTTTGAGCAAATTCATCCTCTGTGCTCTTGAACCATGATTAAACACTTTCCAAAGTTAAACACTTTGTCATCACTCATTACACAGATAATGATGAATGCCATTTACCACTATAAATTCAAAAAGAGGTCCTGGCAATGGAACCAAGATGTAGTCTTTTTTACACCTATCAAAGAATAGGGAAACCCCATGCACACCGACCTATCACCCAGCGGGCACTGGGCGCTCACTTGAGGCATGCGTGGGCGCCGAGTCTCTCCTTTATGTGAGTTTAGTGGGAAACATCATCTATGATCTGAGTTTAAGAGATTTGAGAGGAAATAAGACATAAAAGCACCATAGAGCTCATAACGGATTATATATCCTTGCAGTCATTCCAGATAGAAAAGTGCTTAACAGATTATAGAACTTACACTAATATAGAAACGAATTTGTACAAACATTCATACTTAGTTCTTAAACATAAATGAAAAAGAGCTATGAAGAAGGATGTATACAACATAACCATTAATGTTTGTATTCACATAAACTGGTAACCTTATTACATTCATTAGGTCCATTACAGAATGTCACAGAAGGGAAGACCGCAGTCATGCATTATAATTGGATTCATATAGCTAGGCTCTCAAAAGAAAATTTTATAACCCCCAAACCCTTGATACATCCTTTCCTACACTTATTTACCCAACCTAACATAGTCCTTGCAGTATTTCTGTAGAGCTCCTCCCTCTATCCACTTTCTTCCTTTCTCCTCTTGTCTCTCCTCCTTACTTCTACAGGCACTTGTATATATAGCCTTCCTGAACTACCAACTCATTCTTGTGCATCCTCAAATATATCACCAAGTGTCTAAATGTGGTCCTCCATGGTTGCATGCTCCTCCATGCTTGAGCTCACTGCTCCTTGCTATGATGTCCTTCTAGAAGCTTCTACCAGAAAGTATATTCCTTCAAGGCCACCCTGTCACTAGGCTGGCACCTTATCCACTCGGGTCATGTTTTTCTCGCGTCCTGCCTGATAGGTAAAAATGGCCAAGTCTCGGATTTTGCTCTACAGGCACGCATCCTAGGTTCTACCAAAACCCTACTTGAACCATTCCCCGCGCACCTTATCTTGTGTGCTTTTTTCAACCTTGCGCACCTATGTGCCCTTTTTGGACTTAGTTGATATTTTAGGGGCCCGACATTCAGACTCAAAAATTCTAGGGCCACCTATAAGCATGAAATGACATTCATCTTCCATGACATGATGAATGACATCATGGAGGATTACGTAGATGATATTTTATCAAAATCTAAAGGAAAAGGAGAGCACCCTGAAGTTCTAAGATGTATTTTTCAATGTCTCTGAGATTATAAAGTACGTTTGAATCCTAAGAAGTGTGTCTTTGGAATTTTTTTAGGGAAGCTCCTAGGTTTCATCATTTCACATAGAGGCATAGAGGTAGATCCTGCAAAGGTTACAACTATCACAGAAATGCCTCTGCCTACAAATCTTAAACAACTAAGAAGTTTACAAGGAAAGCATGCAATCCACCATTTTATTTCATAGCTTGCAAATAAGTGCCATCCATTTACACATCTCCTCAAAAATGATATTACATTTAACTAGGAACCAAACTGTCAAAAGGAATCTACAATGCTTAAATAGTACCTTGTTAATGTTGTTTTGGGATCACAACACCCCTGGACGCTGATAAGATTTCTAGGTTGATCACTCTGCATCCAGTGTGATTGCACAACATGGAAAACCTCTCTCCAAGTGTGGGACTTGTGAAACTGAGAGAGGAATCTCTAGATTAGAGGATGGTTCCTCAAACTCCTCTGATTTAGATCTATATTTTACACAACTACAAAGGTTCAGATCCTAATCCTACTCTAAATTGTAAGGGGACAGGGATAGAAATGCAAAAAAATTAAAACTAACTAAAGATGGTGATGCACCAAAAGGAGTGGTGAATATTTTTGTCATGAAAATAGACACAAACCAAAGATTGCAACATAAAACATACACAGGCTGATAAGATATAATTTAGGATCTGAAATGAAGCAAATAATACAAATAAAGGACTGAAACCCATTCACAAAGCTTGCATTATCATTTCCAATGTCAAAACCACTGCATTACAACCTCAGAGAGGTAGAAAATCTATTACAATCCTTGAAGAGGTTTGATTCTTGCAACAATCACTTGCTGGAGGTGAAAGACGAAGTTGTTATTCCAAAAAGTGTTCCACCCTTTGAAAATGAGCCAAATCCGGCTTTTACATTGCATGGGTCAACCCAGGAGAGAGAAAATGTACAAAACGTGGGAGCCCATTCCTCATTGACTGCAAATGCATTAAAATGGCATAGGAGACCTTACAAACCCATACCCTATCATTTTTGACAGAATTAGAGGAGAATGCGACCCATTCTGCATTAAATTTGGTCGCTGAAATGTCATTTCTGGCCATGGACACGCGTTAGAGCCGTTTCTTAACTTTCTCTCTCCAGACTGAACCAAAATTCAAGATTAACCCCAGAATCATATAGAGAATTTTATAATCTTTCCAATGATATAAAGAACGTGCAAATCCAATCTCTGGATCGAAAGATATGGCGATCTGAAGATTTAGGGCACAAAACAAGCAAAAATGGGTTTGAAATTTTTCCCCGCGCTCTGCCACCTGGACGACACGTGTCGGGCGCTGATTGGATGGGCAATTCTCTCTCCTTCCCTTACCCATGGGTTTTCCTTGAAAGTTTTGACCTTTTGTAACTTTTTGGAAAATTTTCCACTTTTCCCCCTCGCCCCCGCCACTTGGGACACATGGCATGATCTGGTTTGAGGACGGGGCGCGGGGTCATCCTTGTCCTTTTAGTTTTTTGCCAAAACTCTTGCCAAATTCTCCAAGTTCTCCTCGAGCTCCGCACTTCCCTGCTCCATTGGACACGTGCCATGCTGTGATTCGTTCGGGCCGCCCCTTTGAAATTTTGACGTTTCCCCTTGTGACACGTGTCATGCTGCGATTCGTCCGCGGGCCTACCAGCTTTTCGTGTCCCTCGCGTCCTCGCGGCTTGGTTGTCCCAAACTGCTTGGGACAAATTCCTCTGAACCGCCCGATTCGGGCTTCCCTGTCCCTCCTTTGGCTGATGACACGTGGCATGATTTGATTGGCTCTCGGCTCCTTTGGCTCCCCGCATCCCACGCGTACTCTTGTCCCACTTGTCCTTCACGAATGTTCCCTGCGCCGGCCAATCCGGGTGGTTCGCGTCCTTCGCATCCTCATGGCTCAGATGTCCTAGTTTGTTGCGCGGAGCAGTTAGTTGATTTCATTTTTTCCTTTGGCCGGTTCACCCCTTCGCATCCTCCGTGTCCCTTTGTCCCAGATGTCCCTTCGTTGTGCGGACCACCTAGAGGCTTTTCGGCCAATCCGCGCCTCGATGTCCCAACCATCCCAACTGCTGCGAGGACTAGGACTTAGCCAATTTTCATGATTTTTCCTGGCCCAAGCTTGTTTTTTTGCAACTTTTTCACCCTTTTTTAGAACTTGCTCTTTTCTTCTTGGACAGGGGAGTTAGAAAAATTTCCGAGGGAACCCTAGAAACATGATTTTTGCCTTGAATTAATCTACTTGCCTGGGACTTGGATATTCTAATTCGTGTTATCAAATTTACCCTGGGGGTGAATTTTGGATAACAGTTAACTTGCCCTTACTCATGCCACCTACCCCTGATGAACCTCTCCTATTATACATTTTAGCTACCCACTTTGTTATTGGTGCAGTGCTTACCCATTATGACCTAGACCATAGAGAAAGGGAAATTTATTACCATAGTCACACCTTTATTTCCTATGAAATAAATTACCCATGGATTGAAAAATCTTTCCTAGCAGTAGTCTTTAACTTTCAGAAACTGCATCACTATCTCCTTAACAATAATACCAAACTAATATCTAGAATTGACCCTCTCAAATACCTCTTATCTAAACCCGCCCTCACAGAACGAATGGATAATTGGATCATTCTCCTAAGTGAATTCAATATTGAGTTTGTAAACCAGAAGTCAATAAAAGGACATGTATTGGATGATCAATTGGCGGAAGTTCCTCTACCAGGGATATAACCTTTGTGTCTGGATCTTCCAGATGCATCCATGATGTATGTTGAAGAGTCTATAGAATTCCAAGTCCATTTTGATGGATCATTTACCTTCCATGGATCAAGAGCGGGAGTGGTGTTTATCACTCCCACATGTGAGATTATCCCAAGGGCATTCCGTTTGGGATTCCCATGCACTAATAACATTACAAAGTATGAGGCACTCATTGTGAGCCTTAAATTGGCTATCACTTGGAATAGCAGACAACTATGAGTCATTGGGGACTCCAAACTCATTATTAAGCAAGTCAGTGATGAGTATAAGGTTAAAGATGAGAAGCTTGTTCCATACAAGAAGTTGGGTGAAACCTTGAAGGAATATTTTACACAGATTATCTTTGAGTAAAAACCAAGGTCACACAATAAATCAGTAGATGTTATGGCTAAAATTGGATCTCTCTTATGCATTCCACCTTAGGAAAGTAAAATGCCCTTCTTTATAGATCATTTATGAGTACCCCGCATACGACATGCCGAAATCTTTTTTGGCATGTGAAATTGTTGGCCCATCCTTCTCTTGGTATGACCCTATATTTAGATACCTACGAGATGACACATTTCCCTCAGACATTACCCATTCTGAAAAGAAAGCCCTTATTCGCTGCATAGCCTGTTATACCCCTCCTAGGAGGCACTCTTTATCGTCATGGCTACGACGAGAATATGCTTTGTTGTTTGGATGTTACCAACTCAGTCCATGCTATTAAGGAAGTACAAAATGGTATTTTTGGAGTGCATACCAGCGACATGGTCTTAGCTAAGAAGCTCTTAAGGGTAGGTAATTATTGGCCCACCATGGAAGCAGACTATTGAAATTTTGTAAAGAAATGTGAGCTATGCCAAAATTATGGCAACTTAATACACACGTCAACACAAGATTTGCAGCCTATCACAATGCCTTGGCCATTTTCTAAATGGGGCCTAGATGTCATAGGGAAGCTCCATAATTCTTCTTCAGATGGCCACAACCACATTATCATTGCCACCAAGTATTTTTACTAAATGGGTAGAAGTTGTGCCTCTTACTTATGTCACTGGTCAGCAAATTTCCAAATTCATCATGAATCATATCATTTTCCGTTACGATATCCCCTCTGCCATTGGTCACAGATAATGGTAAATATTTCAAGAATAAAATGGTTAAGACATTATGTCAACGCTTCCATATTCAGCTCAAGTGGTCTATGGGAAATCCGAGGACTACCAATAAAAAATCTTGTCCGGATCATGGAGAAAATGGTAAGTAAGATTGGCCCATGGAGGGTTCATTATCTAGGCAATATTCTAGCATGTGGGTTCATATTGAGGTAATTAAAATTAATAAAATTAAAGTCAATATACCGGTAGACATGAGGGGGCAAAAGGGTTTAATTTATTAATGTTTTGAATCAGGTATTGGGGGTAGGTTAGATAGGTGGGCCAAAGGAAAGGGAGGTTGAATTTTAATATAAGACTAAAGCATTTGAACCCTAATTTTTAAAAGTAAATACCTTAAAAATTGTAAAAGGAGTGTGGTCATAAATTAAACTTATAATCTCTTTTTTAATAAAGAAATCTAAATTCTTAACCAAGAAATAATAAGATGGTAGAAAACTAGGAGTTGAGTATGTTTTTCAACACAAGTGATATTATTTCACCATCTTAATTATTTTAATAACTATTGATAAATGATTAAAGCTGAACATAGTATAAGGTGATTTTTAATAGGTCTTCAATGGCTTCAAACTATCTTTCGAGAGGAAATGAATATTAAACAAAATTGAGTGAGAAATATAATATATTTTTTGTCTAATCTATTAGGGTAGAAATAAAAAGGGGTAAATAAAATTGTAATTGAAAAATGGGTAAGTAAGGTATATGGAAAAAATAAGGGGTATTTTCATTCTAATAATATAACAGGAGGGGGTATTATCAATTGAATAATTAGAGGTAGAAAACTAGAATTAAGGGTATTCTTTAATAACCTTCAAACACACGTGTTATACCATACTTTTACTAAGTGAACCCCTCGTGGACTGGCCGTTATTGGCACTTACAGTTACATCCTGCCCTCTGGGCATATCGAACCTCCATCCACACTCTTTCTGGTGCGACCCCATATTCCTTAGTCTATGAAACTCAAGCCATCATACCCTTGGAAGTGGAGCTTCCCTCCCTGAGAATATCCCTCCATAACTATCTTGATAAGGACAAATACTATAGAGTAGCTTGACTAGTAGAGTTAGAACTATAAGATGAAAAGTGGATAAGAGCGCTTAATCACCTAAAGGTTTACCAAAACAAGGTATTAAGAGGATATAAAAAGCAAATCATCCATCAGGAATTTGATGTAGGTGATCTTGTTCTGAAGGAAAATTAGAATAACACTGTCAAGGAAACAGAAAAGAAAGGTAAATTTGAGGCTAACTGGCTAGGGCCTTATGTGGTGGTTGCTAAATATAGGTCAGCGAGCTTATAAACTAGCATATTTAGATGGTGATAAGCTTCTAGAACCTATGAATGCCATGCATCTCAAGCGGTTCTATGCTTAAGCATGGCACGAATATCAGATAATAACTAAAAAATAGAGAAATAAAGAAAAAAAAACAAGAAAAACATGAGAAAATTCGAGAAAACAGTAAAGAAAAAAAACAAGTCATCCTCATGTGAAAACCACACAATTGTGGCACAGTGGGTAGGTCTTTGGGTGAAAACTGGTTTCCAGCCCTCAAGGAAGATTCTTCGGTCACAAGTCACTCTTGCATCTAGACAGGTAACTCTCACCACTATCTAGGATTAGTTTCCTTTACTAGGTCTAGGAACCCTACCAAATATATCTTTCAAAGCTATGATCTGGCTTATTTGTTCTTGTATTTGCGTGAAGGATGTGCCTTTGTATATTCCCATCTAATGTTGGGGACACCTTCATATTCCACTTTCTCATACATATATGTGTGGCATTCTGCCCTTTGTATATTCCAATATCGCGCTTGGGGCATCCACTCTTCTTTGTCTTTGTACATTACTTTCGGAGCATGACCTTAGAAAATATAAAAACATTCAGAAAAAGGATACAAAAAAATCTAAACATTCAGAAAACCCCCTTAGGAATGAAGCTACACCAACTTCACAACATTGTCCTTAGGGAAACCTCAAAAAAAAATGTGAACAGTAGCCTTGAAAAACTATCTTTCAAGATAACCTAAAAACATTATAAAATATATCAATGTTGTCCCCAAAAAAACAAGGTAGTGATTTTAATTGCTTTTAGTTGTCGGTTTATATAGTTTTGGTTGTAAGTATCTTTTTGTGTTGTATGATTTCAAGAATGGTTCATTTGTTTACCTTAGATTGAATCTTGTTTGATTTAATTGTGTGTTGCATGGAGTTTATTTTAAAAAATTATTTCATACTTGTAAGATATTGGTATGTTTTCATCGTCTATTGTATGCATCTATTAGAATTAATTTTACTTTCTTAGATTGGATACCAATTTAATTTGTTGTTAAAATTTGCATGAGTTCATTTCTAGTTGCATACTGTTGTGTGGTTGTGGAGGTGTACATTTGTTTAGTTTTGTTAACTTTTGATTATGTGTTTGTTTACTGCACATCTGTTTGTTATCACATCTATCATCTATCATTAATCACATATAACATAAAATATACAAAAATGCTAGGTTTTACATCATGCATGTATACTAAGCTAATCATCATGTATCGTATTATCAATGGGGGCAAGAGGGGTTGTGCATAATCATAAATCTATCCCCCTTGCACCAATATCATCTAGTATCATCCCCCAATGCTAGCATCTACCAAAATATCTCATGTACAACATTTATGATATCATCTAAACCATCCTCGGGCATTATTTTCCACCTAGCACTTATCTCTTCACCCTGGGGAATTTTTAAATATTTCCAGGTGCTTCTTGTCTTCTATTTTTTATCTATCGCCATGATTATTTTTAAATAATTATTGTTGGCCCATTTGTCTTCTCACCAGGGTATGTTACTGTTACCTGATGCCCGTTCTCCTCACTCTGGAGAATTTTTGTGTGCTTGTCAGAGCTCTTGCATTTCCTAAATTCTTATGATAGATCAAAAAATTTAAAAATTATAAATCATCCAAAAATCCAAAAAAATCATAAACACTTTGAAAATGGACTAAAATTGGTAATCAACCCATTTGCAGCTAAAATATGTGTCTCTCACACGACGTTCATCTCATATATTGTTGGCATTTCCATGTGCTTTGAAATAATGAATCATGGAGCCTCTGAATCTCAAACCATTTAAAAAAGGTACATTTCTTACTTTGTAAATACTCTAGGGCACGAGTTTCCTGGTATTGTTTTGCTATGCACACTATTTTTTTCATTAGACCTAAGGTTTCAACCATCCTTTCTCTTGCATATAAAAATTACTTCAGGCATCATTTTAAAAACCTTGTCATTTATCAAAACATTTGGGGTTGCATCTCAATAAAAAAATATTTGTGCAACTATCTCGAACGTTGTTGGTTTGAGTGTGTGTGATTGTACTTATTTCCCTGTTAGATGAGTTTGTTTGCTTCTCGTATTGCATTGCATATTTGTATGTTGCATGGAGTTTCTATTTTAACAATGTATAGTTGTTTTGTATCTTGGATTTTCATGTCATTTTACACTTTTGTCATATGCTTATATTTTAATAAGGACCGATGATGAATATTTCTAGCAATATGATGAATAAGAATTGTTTATATAGCATTGCCTTGTGGATAGCTCAAAATCCTTGTTTTCTTGTTATTTTCTCTTTTATCTCCCCTTTTTTCACACTATTCTATCTTTTGTCTTCTTTTTTGATCGTCGATCGAGTTCCTCCATCAACCCATTGCTCGAGGGGGAATCCTTCATCCTACTAATTTTTCTTCTACCACTTCAAAATTTTCTACTTGTTTATGCTTGTCTACTTTCTTTGAAGTTACATCGCACATGTCACCTCAAAAAGGGGAAAATGTAGACACCTATAATTTGGTCTACATGATCTTTTTACTAAGAATCATACTAACTATCCTAGTCTCATGGTCATTTACTACACTATGCTAGTAAAATAGCCTTTGTAACCCCTTCTAAACCTTATAAACCATGCTAATCCCTCTCTAACCAACTTCTATAAGCTTACTTTCCCTTAAATTAGGTTAATTAACCCTCTTGTTGAATTTCTAAAGAGAATTTTACTTTCTAAATAAAATATCTCACCTTTTCAAAATAGCCACTTAGCTTCCTAAAATATTGTTCACACCTCTAAATAGGTTTTTCTAAAAATCAAATTTTTGATTCCTTTTTAGTCCCACATGGATCCAAAACCCTCTTTTTTTCTCAAACCAAAAACTATAAATATAGGGGTACCCCTCCCACCTTTTCATAAGAACTCTTGCTCTCTCTCTCATTTCCTATTTAGGTCATGCTTAAGTCATTTTAGAGTCATTTCATATTTTATTTGAGCTATTTACTTGTTATTTATTAATCCATTCAAAGCCTTAAGGAGAATGGGAGAATTCATTAATGGTGAGGTTCCATTCTTAAGATTTTGAAACATCAATAAACACATAAGTGATTGCTAGAGCTTTAATAGGTTCATTTATAGATAGCTTTCATGGAGTAGATAACTAATATAGTCATGTTTAGAGGTTAATTGTTTGTTTCAAGCTTTATATATGCATGCAAGTAGGTATTTATTGATTATCTCTAATCGTATGGTCATTGAGTTATGTTTGTTCCAAATATTTTGAGGGTTTCTTTAGAGGTTCTTACCCCATTTTCATAGATTTTACAAACTTTTCATTGCACACACACCAAATGCATAAATAAGCTTCCCAAAGTATATGAAGAAAATAGGAACTACTTCCCAATGCGCAAATGCTCCCTCCATCCCCAACACCATCAACACATAATCCATTGTGTTTGCAAATGAAAACAACTTATATAAGGCCAAACTTCCAATTGAATCATTCACTTCTTTCGATTCATACCTCATTATAATGTGTTTTGCCACTACCCATTTCTAGTTCTTGGTACCCATGGAGATGTCAGCCATTCCTTTTGATAGAGGAAACTTCAAGAGATTCCAATTATACTACAGGGTATTGTGAGTATGGTTCCCACTTTTACATCCATGATAACCAAGACACTTGCAAATACACCATCTGACAAAATTTATCTATATTTTATGCTTTGATGGATGTCCATACCCTCTTCCAAGCTCATATTTTGGCACAAGCCTGAGGAGTACTTAGAAAAATGTAAATTTATTAAGTTGGAGACCTGTTTGTTGTATAGGTGAAACAATTTGACTATCTTGTGAGGAAACCCATGTCTTTTGTACATGGTCATAATCATATTCCACAATAAGATACCTCTTATTCCTCTATCTTCTTCATCCTCTACATACAACAACAAGCAAGCAACAGAAAGATGTTTCCTTTCAATCTTGAGGCAAATGAGACCACTTGAGTTATAAAAATAGATCCAGATACAGTCAATTGTATATAGAAAATGAGGAGGATATTGGGATACAGATTTAACTCCATGTACATGGTAGATCAATCACATCGAACTAATTTTAGGACAGTTAAATTTCATTATAGCAGTCCCCTTACGTCCTCCCTCGCTATAACTATCCAATCACTAGTAAATTTTACAACATTGACTTGGGTTTCACATTGTTAATGCCACTAGATACTGTCAAAAGTGAAAATATGCATTATGTAAGGGACGTGATAGGTATGAAGGCTAGGATAGTGCCCATGTTATTTTCAAGGAGGCCCATGCTTCCATACTTCCTCACGCCAACCCCTGTCACCCTCGTAAATCCTTTTTATTTCTCCACGAACCACCTACCTGGAAACTTCATGCAACATCAAGCTTTGCAACAACATTCAACACATTTAATGTTATTTCTTTTGTATCTTTAAATTTTAATTATCATAATCTATTTTGTTTATTATTCATTTTTCCTTAAATAAATATAGATTTTTTATTAATGTTTTGTTTAATTTTTTTATTTTTATCAATCTTATTTGTTTATAATAATGGTCGTCGAAAAGGCCTGCCAACAAAGGAGAGGGGGGGAAAAAAATGCCTAGAGGCATCACATTGCTGCTAATCAATTCTTTGGAGGTTTTCAATCATTTCGAAAGTCCATTTAGAGATTCACCAACCATTCAATATGACTTTTCGAGAGGGGTCGTAAAATGAACCCTAGAAAAAACCTTTTTCCTTAATTGAAAAAAAATTCAATAAACCCCGTTGAGAAATTATTTTTTTGATCCATGGTCATTCCACAACAATCTATGGATAAAACAATGGAGATTTAAATATAAGGAAAGGAAAAAAAGCTCCTCTTTAATTATATAGAAACATATTTATTTTATTTTACGCGCACTTCAAACGATCTACATAACTAGAGCCTACATCTACAAATAAATATATGTATGTATTTATTCAAGACACATATTACAAAAGAAACGTATGTAAACAGATGCAAGAGTCCACATGAACAAACAAAATGAATTTTAAATAATAAAAGACAATTTTAAATAATAAAAGACAGTTTTTTTTATAACCCTCTTCATTAAAAAAAACATTGAAATTCGTAACTTTTTAAAATATAATTTATTTGATTAATTTTTCGAAAAAAATATTAACCTCCCTTATAAATTGATTTCTGTATATTCGAAAATAACGAAATGCATACTTAAAGTTACTGTTGTCAATTAAAATATAACTATTTCTAAAAGCTGAGGTATCACTGGTAATTAATTTCCTTCATATTATTCTAAAGTTATGCTTTACGTCAACTCTTTTCAAAAATATTATTTTCATTCCATTCATTAGATATATGTTATTTGGTGCACAGTCACCACGTCATACACATGGGCTCTTCCATGGCACCTGTGGCTGTAACCCATGCATGCAACGATTTTAATCTTTATCAAATTTGTGTGTTGTATTATTTTCGTTTCTCAATGTCAATTTTGAGTTAAAAAATGGCTGTATTGTTTCCATTTATCAATTTCCTCTGTGTACCTGTTTGTTGCAATTAGTTGTACCTTTTGCCATTTATCAATTTCCTCTGTGTAGTCAGTATGCTTGGCAATTTTTGGTTACAATTTCTACCCTATGGTTCTGGTAAAATCGCTTGTCGATGTTTATGGTGGTTTTAAAGCTTCCTCCCACTGGACCGAGTAACAAGTTTTTCGTTTGCCACCGCATATGGTCGGGCATTAGATCGAAAGAGAGTAAGGAAAAACAAGAATGGATAGGCATGCCACAGATTTGGGTGTGGTTTTTCCCCTTTCCACTTGATCACTTTTGAAATCCAAAATATTTTCCCCTCCCATGTTACTCTGTTTTTAATATTTTGTTATGTTTGATCTATTATTCATCATGATGCCAATAGTTATAATTAAACAATACCATCAAAACATTATGCACGTAGTTTGTGATTAATAATTTCACCACGTATCCAATAGGGGTCAAGAGGTGGATTCATTCAACTGCAGACATTGTGTTTTTAAGCATACCTTTTCTTTTAATGACCACTCAGTGAGGATGGATAGTTTCATCCTTAGCTACATTGGTAGTTGACCTTATTGTAGGAATATTAAAGTGAAAACCCTATGGGAACTGTTTTGTTTAATTTGAAATGTATTTTGAAAGATTCTTTTAGCTCTTGGGATTATAGTTTAAGGCCTTAGCTACATTGGTAATGGATCTTATTGTAGGATTTTTAAAGTTAAAGGATTGTCTAAAACAATTATGACGTTGCCCAGATGCCACAAATCACTGATATAAACATGAACCGCCATAAACACTCCTGCCACAACTAACCCATCTCCACATGCAGTATAATAATAACCACTGGCCATCAAAATTAACATGACTTGACAATCTGCCAACTTATACTGTATTACCCGACCTTAATTTTTTTAAAACATTGTGTATTAAATTGTCTCGATATAAAAAGCATTATATTATTTTCTTGCATTGTAGTTGTACAACACTTTATTATTGTAAAAATCAAAACCATAACCCACCACAACCCAAAAATAATCTTTTGATTCTATTATTTTAACACTTTAAATTGAAATTTATACTCTAAAAATAACAAATTAACCCTCAACTAATCCTGGGTACTGAAGAAATACCAATTCATAAAAACTATAAACATAAATATAATTATCAAAATTATAATTAAATTGATATAAAAGACTTCTTGACTAGTGAACAAAGTTAGAGATCGTTCTTGTCCATATGTTACTTGCCTTCAAGAGAATAATAACCTTAAAAGCTAGTTCTTTGATAGAATGCACCATACTGCTATATATGCCCTAATTAAAAACATGCATGTCTATGTATGGGCGGGTGCTATGGCCAGGGGTCACATCATAGTTTTTTTAATGGATATGTTTTCTAGAGTGGATTGTTGGATGTGTTTGACCTACAACTCAGTTGGTAAGACTGGGTATTGAAAAACAAGAGGTCGCAAGATTGATTCCCACAACTAAATGATTGTGTTTTGTAACAATGTCAAAAAGTCACATTGTATTTCCAACCAAAATAATTCCAACAATGTTGAAAAAAAGACTATATTAATTCAAAATAATTCTGAAAAAATCTAAAGTCATGAGGCACACCACACTAGAATAATTTCGTAAAAATACTAATTAAACATGCGATCGGTGTGACACATACATGGAATGGGTGCATGTGTTTTTCATGAATATTGGTGCTGGAATAAAGACATCAAAGAGTGCTTTTCTAGCTAGGAGTGGATCTCTCCCCACCGAAGCTAGGGTTCTTGTGGGATCTTACTCCACTAGCAAAGAGAAGTGTAAACAACAGTTGCTCCAATATCAAAAGATGTGTGTGTATGAATGAGCTCTCCTTCTCCCTGAACACCACCTTATAGAACCATCCAATGCAACAAAGAGCCCAAAAAACCCCTAATCGACCCCTTAGGGGAAGACCCACATGAACATAAACTAACTTAATTTAATTTTTCCCTCTAGGTGTCAAAAGTGACTTAAGTTATCCCCAACGAAGGAATATAATAATAAAGTACCATGAGTTTTCCCTCAATGACAAAATATAACAATAATTCCCACCAAGTTGCCCAATACTAATGTCAACGGAAAAATATAACAAAAACACAAGGTGGTAATTAGACATCCATACCCAATATCCTCTAGCGTCATTAGCCCCTCGAGTATGACCAAGGATAAGAATGGAAAATGGTCGTTAGAACCTTGATGAAGGAATGGGGACATTGAAATTACCCTATAATAAGAAGATCTTGCATGAATAAATATGTCCAATATTGTTTTTAAAAACCATCGAGTAGCCAAATGAGAAAAAAAAATGGAGGACAAAGTCGGCACTGCAGAGGAATGGAGAAGTTGTGTGAACTTGCCATTTTCAAAGAGTACAACGGGAATTCACAACTGCTACAAGGAAGACATTGTGATCCTTAATATGGATTCTAATAATAGGTGTATTTTTAGATACCCATTTACAATGCATGTACAAAATTCTTCTCAAGAGAAACACATGCACTAAATGTGATTTTTGCAGAAAGAAGAAATGAACCAAACAAGTTATAATGGGGGGTTTGGTCTCCTACCAAACCAGGCCCCATCCTTTGGTCTTCAAAATAGATTTTCAAAAAATTAACCAAGTGATCATCATGCATTGCAAAAATCCTCCCAAAATGTGGCACTTTATAACTTAGTGCGTTTTACAAAATAAATGGAGCTAATGTGTGGGAAATGAAAAATATTTAAATTTTGCAAAACATGGCTCTAGATATTGAGCTACCAATCAAAAGTTTTACAATAATTATTTCCTGTAAATAAGCCATATTTTAAATGAATTTGTACTAAACTTGAAATGCACCTTTTTCACTAAAATATAGTTTTAGCAAAAGGACGGTTTTGATGAACCCAAGATAAACATATTTATCTATACATAGGATGCAGCTACGTTAGATCAAGAAGATCTTCACTATGACTCTAAAATCTCCACAAATTTGAGTGTATCAAACAACTCTACCGTGAGACTTAAAATAGTAACTTAAGTTGGATATTCAATGCATGTATGAGTTGTTGGAAACTTTGTTGCAGGTATGAAAATGCCTCTTGATTAGAAAAAAAACCCTTTATAAGTATGAACATGCATGCAAAGCACTACCACGGGTGAAAACACCCTTCAAAGGTTTGAAAATGCTTAGATCTAAATAAATCTTCCACAGATCCTGCAACAATGATTAAGGGTCTGTAAAAAAGTAATCTCTGGAACTTTATATGCACTATGTGGGCATGTAAATCTTAGAAGCCTGAAAATAGGCTATATTCCCACAAACTAGGGAAAACCATACCAAATAACACCCAAATACTTACAAATACTGATCTCAAATGAAAATTAATTTACAAAATAATAACCAGACAAGCTCAATACCAACTCTTCTCTAATACCATATCAAAGAAGTTCCACAGATTTGATGGTTCAAAGAATGCAAAAGTGAATGATGCAAGACGTGAATTGTTCCAAGACAAAAAAAGCATACAAAATTTCAAATTATGAAAATCTAAGAGAGATAATTGTAATAACACAGAGATAACTTCAACTCAATATGATCAAATAGAATAATGCAAGCGATGTATATATAGGAGGTGAATGTGTAACCTCCCCCTAGACTCATGACAATCTCCACCTATAATAGTGGTAACCAACACCTATAATGGTGTAATCAAGTAGTAACCAACACCTAGAATAGTGTAGTCAAGTGGTGACCAACACCTAGAATAGTGTAGTCAAGTGTACACCTAAGAAAACATATCCCATAAGTGTAGAGAAACTCCAAGTGAGGTGGAATATCCTGAGTAGGATAATACAAATAAAGTGAGGAAAATAAATCCAACACTAATAATTTTGAATAGGAATTTGAGATCTATCTAGTAATTTTGATTTCTATTTGCTTATTACTATTTCTGGAATTGAGAGAACTAAGCTCTGGAATTCCAAATTTGGGCGAATTTCAAACAATATGACACGAGTACGAGGTGGTGATGGAGGAAGACGAGGAACAACACGCGGTGACAATTCACTAAATTGGGACTTATTCCAGTCCAAGTAGCAAAAAATATAGCCAATATTGGAATCCAAAACTACTTGTTTTGGATTCCAAAATGTTAAATATTGGAATTATCTAGACTCCAAAATCACACATATTGGATTCCAATATCCATATATTGGAATCCAAAATCACATATATTGGAATCCAAAATCACATATATTGGAATTTACTGCACTCCAAAGTCCCATATATTGGAATCCAAAAATGTCAAATATTGGAATCCATTATACGGGCTAGTGTCTGCTAGGCATTATCTATGCTTTGGACTAAACAGAACATGTATATGTTTTATACGGGCTAGCAGCCGCTAGGCATTATTTATGATTTGTTATGTACAGAACATGTTTCTATTTTGTAAGGGCTAGTGCCGCCAGCCATTATTTATGTTATGTTATATACAGAAAATGGTTATGTTTTAAACGGGCTAGCGACCACTAAGCATTATTTATGCTTTTTCATAGTGAAGCTCCAAAAAATAAGTTCCATCGAATTTGGTTTTTGATCAAATATCATCCCAAACATCTTCTCTTGTCCTTCAATGGTTGCAACAAAGGCCACAATGTGGTGTTAAATTTGATGCCCGTTTAGATTTTTTTATCATTTTTATCCGTAAAATAGTTACAAATATTTGAAATAATTGTCACATATGACTTGCATATTTTAGATATGACCTTCAATTTTTATAGATTATTTATATATTAATTATATTAAAAAATATTAAAAAACAATTAAGTATATACAATATAATTTTATATTTATTTTATGAACAGTGTAAAAAGAAAAAACTATTTTACAAATTTTCAAGGGCAAGTTTTTCTGATAATTCACCACATAAGTTATTCAATCATATTGTCATCTTATAATCAGTGAAAATATAAATCCTCCCAACTTATATTCTGACAATCTCAGCATAATATAATAGAGTTACAATAGTACATTCATAATAACATATGAATGTATATATTATTGACAATGTTAAGCAGTACCATCATAACAACATTCTGAAAAGATAAATAGTTATTTAGCATTTTCTTGCTCCAAATATTTGATGCCCTCTACCACATTCAATCCATGAGACACTATTTGTGATATATTTTTGTACAAATCGGCCATCAACCATTTATCTTTTGTACAATCTTTGCGTCTTCTTTTCATCCCCACCATAAAATTTTCAGGAGGGTTTCCCTTTGCACCTAATGTAATACACAAAGTGTTTTTAGAACTGTATGAAAAATCATTTCTACTCCAAACCTTTTCTAGGTCTCATATTGTTATTCCCTTGACTATATTGCAATGTTCCTTTCCCCAAGTGAGTCTTGGATACAATACAATCGATATTTTTTTATTGAAGCCTCACTGATATCTTTTTAACATCAACAGAAATGATGTTGTCGGACCAGAATCCCAGTTCACAGTATGGTGATAATAATTTTATAAATTCTGACAGGACACCTCGTAGGTTGACAGTTTTCATGTTGAACTTGAATGACATCTTCCTATTGTATGTTTTATTTATCCCATATAACAGGTCCTCCATGTCTAAAATAAGTAAATAACTCTTATTGCTACCTGTAGGGAAGTAAACAAATTTTAATTTCATCATCCACATATCAATTATAACCAATTGAAATAAACAACATTTTAGCTTACGGCTAATAGTTACCGATTGAGATTGTACGGCTTGGATTACACCACCTTTACATGTTGCTAGATCTGTTGATGCAAGATCTATTTCAAATAAACATTCATCAATTCATAATCTATTTCTTGCTAGTAAAATTGTGAGCATAATGTATTTGAAATAAACATTAATCAATTCATAATTGATTTCATGTTGTGAAAAAACAAAGCTTAAATGGATAAACATAGTGGTTTTGTGGTGATATGGTAAGTACAATATCAATTGTTCTCTGTCTTATAATTCAAATTTTATGGCCTGCTAGGCTATGCTTATATTCTTCGAACCACCCTTTGGCAAAAAAATCCTCAGCTATTGATGAGGATTTGCAACCGCTAGGCTATGTCATCATTGGCCGAACTACACTTAGTTGGACAACTGTTAATGAGGCTAGCTAAGTGTTTCTTTACATACGTACGAGATGGATCAAGCTGTATGTAGTTTTGTTTATGATGATGTTGAAGCCAAAACAATGTTAATTCAATGTAAGTAGTCAGTATGCAGTAGTGAATCAGTGAAACATTGTAGACAATATGCAGTTGTAAATCAATGAGATATTGATGAATGCAAGGTTTTTTAGTCTAACCATTATAGTATTGAATGTGGATGCATAGAGTTCTGTGAAGCTCTATACTTCATTTGAAATTGTTATCGTAGCTTACAAATGGATTTCCTTAAAAACTTTTTCTTCTACCGTATGCCAAGCATATAAACTAATGTCTGTTAGTTATCATTTCCTATAAATTTGTGGGCCTTATAAATGATTTTGTTTTAAAATACACATGGCTAACATACTAGGTTGTGAGTGTGTATTCATGTTGGATACCTCCGAGCCCTCCATGATTACGTTCTCCAGTTGATGGTTTTCTTGCATAATCATTTATTGTTTTATAAATTTGTGGGGCTTATTAGTGGTTTTATTTGGAAATTCACATGATTAACATACCTAGATCTGATGGTGTATTCGAGGCCATTGTTGTGTTTGTCCTCCACATCTGTCATCTGAACTGTAAAAAACATAAGTTTGTTAAAAATTTGAAATCCATGGCAATTGAAAATAGAGATCATTAAACATAAGTATTTATAAAATGATTGAAGGTAAATCACCATGTTGAACTGGTTGTGTAGCATCAAGGTGAAAGGGTTGTACATCATCTTTTATAGCTTTGTGGTTTTCTACATAAACAATAAATGTATAAGTAGCATATATAGGTTAAAATGCCATTAAAAAAAATCACTTGTTGAAGTTGTCTTCAGCGACGAACCTTTCTTCATATGAGAATAGTAATGTTTCAGAAACATTTCTTGACTATGTGTCTCAACAATAAAAACAACAGATAGTTTAGAATCCACTAATGCATGGAGTGCACATTGCCACTGTAAAGCACTAGTACTACAAAAATTTTTTGAACAACATCGAGTGAACATCTCAGCCCAGAACTCATACGATCTTTCACAAGGAAAAGGATGCATGTTTCCTTGTAGGCCAATTTCGCTTGCAGTTACCAATTTTTGTGGCAGTTTCTCCATCCAATCCCTAGTGACCTCTTCTCTATAATCATCATTATTGTCATAGTTGTGCACACTAGATATTGTGTACATAAGACACAAATGTTTGAATATCATGTTGCTATCGTAGAGTCTGTAGCATCCATCCAGAATTGATACTCCATTGTCTTTAACCTTTTCCATGTATCTTTTTACTATGTCACTTAACATTTTTGAATAACCAGTTGGTATTAGAACAATAATAATACAATCCAACACACTAGTTTCGATAACTGTTAGAATCTCCATTATTACATCAGAAGACATATCACTGGCCAAATGTGCAAAAATCAGCAATCACACATTCAACATTGAAAGGATTAGTCGAAGGAATTGCTGATAAAGTTGATAGAAGGTGGAATGGATATGCACATTTACAAGAAAAATTCTTTGTGTCTTCCATCCTTGCTGGTATATTTCCTTCCAGTGACATCACATAGTTGTCTAATATTGTCTGAGCCTCGATGGGAAGAACTTCTTCCACCTCATGATATTTTTTCCATTTTTCCATTTTTCCCCTATATGGGAATCAGATTTCCTTTTTCCATTTCTCTCTTCACCCAACAGTACAAGACAACTGGTGGTAGTGTGATTCATGCAATTTAAATTTTTCAATTACATTAGATTCACTGCAGGTTGTCAATACAATATTATCTGGATGCTTATTTCTTAAATAATGTAGAATTTTTTCTCTCATTTTGTTGTCTCCTTTTATTCTCCAACAGTAAGAATCAAATGTCTCTGCTATTGCACCAGCCTCAACAAACCCAGTTGATTTAGTATTCATTTTCAATCCATGCAATTTTGATTTAAATGGTTCTATCTCCAATTTAGTCAAATATGTTCACCTCAGCATAGTAAACAACTTGGCATGTTTTGGAGGTGAAAGAAAACATTTTCTATGCAAGAAATGACAAATAGAAGATGTTTTATTGTTTCTATACAATTTTCTGAATACTGTAAATATACCATTTGTAATGTCTTCTGCATTTGAACAACCAGTTTTTTAGAATCTATTAGAATCCCCAAATTCCAACCATATTTTGAATAGGAATATGGTTTTTTGTTTATGGAGGCATGCATTTCCCATTTCCTGAATAAAGAAACATCCAACTCCATATCCAGAATAAGACACTTTTTGTTTTCAAAGTCAAAGCGTTCCACCTAGACACACAGTGTCCCCAAATCAATAACTTCTGAAGATAGAACAATACCAACTTCCTCGTGATTTTCATCTATAACAAAAAACAACCACATGTCGATGTGGTAGTTTTCAGGGGAATGGATTTCCACAAACCATTCCTTGTCTCTTTTCTTCCAACAAATACTGCCTGCGATGAATGGAATTGTTTCTGAATGGAGCGCGAACAATGGAAGACATTTTACCTATAATTAGAGTAAAACACATTAATAATTAGGTCATTTCCAAACTTTAAAGTGTTTTTCTCACATTGTCTGATAAGGAATTTAAATACTACCCTAGCGGACACCAACCTCTAGAGTTCTTTACTATTTACCATAAGAGAGTAATTAACTTAATGGTTAGCGACCGCTAGGCTTTGATAGGACATCTTATGTATCACTCAACTGGTTACAGTAATTCATATTTTGTGGATCAAATCAATAATAACACAATTTTTCTAAAAGTCTGAAATCGAATTATGATGCATTGAAAGATACGAAACCATTTGCACCTTTTGAAAGGATTACATATGAGTCAGAAAAGATATAACATTATATAGATATCATGATAGGAACGTTAAAAAATATATACTTTAGTGGCAGATAGACTTCTAGTCAACACATAAAAGAACAACGTAAATCATTTTTTAGCCATTTACACCTATTGATTGGAAAATTGTATTTCGAAGAGAGTGTTTGAGCAAAAAATCACAATAATGGAGTTTGCGGTTGCTCGGGATTTTTTTTAGAAGTCAATGTGTTTTATGTGTATATCGGTCATACTGTAGTAGTAAGGATTAAACCCCTGTAACAAGACTAAGGAAGATGTTTAAAGCATAGCGGTCAGAAGATCTAATGTTTGGTATTTTGAGGAGAGTATTTGAGCAACAAATCACATTAACAGAGGTAGTGATAGCTCATCAAATTTTGTTATATAAGACAATGTGAAATATATGTATATCAGACATACTATATTCATTAAGTTTAAATGTCTATAACTAGTCTAAGTATGTTATTTTAAGTGTAGCGCTTGGTGGGAAATTCCACAACAAGCTATCAAAAACTAACGAGAATGATTACACTTTTCCTAAACGTAAGTATGGCTATCGTCACAGTAGCATTTTTGTGGAAACAATGATTTCTATAAGGTCATGGTGGGTTATACCTATTTGAGAAAAGATTTGATTATTAACAATGTTTAATGAGTACCACAAAAACAAGGGTCTATTCTCTCTTACTCTGACTATAAGTTAGATTTACAATACTAATTGAAGAAATTTATTTCAAATTGTTCAAATTTATGTTAACGCATTTAGAGTGCCAGTCTTCTTAGGCTGCAAACATTTACTGTCTGATACGTTGTATTGATTGAGGGTACAAAGCACTAAGAATTCAAAAATAGTGATAAAATAACAAATCATGACCTAGCTTAGTGGAAGCTAGGGTCCTACCATTTCATCTTCTCATTGTAATCATTGTTTGTACACTTTTTTCTCGCTAGTGATTTTCATCGATTATAATTGTATCATATTTGATAGACTATTCATGGTGGAAACAAGTGCTACTCTACAAATCCTCGATAGGGATCAAGCCATATGTATGTCCATAAAATATATTATTTTGTAACATATAATTCACAATGTTTCGTATGGGAAAAATTGTTTACCTAATGCTTAGTTTCATTACTTATCGAAAGTAATGCACAACGGACGCTAGTTTCAACAGTTTCTTATTTTGAAAATTGTGATAAAATAATAAATCGTGACCTAGCTGAGTGATTGTGAGGCTCCTACCATTACAGTCATTGTAAAATCTATCTGTACAACTTTGGATCGCTAGTGTTTTCCATTGATTATAATTGTATCATGTTGGCTGGAATGTACCTAGCGGAGACAATAGTTGCACTGCATACCATAGAGAGGGATCCAAATTTACGTAATTCCCATAAGGTATATTGTTTGAAACACATAATTCACATCAGATCTTATGGGAGAAAATTCTTAGCGAATGCTAAGCATTTTTCCTTATCGAAAGTAACAGCATAGCGGGTGCTAGCTTCAACTGTTTCATAATTTGAAAATAGCGATAAAATAAAAGATCTTGCAAACCCTCAAGAAGGATCATGACTTATGTAGTACTCACAAGACGTATTGTTTGTAACATGTAATTCACATCTGTTCATTTCTTATTTTTAAAAATAGCCATAAAATAAAAAATCATGGTCTAGTTAAGCAGCTGCTAGGCTCCTACCTTTACCTCTTCTCATTATAAACACTATCTTTACTGTTTTGGAATGTTATCCTTAATATGTAGTTCCCATAAGATACATGGTTTACAACTCATGTTTTACATCGTTTACTATCAAAGAAAATGCTTAGCGACCGCTAAGCTCATTTACTTATTAACAAAAAAACATATCAAACCCTAGGCTTAAAAGTTTCTTATTTTGAAAATAGCCATAAAATAACAAATCATGGTATAGCTTAGTGGTTGCTATGCTCGTACCTTTACCTCATCTCATTATAAACACTATCTTTACAGTTTTGGATCCATAGCCTTAGTATGTAGTTCCCATGAGATACATGGTTTTCAACTAATACTTCACATCGTTTCCTATCAAACAAAATGCTTAGCACCCGCTAAGCTTGTTTACTTGTTGACAGAAACCACATATCAGACCCTAGGCTCAAAAGTCTCTTATTTTGAAAATAGCCATAAAATAACAAATCATGATATAGCTTAGCGGCCACTAGGCTCATACCTTTACCTCTTCTCATTATAAACACTATCTGTAAAGTTGTGGATCCATAGCCTTAGTATGTAGTTCCCATGAGATACATGGTTTTCAACTAATACTTCACATTGTTTCCTATCAAACAAAATGCTTAGTGCTGCATTAAGCTCGTTTACTTGTTGACAGAAATGACATATCAGACCCTAGGCTCAAAAGTCTCTTATTTTGAAAATAGCCATAAAATAACAAATCATGATATAGCTTAGCGGCCGCTAGGCTCGTACCTTTACCTCTTCTCATTATAAACACTATCTGTAAAGTTGTGGATCGCTAGCCTTAGTATGTAGTTCCCATGAGACACATGGTTTTCAACACATATTTCACATTATTTCCTAACAAAGAAAATTCTTAGCGCCCGCTAAGCTCTCTTTACTTATAGACATAAATGACATATCAGACCCTAGGCTCAAAATGTTTCTTATTTTGAAAATATCCCTATAATAACAAATCATGATATAGCTTTGTGGCCGCTAGGATCCTACCTTTACCTCTTCTCATTATAAATACTATCTGTAAAGTTGTGGATTGCTAGGCTTAGTATGTAGTTGCCATAAGATACATGGTTTTCAACACATATTTCACATCGTTTCCTAACAAAGAAAATTCTTAGCGCCCGCTAAGCTCCTTTACTTATAGACAGAAATGACATATCAGACCCTAGGCTCAAACGTTTCTTATTTTGAAAATAGCCATACAGTAACACTATCTGAACAGTCTTGGATCGCTAGCCTTATTATTGATCCCAAATATCTTGTTCGAACTTTCCATGTGGCACATTTTAATTGGAGAATTAATTTAAATTAGTGCACACTATATTTAACAATGTAGAAATTGAATTTTGATAAAGAATGGAACGTAAATGTCTGTATATTATTCTAATAAACTTCAAAACTATGTTTAGGATTTATTTCTTCTGTTTTCTTATAATATATATTTTTACTATGCTTGTTTTAATATATGTTATATAATATATTTGTTATTATGTTTATATTATTATAGGCTTTAGACAATGAAAAATTGCATTGTTTTTAATTAATGTTTAGATTTAATTTTTAAACCATGGAAAAATAAAAAAAGGGATATTTGAATTCCCCCACTTTTTCAGATATTTGAAATTTCAATAGCCCGCCCTTTTGCTTTAAGAGGGGGAAAGCGAAAATTTCAAATTTTCGTATCCCGCTCTTTTTCTATTTTTGAAATTTCTTTCATGGAATGTGCTAAACAAATTATTAAATACCTTGGAGAAATGTTGAATAGGGTTTCTAATTTTTTTGGTCATGCAGAAAAGCATGTCTTCAAAATAAAAAAATATGCACAGGGTAGATTACAGGGCTGAGTGTTCGAATCATGGTTGTTTTTTGCATGTGATTATAATCTTGTTTGTAGAGAAGGCACACACATAAATGATGCACACGAAGGAGGAAAGCAACAAAGATTGTGAATAGAATCACACAAATTATTTGATTGAGGTACCAGATGGAGGGTTCACTCACAACATAAAGCATGAAATAATCCCAGATATTACTAAATCAGGTATTTATAGTAAAGGTGTACCTTTTTTTATTGTGGGCTCTATTAGTTTCTTTGTAGTCTCCTTTTTTTTACACGACAGTCCAATCGTGATCCACACCAGCCCTGCTCTGTCCTACTGAATCGTGATCCACACCAGCCCTACTCTGTCTACTGAATCGTGCTCCACAGTCAAGCCTTGCTTTCCAGTTGCTTTTGATCTCCATGCCAAACTGCCTTGTTCTTCATGAAAACAATTTTTTTTGTGCGTTAACGAAAGAAAATTTAATCCCTTTTCTGCTCTAGTATTCATCTATGTTTAACTCTTTCCCATTTCCACCATTCTATGTTTCTCTTTGGGTATTTCCATTTTGAATTTTCATTCTCGTTCCTACGATTGTTTTTTAAGGATATTGATAGCTTCTTGCACAGTCACCTTCTTTTAATTTTTATTTTGGTTGGGAGAACCAAAATAGTTTAATGTTGTTCATTAAGATGATGCAAAGAAACGTCGCTAATTAATTTGTATTACATTTTTTACATGGTTGTCGCTTAGACATTTTAGGAAAACATATGACGTTAAAAAATTACTTAAAAACTATAAAACCATATTAAGAATTCAATTGTATGATAATTATTTCCAATTATATACATGTTACCATGTAGAATTAACCAAATGTAATGTCCTCAGTAGTTTTTTGTTTTATACATTGGAAGTTAAACACATTATATATGTGTTAATATTATTAAATATAATTTTAATCACTATGTATTTAATAATTAATATATTCTTCCTGTTTTGCCCACTAATCTATGCCCAAAATTCACATAGCTTTGAGGCAGCCATGATATAATTCTTTGTTTCGACAACCTATTTACTAAACCCAAATTTTATTTCGAATTACATACACTATTCCGGATTTATTTGTTATCGTTTATATGTTTTCAATATAATTTCTCTTATATGAATATACTCTACCATGGGAAAAAGTTGTCTACCCTAGCATCCGCTAGGGTAGAATTCTTATTTGAAAAAAACATTGTTTACCTTGGCCCCTCAGAATTAGTTGTTTTTATATAGAAACACAATGTTTTTTGGTCCTAGCGATCACTTTTGATCTTTGTCTACTGTTATATTCGCTAAGATTAACAATTTAGATTTATAAAACAACCTCATTATGAACATGATATATTTCATCTTTAAGAATAGATTAGCGGTCGCTAGGATGCAATGATTCTAAATGTATATTTATGTTTCCATTATATAAACTCCATATTTATTTGTTATCGCTTACAACTTTTCAATATGATTTCTCCTGTATGAATACACTCTATACAAGAAAAAACTTGCATACACTAGCACCCGTTAGGCAACACACTGTTATTTGGTGCTAGGGACATAGCTTTTGTTGTTTGTCTCATGTTATATACACAAAGATTAACAATTTAGATTTATAACACAACTTCATTATGAACATGACATATTTTCCTTTAATAATAGCTTAAAATGCTAGGGTACAATGAGTAGATCATGTCGTACTTAAAATCTTGTTATATAACTTCTCAGTCACTAGTCCAAGTCTATACGTATACCTGTATATCACATAAAATACACAATTCTACACGTATATTTATGTATCCATTATATAAATTCCATATTTATTTTTTACCATTTATATAAACTCCTGTATGAATACACTCTACATGAAAAATGTTTGCCTACTCTAGTGACCACTAGGCTATAATTCTTATTTCGAGGCAGTCTTCGTTTACCTTGGCAGACTCATGGATAAGTGGATTTTGTTATAGGCAACACACTTTTTTTTGGGTCAAGTGATCACTTTGTTATTTGTCTCGTGTTAAATACAAGGATTAAAAATTAAATTCATAACACAACTTCATTGTAAAAATAATATATTTACTTATACGAATAGATTAGTGGTCAGCTAGGCTTCATCGAGTATATCATGTCGTATCTAAAAAAAATTTGTTGTATAAATCTTTGTGGTTCTCATCCACTAGGTTAGCCCAAGACATAATATTAAGACCTTACAAGTTTGAGCTAAGCAGGCACTAGGTACTTCCACAATATAATATTTCTAGCTTAGTGGGCACTATAATTTATCAAGCTACCGAATGATATTTTGAGCTTAGCGTCCGCTAGCTTATGACACAACATAATATTTGGATCTTAGCAGTCTCTAGGTTTCAGTAAAAGAAAGTAAGATATTATAAGCTTTTCATCTGGTAGGTTACGTCAAAACATAATAATACGATCTTAGTGAATACTGGGATTTATCAGATTAAATCAACATAGTTTGAGCTTAGTGGCCGCTAGGTATTTAAGCAATATATTATATCGACAGAAATAGTCACTAGCATTTAACAAACTAAAGATAGACATATTGAGTTTAGTTTCCGCTAGGTTTTGTTTCAACAAAACATCAACAAATGATAGTGTAATCTTCGAAGATGCAAACAAGATATGTATAAATTAGTTGAACATATTGTATCATTTTAAGATTTTAAATTAAGATATTTTGAGCCTAACACCTGCTAGGTTATGCTACCACATAATCGTTGGTGCCTAGCGGTGGTTAGGATTTAATAAGCTTAGCGGGTGCTAGGTTATGCAACAACATATTATTTAGGTATTCAATTCACTATGTTTTAATAACTTCAAATACGATATTTTACAATATTTAGTGGAGGGTGGGTTATGTCAAAATATAATATTTGGATGTTAGTAGTCATTATGATTTCACAAATTAAATAACATAGTTTGAGCTTAGTGGATGCTAGGTATTTAAACAATATATTATTTAAATTATATCAACATAGTTTGGGCTTAACGGTCGCTTTAGGTATTTAAACAATATAATATTTCGAGCTGAAAAAGTAACTACTATTTAACTAAGTCTTCAAAAAATAGACCATGAGGAACCAGTCCATGATAACTCTTCCAGTAGTGGACTACCATGATGATTACAAACAACTTATCATACTAAATATATGGAAAAATGAATGGGGAAGAGTTGTAATCAGCTTTACTTCACCCACAAATACTTCCTATATCTATACACTTCGCTATACAGACAACCCTTCCGATCCTTAATCAAAAAGTAAAGACAAATGCATCCATCAAAGATTAGGCCTTTCTGCCTCTCGGCTTCACCTCTCCGATGATCTTGACATCTAATTCCCCTTTACTTTGATCAGAGGAGGAGGATGAATCCACACAACATTCTAGCATTTTCACTTTAGCACCAGTAGGGAGTTCTATACCCTAATTTTACATCCACCTCAAGACCACACGCAATCGACTGCATCCCCCACGCCAAGGCATGGACATGATACTGAAGGATGACTAGATGCTCTTCCAACTTCTCATGCTCTTTATGTAAGATAAACTAACCTCGAAGAGTTAGGACAATATGTTTTCCGCACTCAACCCTTGCGCCATGTCAAAAACATTCCTCCACCCTTTGGACTAGTTTGGGTCAAGCATCAGCTGTGCATGCTCTCACAAATATCACCATCCTCTTCTTCTTCAAAATGCTCCTGTGATCGATGACCTTCTCGAGACAATTCCACATAGCTGTTCCTTGATTTTCTCATCCATCCAAGAAGTAAACAATTCCCCAGCATCCTTTCCTATCATTTCTCTCCACCTCTTCCTGCTAGGACTGCACTCCATGCTACCCAAGAAACCACCAACACCCATGTCACCATTGTAGAGAGACATGAAGAACAATGACCAAAAATGAAAAGAGGAAAGGGGTAGTGAAATGTCTAGCCGGCTTGGAGATATATAGCCACCACCGCAACACACGAAAGGAGAGAAGTGTGACGGTACCGAAGATCATCGATTGGATATCCTAATCAATAATATCATGCTTCACATTAAAACTCTTAAATTCCTGACGATGCCATCTTACATCTCATGTGCGTATAACCATTAATCGATCCCATCTATCGAACATGAATGCAATCTATCGATGTCATTAAAGCCGCACATGCCATATCCTCTTGTTGCTGCTAAAAAAGGTTATGCCTCAGAATAATCTAACAATTTATTAAAATTTTATAAGTCACTATGATTTGACAAAGTAAAGTAAGTTATTTTAAGATCTTTCGACATCTATGTTAATCAACCACATTAACTTTGAGAACTGTAAAATCAAGATCTGTATAAATTTGACTTTATTATATGATTTGAAGATTTTAAATTAAGATATTTAAGCCTCAACCACTAGGTTATGCCAACTTTGTAGCCTATCGGTGGTTAGTATTTAATAAATAAAATTAAGATATTTTGAACTTAGCGGCCACTAGGTTATGCCACAATATAATATTTGGATCTTAACAGTCTCTAGGTTTCAACAAAATAAAGTAAGAAATTATAAGCTTAGCGATCCGGTAGGTTACACAAAAACATAATATTTGTATCTTAATGTTCACTGGGATTTAGCAAATTTGAATCAACATAGATCGAGTTTATCACCTACTAGGTACTTAATAATATAATATTTCAAGCTAAAAGGTCACTAGTATTTAACAAACAAAAGAAAGACATTTTGAATCCAATGTCCTCTAGGTTGTGCTTAAACATAACATAACAAATTATATTGTAAACTTAGAAGTTGCTAGATTTTAACAAATTAAATAACATTGTTTTGAGCTTATCGACCTCTAAGTTAATCAAGGACATTAACTTTGGAGATATTTATAGCAATCAAGACCAGTATAAATTAGTTGAATTTTTGTATGTATTTAAGATTTGGAATTAAGATATTTTGAGCTTAGCACCTGCTAGCTTATGCCATCGCATAATATTTTGAGACTACCAGTGGTTTAAGATATTTTGAGCTTAGCAGTCGCTAGCTTATGCCACAACATATTATTTGGAAATTGTATTCGCAAGGGTTCAATAATTCATAGTTACGATATTTTACAATAGTTAAAAATTACAAGAAAATATTTTGAACTTAGCTGACGCTAGTTTAAACAATGACATAATATATGGATCTTAGGATCGATAGGATATCATATATAAATTAACATATTTTGAACTAAGCAAAGACTAGGTACTTCCATAATATATTATTTCGAGCTTAGTGGTTGATATCATTTAACAAGTTACTGAATGGTATTTTGAGCTTAGCACCACTCACTAGGTTTAAACAAAAGAAATAAGATATTATTATCTTTGTTGTTGGTGGGTTACGCCAAAACATAATATTTGGATCTTAATGGTCACTGGGATTTAGCAAATTTAAATCAACATAGTTTGAGCTTAGTGACTGCTAGGTACATAAACAATATATTATTTAGAGCTCAAAATACACTCTCATTTAACAAACAAAAAATATATATTTTGAGCTATGTGACCGCTAGGTTATACCACAACATGTTATTTGGATATTTCATCACTAGGGTTTAATAATACATAATTAAGATATTTTACAACATTTAACAAATTAGAGGAATATATTTATAACTTAGCCACAACATAATATTTGGATCTTACAGTCTCTAGGTTTCAAGAAAAGAAAGTAAGAAATTATAAGCTTAGTGTTTGGTAGGTTACACAAAAACATAATATTTGGATCTTAATGGTCACTGGGATTTAGCAAATTTGAATCAACATAGATCGAGCTTAGCGGTCACTAGGTACTTAATAATATAATATTTTAAAAAGTCACTAGTATTTAACAAACAAAAGAAAGACATTTTGAGTCCAATGTCCTCTAGGTAATGCTTAAACATAACCTAACAAATTATATTGTAAACTTAGAAGTCCCTAGGTTTTAACAAATTAAATTACGTGGTTTTGAGTTTAGCGACCTCTAAGTTAATCAAGGACATTAACTTTGGAGATCTTTATAGAAATCAAGACCAATATAAATTAGTTGAATTTTTGTATGAATTTAAGATTTGGAATTAACATATTTCGAGCTTAGCATCTGCTAGGTTATGCCACCACATAATATTTGGAGACTACTGGTGGTTTAAGATATTTTGAGCTTAGCAGCCACTAGCTTATGCCACAACATATTATTTGGAGATTGTATTCCCAAGGGTTCAATATTTCATAGTTATGATATTTTACAACAGTTAACAAATTACAAGAAGATATTTTGAACTTAGCTAACACTAGTTTAAACAATGACATAATATATGGAGCTTACGGTCAATAGGATTAAACAAATTAAATTAACATATTTTGAACCAAATGGAGACTAAGTACTTCCATAATATATTATTTTGAGCTTAGTGGTTGCTATCATTTAACAAGTTACTGAATGATATTTTGATCTTAGCATCTGCTAGCTTATGACACAACATAATATTTGGAGCTTAGCACTCACTAGGTTTAAACAAAAGAAATAAGACATTATTAGCTTAGCTACCAGTGGGTTATGCCAAAACATAATATTTGGATCTTAATTGTCACTGGGATTTAGCAAATTTGAATCAACATAGTTTGAGATTAGTGGCCACTAGGTACTTAAACAATATATTATTTTGAGCTCAAAAGATAACATTTAACAAACAAAAGAAAGATATTTTGAGCTACGCGGCCGCTATGTTATGCCACAACATGTTATTTAGAGATTTCATCACTAGGGTTTAATAATTCATAATCAAGATATTTTACATCATCTAACAAATTAGAGGAAGATATTTATAACTTTTCTGGTGCTAATCCCATAATATAATATTACGAGCTTAGTTTTCGCTAGCACCTAACTAGTAAGAGAATTATATTTTGATATTAGGAAACAATACGTTATGCCACACCATAAATTTTTGGAGCTTAGTGGTTGCCAGGTTTTATCAAAATAAAGTAGGATATTGTGATCTAAGAAGACGCTAGGTTATATCAAGACATAATATTTGGAGCATAGCGATCTTAAGGATGTAAGAAAACACATTAAGATATTAGGAGCTTAGTCGTGGCTACGATATGCCAAAACATAAAACTATTTGGAATTAGAGTAAAAGTGAGTTTTTCTAAATGACCCGCATACTTGTACAAAAAAGCCCTCTCGGCCATATATTACAATGAAACAAGAAGAAAACAATCCTGTATGTAGCAAAAAATAAAAAACCAAAAAATCCCAAACCGGAAAAAGCTAAATTACATTTTACGGATATTCATGAAAGTAGTTGCTTCATCCTTAGCATCAACAATAGGGATTCCTTCAACCAACACGTCCACTAACTTAATGTGTTCTGGGAAATCTTTGTTGCTTTTCATCCAGGTCATGTCCGTGTGACTTTTCCTTTCCTTGATATCAGATATTGAGTGTAACATAATCTTCAATGGCCTCGAGCGGGTCAGGTGAGATCTTCTCTAAATGCTCATGGTGTTCCGAAGCTACAGTGGGGGAGCCCATTTTATCCGATAGAGGAGAAATAGGTAAACAAAGGAGAGATCCCGTAATGCATCAGGAATTTTTCAGATTCCATGCTAACTTCCATGCAAAAAGGAGGGGGGCAGCCACACATGCTTACATGATCAGGTAGGTTGAGTTGGGTGTAGCCATGAAAATGTCTGGGGAGACGAGAGGAGAAACCAAGAGAAGTGTTAGCAAGAGGTGGAGAGGAAGTATATGTCGGGCCTGATAGTGGTTCGGAGACCTTAGGAGAGTTCTCTGAGGGTTTCTGAAGGGTTAATATCCACCAGAGAAGATGAGGGAGTGACAAGAGTTAAAGAACACATAAGATCCCATCAGATCACTCCGGTTAATGATCATGATGTCTGAATCAAAGTCAAGAGGGAGACGAAGTTGGTTGTGATGACGATTGAAAGAGGGAGCTGGTTGTGAAAGTGGAGGGAGGACATGACATTGATTACCTAGCTTAGAGGGGAAGCGCGAGATTTCTTTTTGGGAAGCTTCCATTTAAAGAGAAAATACAAAAGGCCTTGGTGGAGGAATTGACCTTCCTCTTCTCTAGCCAGTTTAAGGGACTTCTCAAGTGATTGAAATAGAAAATCCACAAATTTTACCTTCTTATCATGTTGAAGATGTGCAAGAAGAAAAATATGACATCCATAGCTCAATTTTTAACATCGCTCCAATGTAAAGTACCTCCTCAATTGCTCAGCAACTCTATCCCAAGGTTGTGGAAGTGAGTCCCGTTTATAGACCAGTGATACATTCTTATTTTCACCAGGATACAGGAATTCATCCATCTCCTCCTGAAGCAAGAGTTTAAAATAAATGTCTCCCTTTGCAGGGAGTCCTGTTGCATCTACAATGGACTCTGTTGAAATAAGAAATTTAGTCTTTCCCACTTTGACTCTTCCTTTCTTCCAAGTTGCCAACACACTGTAGGTTACTCAACAGAGTGACCAGACAATATTTCCATAAACGACATAATACCACCATCATGCAAAATATTCCATACTTTTGGGTCGACCTTGACCTCTTCACAGAAAGAATTCTTAATGCACGTTACTGGTGCCACCTATAGTGAATAGGGATATTGTGATAGTGATTTCCAAAGGCCAGATATAGATGATGCTTAAATAGAGATGTGCACCTTCATTCCAATCTTCAACTTGTGTCTCCAAGATTTCTAATTGATTTTTTCTAATTAGTAATAGTCATTAATTGATCCCATCCATCACATGAACACAATCTATGAATGTCATAAATACCCAAAAAAATCCATAAATGTCGTATCCTCTTGTCGCTTCCAAAAGAGGTTATGCCTCAGCATAACCTAACAAACTGTATCTTAATAATCATAATTAATGTTTGGGAAATCAAAACATTAATTAGTTAATGTTCTTGCAATTACTGCATTTAGTGGAGGTTGTAGGTTTGAATGTTAGCGATATTAGATGTATTTAGTTAAATATATATTATAAAAAAAGAATATGCAAACAAAATGGAGCAAGGTGAAATAACTAACATTTCTAAACATGATTTCATATTGTATAGATTATTAGACAACAAATCAAAAAGCAATATCTTATTGGAATTTCTTTATTGACACATCTATTTATTACATTTAGGTTCTCCAAGGTTGTTCATACTGCACATGGAAATGAAGAGGGTAAGCACAAAGATGTTACAAGGAGCACAAACAACACTTCTGATGGGCATTTGTTTGCGAGATTTGGTGAGGTGATTTCACAAAACACTGTTTGAATGGAATGAGATGGGGACAATGTTGTTTCTAAAAAAAAGCATACCCCATGACTCCTCTCTATCCCGGGGTCTGAATTTCTCAACAGAGTGCAACGTGTGTAGTTAAGACCAAGATAAACGTAAATAGATATATTCAATACAGGTACATGACAAGAATAATATGCTTATTGGGTTTGTGTTCTCTTATAGGTACACATTACAAGTACATGACAAGAATAATATGCTTTTTCATGTTGACATGAACAAGTTACTGAATGAAATTTTGAACTTGGCATCTGCTACCTTAGCGGGAGAATGTAATTGAATAATATAATATTTCAAATTAAAGAGTCATTATCATTTAACAAGATAAAGAAAGACGTATTGAGTTTAGTTTCCATTAGTATATCTAGTGTTAATCTTATGATGAACTTCCACCTAGTTGGAGGATTGAACTCATATAAAAAAAAGGTATAGTAGTTTGGGATTGAAGTGAAATTTGTAACCTATTTTTTAACTTTGTTACTACTCGAACAGAAGTGCGACTAGCCTTGTGGATGTTAAAAGTTCTTCTTATTGGAAAGATTGAAATATTTGTTAATTACTATAAAATGCCTTTTTTTGTACTTATAATATGTTGTTGTTTGAATGAAAAATATTGAACATGTTTCTATAATAGTTTGATGTCTTTCAAACTTCCTAGATCAATTGTTTTTATAAAAATACTTTTCCTACATGCATTGATGGAGATCAATTACTACAATGCTTAAGTATAACACATGACATATCATTTATTGGACCAAACATATTCATTTTCAGAACATATGTTTTCTTGCAAAGGATTTCTCGGAGGAAAAATTGGACTAAATATTTACTCCCCAAGGTCAACAAGTTGAAGTTTGTCTGCCTTAACTGGTATTGAATTGTAAATATTGGAGGATGAAAATTGTATTTATTTGAAAGATTTGTTAATTACTACAATTTTTTTTTATGTTGTACTTATAATATTTAATAAACCTTGTTAATAGTAATTTTGTTAACGACATTTTAAAATCAACAAGACAGAGCGACAAGTTCATTCATCAAGGTTGGGAGATGTGCTAGTTGTGCAATTGTTTGAAAAGTTTTCTATAATTTTTTGCATTACGTGCTTTACATTGCTAAGAATAACCACTTTCAAATTTTTCTAGAAAGTAGAATGTACCAATACTTAATGTATAAATTATGCACATACGGTATGCCGACATCCACAGAATGCTAAAAATATAATGCCCCTATGTAATGATATTGAATGCATAAAATATGTATATATTGTAAGTATCCAATTTAAATGTTGCACATATTGTAAATACCCATGTTAAAATTCAGATAGAAGACAAAACAAAAATTAAAATTATGCATCAAATATATAATTCTTTGCAAAAACATAGAGCGATCTAGAATCATTTTATGCTTGAAAATATTACAACAATATAGGTGGCATTTTGAAATACATAATATGCTCGATTTTTCAGGTGTAATTAAAAAAAAACCACCATGATTTTACAAGTTGATAGCTGAAATATTTGTCAAATCAGTACTAACTAGCAAAAAAATAAAAATATAAATACATCTTTTGGATGTGCCACTTGTCCAAGCATGCAAATACATCTTCATTTTTGGATAAACATTAAATGCAGTCAATATTCTATTATTATTTTTTCTACATCTCATATCTTATTTAAAGATTGGAAGAATGACTTTCTTAGGATTTTGATTTTTATTAAATAGAATAAATCAATGTTGCAACAATGCCTCATATTTGCCAAATCAGTACTAACTAGCAAATAAAGAAAAATATAAATAAGTTTTGTAGACTAAAAAATTATTTAAATAAAATATAAACATTAGAAAGTTGAAAAGTTATAGATTTTTATATTTTGATTGGTGGAATGAGGATAAATTATTTGTTTGAATGAAATGAATAGAATTCCTGCAGGAGGCAGGAGCTAATAATGTAAGATATTTTGAGCTTAGCGCCTGCTAAGCCAACCTAATAGATCCACAATATAATATTTTGACCTTATGGATGGCTAAAATTTAACAAGTCAAAGATTAATATTTTTATCTTAGCGGACGATAGCTTATGTGACACCACAGTAATTGGATATCATCGATCGATAGGATTTAACATAATAAAGTAAGATATTGTCATCATAGAGTCTGCTAGGTTATCCCACAACAACATATTTCAATGTACAACTACTATGTCCATTTTTTTGTAAAAGGGTGAATATGGGGTTTTTTAAAGGACCAACATACTTTTACAAAAAGGCTCTTAAGATAGAATATGACATTGAAGCATAGAAGAGAGAAATCCCGTAGGCAACAAAAGATAAAAAAATAGATAGGCACGAACCAAACAGAGAGAATTTACATTTTGTGAATAGTTTCAAGGATAGTTGTTGCTTCCATAGTAGTAGCAGTGGTGTTTTTGTTAAATATAATAATCAACATCTTAGAGTTTCCTTGTTCATCAAATTCTTCTTTCACAAATCTGTATTCGTTCTTTTTGTTCTCCAAAATCTGTTTGGTTCTCCTAATCTTACATTACCATATTTTTTCGCAAATAGGTCATTGTAATCCAACACTAACACATTGAGTGGAAACTCATTCTTAACATGAATATCTTCTAAGATATTTTCATTGACAATGTCAATGACGTCATAGCCATTACATTTTGCTGAGTATATGTAGCAGAGGACTATTTGTGGACAACAATAGGGCTGGAAAAATAATATCGATTTTATCAAGCACATCTGCTCATTGATTCTTGAGTACCACCATGACCATAAATTGATTCTGATATTCATTTTTTTATTGCACAAATTGAGTCAACATCCATACCACCAGGCTTCTTTTTCAAAACACAGCAGAATGAGTTCTTGGCAGGTGTTTTGGGTTTTTAAAAAATCTAGAAAAAATCCTCTCATGTTTCTTCAAATTAATCTACGTCGTTTATTAGTCAAGATGTGCTCCATTCCGTCCTTATTTCACCACTCTAAAAAATGTTTACTATATGACAAAACTATTTATTTGATAAAAAAAACTACCTTCTACAAAATATTTAGTACTAAAATTGCTTTTGTTTAATTATCTAAAAAATCCCCAGATGGATATAAGCCCTAATCAGCTATGGAAAATTTTACATTAACACAATTTCATAATTTTGGAGGGGTTGAAGGTGAGAACGCATACCTATTTTTGGCACGGAGAGGAAATCAATACGTTTCCAGAAACCAAGCACATAATTTTTTATGCTTGCCCTTGTGAGATTTTTCTATTGATGAATAAGCTTACGCATTAATGGAGAGAATAGAAAGGCAAATGTTAAAAATATAAACTCAAAAACTATCTATTTATAGTGATATGTAACTGAAAAATCCAACCACAAATTTCACTGGCATGCAAATTTAAGAGGGCATGTGTATGATTTTGCATTGCTTTACATTAAATGGTTAATTGATGGCTGACAACATTTACATGCTCCAAAAGGCACACATATTTCAAATGGCACATGTACTTTTAAATGGAAAATTTTACATAGCTTGTTTTAATGGCTAATTAATGTTGAGACAACCTCAACATTAAGTAGTATTTTGCAAATCATGTCAAATAATTAAGATAGTGTGAAATATATGGGGAATTCCAAGTGGAGTTACATTAATTTGAAAATCGCGCATGCGGGCTGCACTACGTCTGCTAAAAGTTGGATACAAAGCTCCACGGAAACCGAAGACAGTAGTAATGTGATTGATGACAGGGAGCGGGCTATTCCCACATGCGATTTTCCGCAGGCTCAGATCAGCAGACACGCAACCATTTTTGGGAAAAGCAATGGCTCTCATTTCCAACATCGTGTGGATTACAATAGCAAAAAAGTGGACTGGCTTCAGTGCTCACAAGAATTTGGGAATTTTTTGCAAACAGTTAAGCACAGAGAAGCTGGGGGGTCCCCCTTGCCAAATTGAGCCTAGTGCAGACCCAGACTGGAAGGATAATATTGAGCTATGGAGCATACTCAGCAAGGGTGGCATCACCAACTTCATGGAGAAGGTTCAGGGGCATGATCAAAGCATCTCTGTGCATTTTGCGAAGGATTGGAAGGAGTGGACTGTAGAGTATGGGGGGCAGAAGATCTTGTCAATGAAGAACTTATTGCTGAAGTGACCGGCCTTGGCTTGGAGGGCTACCGTTTCTTTAACAAAAAGGTCGACAAAGATGTTGAAGAGAGGAGATTTATGGAGGGATCTGAGAAGTTGATCTACGTTACAGTGGGCCTGCTTGTTAGCTCGATCCCTTCGCCTTATGATGAGGTTACTTGCATGATGATACGGTTCATCTCCTTGGAAGGAAGGTTTGTCACTGTACCTGCTAAGCACCTTATCTTGCTTAACCACTTCCGTAGGAATTGCATGGTTTGTTTCCCCCATTACTTGTTGAACTCTCTTGAGCACTCCATTTTGGAGTTTCAAAAGCATACCCGGGTGGTTCCTTTACACCAGGGGCTTATTTTGCTGCTACATAAATGTTGTCTTCTTAAGTATCCTGGTCTCCCATCCTCTCCTAGCTCAGTTCCCCCTCTGTCGGGTTCTGCTGCTGCCAGCCCTGTTTCTCCATTCTCTGCCCCTGCCACCGCTGCTATCTCCCCTTGCTAGCCGTCCAGGCTTCTTCTTCCATTCCCCCTACTGCTGCTCCCACCCCCCACTTCACCTCCACCTTGAACAGACCGGTTACTAGGGCTTCTAGAAAGCTTAACCTTGAGACTCTTGCTGTGGAGAAGGGTCCTCATGAAATTGAAATTGCACATGACCTCATGAATATTAGCAGTGCCAGTCCCCAGGATTTGCATATGGAAATATATTCAAAAAGGATGGAAGCCTTAGAGGCTGATATGAAACTATTGAAGGATGAGGTTAAGAGCTTGGCAAAATAGAAAGGTAAGAGGAAGAAGGAGGAGGAGGTGGATATTGATAGCAGCCAGATTGATGATATCTACAAGAAGTTGAACTCCTTAGACTCCCGTTTAGGGAAGGCCAAAACTCGACATGATTACAACATGGCCATCTTTAGGGCGATTGAGGAGTTCATTGATCAACATGTCAAAAGTGTCTCCAACCTCAGCGGAGTTACGGCAACACTTTGGGGTAATGACAAGGAAAGCAAAAGGACCATTGAGCAGCTGGATAAGACTGACGCTAACCACATGAAAACTTTGGGTATTTTCCATTCCTGGAAGAATATCAAGACCAGCATAGAAAAAGCTGCCAAAAATTAGTTGTAGATGCTTTAGCTGTTCTTGTATGTTTTTATGTTGTTTTTTTGCGGTCTCTCTACTACTTTTTTGCAGTATTTTTGTTGTTTTGTTTTTTTTAGGTAGCTGTTTTTTGGCTACTTTGAGCTTCATTGTCACATTTGGATTATGATCCTTTTCTCTCTGGTTCTCATTCCTCTTCTGGCTCCTAGGCCATCTTTTGTACTCAAGGGTATAGTCCCTTTCAAAAAACTATTTGCCAATAATAAAAAAAAAGTAGCATTTTGCCCTGCAAAATGGTTATCATTATTGTAAAGAATTAAAGTAAGAATTTAATATTATAATTTTTGTACTGTAAATAAAATCCCTTATATAATTTGGGTAAAATAAAGCCCTTAATTCTTGTGCTTGCACTTCGACCTCTAGCTTCAAATTTTGAAAGTCTAAAGGATAGATAGGCCACACTTTCATGTTTTGTATTCATACTGAAAATAAAAATCAAATGATCTTTTATCCTTTTGTTTTGCACGATATTTTTGTTCTTGTTGAGCTCATATTAACATCGATATATATTAAAAACAATTAAATTTATACAAAATAATTGGTATAAATAAACATTGTTTTGTATTTTTGAAAGGAAGTGTTGAAAAATTAACGTTACCCAAATGTTTTTTTGACAGGGGCCCGTCCCCATATCTATATATAGGGTGATCTCCACCTAGTATAATGTTAATAATAGCTAATATTTCCAAAATAATATGCCTTTCATTCAATGAAAAATAGAAAACAACATAAAAAATTCTAGTAGCTACTTTTGAAGTTTTTAGAACTCTGCCATAATGAATAATAGTTTGAATTCATTTATCTAGTTTGATGGGAATGCCGTGTATGTACTTATCAATACTATAAATTTTTTATGAAGGAAAATAAAATTTAATCTTTAATAAAGATCTAACTCCCTCAATTATTTTCAATTGAAATAAGTAACGACTCACCCGAGTTATCACACTTAGCTGTGTGAATCAAGACTCGCACTTAGCTATGCAAATCAAGACTCACACTTATCTCTACGAATCAAGACTCGCACTTAGAAGTGCGAGTCGAGACTGACACTTAGAAGTGAGAGTCGAGAGAATTTTGACTCGAGGCTTGAAATTAGACATGCAACCAATCTCACTTATAAGTGCTATCACTCATACTTATACACTACTTTCAAAATTTATAAAAGACAATTACAATTTTTTTAAACTATGTTTAATATATACGAATAATTTTTTATATAATATAAAACTTGAGGGTCACATTTTAAGCATGTGAGCCACACGTGCCAGTTCTATAAAATATTTGAAAGTATGTTACATCTAAAATCATGGAAAACATCTAAACAATTGTCAAATTTAACACCATTCAAGTCACACGTGTCATTTCTGTGAAATATTTGAAAGTATGTTATATCTAAAATCATGAAAAACGTTTAAAAAACCATCAAATTTAACAATATTCAAGTCACACGTGCCAGTTTTATGAAATATCTGAATGTATATTACGTCTAAAATCACGAAAAACATCTATATATTTGTCAAATTTAACACCAATCAAGGATGTTCAGGGATAAGATTTTTAACGTCAACATTTTTTTTTGAATAAGGTATGCATAAAGAATTGTATATGTATAATGATATTAAGATTGATATGTGGCATAAATTATAACAATCACTTATGCACTATCTTAAATTTAGCGGCCGCTTGGCTTATGTAATTTAACAACCGCTAGGATTATTAAAGATAGCAGCCGTGAGGCTGATGTAAGATAGTGGCCGCTTGGATTTTGTGGGGGATTCAAATAATAACAAAATAAAAATCCTAAAATAGTGAAACTAAAATCCAAATATCATGACTTATAAATTGGAATACCATAGTAGTGAAATTGGAATCCATTAATAGTGCTATTGGAATCCAATATTAGCCAAATTAGAATCCAATAATAACGATATTGGAATCCAATAATAGTGAGATTGGAATCCAATAATAGTGAAATTTGAACTAGAATAAGTCCAATAATGACAATATTGGAATCCAATATTGCTACTAGTGGATTCCAATAATAGTAATAATGGAATCAAGTATAGAAAAAAATGGAATCCAATATGCATAAAAATGGAGATGGATTTCTTCCAATGCTTGAAATACTGGAGTCTGCATTTACTGGAATATGTCCCAATTTTGGTGAAATAAGTGTTGAGTATATTAGGTGCATTTTAGTTATTTAGCTTTTTTGGAGCAATAGAGCGTCAAAATTAATAAATTTTTTGTCATCGAGTAGGTTAGGTTAAAATACAAGTGGGTTTGTGAGGGATTTAATTTTTATTTTTTCTTGTTTTCATTTTTGAAAAGTCAAAATTAGGAGGTCGCGACCATGATTTGGCTAGATGTAATCAGCGCCCTACAATAGTAGCGCTGATGGCATCGAGATGGGAAAAAGGGGAGTCAAAGGGCCAATGTAATTTTCCAAAGGACTAATGGTGTTGGGGAAGACTCCCAAGGGCCAATGATGTTTGCCATATGGGCCGATGATGCAAGAAAAAAATAGGAAAAAGTTTATAGAAGAGTTCAACATACTTGATTTTGAGTAGCAAAGTTTGTCGCTGCTAAAGGAAATTAAATAATGCACCACTAAGAGTGTCCAAATGAATGGTACAAGGTTTAAGACCTTTATACTTAAGCAGTCTTACGAGATTCATCCAATATAGCACACACAATGGTTTGTTGGTGGAATAATACCACCCTTCAGGAACACGTTGTCAATGAACACATTTGTGGAGCCACATAGAAATTTGGAGGCAACATTGCGTGCATAACCAATAGAAAGTATGGATATCGAGGTAAGCCCCTTCTTAGATGTGTAAATCTCTAACATGACTAAATAATTGCATTTTCTTACTACAAGTGACATGTAGGAGAAGCGCATATGGCTATGGTGCTTAGACTGCCAAGTAAAAGTGCACACCAAAAACAACTACACAAGAAAGAGTATGTGACTTGGTACCAAGTTGTGTGAGATCTATTGGTAGGACCACAATGTGCAATATTGCTTGGTACTCCAAAGGGTTTAATAAGTAAAAGTTACCCTATGGTGTAGAGTCTCTGAGATAAGCACCCGCAAAACAAAGCATTGACGTGTGATTGAGGAGGTGGAGAAAGCATGCTCCAAGGGCACTCTCTAAGCCATTATCAGGTCATCATAACTAAACCAAAGATATGCTAGTGGAAAGGGATATTGAGTAAGAGGAGAAACATGAGGAGGGAGATTCACCCAAGGGTTTTTTACAAATGTGGTGACCCCAACCACTATCAGAGGGATTTCCCCATACCCAATTTGTGGGTATGTAGTGAGGCACACAAGATGGAGGATTTCCTGGAGTTGTATAAAAAATTGACCCAAACATCGAAATTCCTTACTAAGGGAATTGACATGATTAAGCTTAGAAATTGGGTGCCCAAGAAGAACTAAGATCCTAAGTTTTCCTAGTTTCCATAAACTAGAATATTCCTTTGTTCAAGCCTTTTTAGGGCAAGTACAATCTTCGAGAATCACCCCTTGACTTTGGGTTCATGCCTGATAAAGTGACCACTAGTGGGACTTGGACTCTGAAGCTCCTCCCCCGAGAGATACTAAGCAACATAAACCATCTAGTGATCACATTTAGCAATACTGACCCCACCAATTAAGGTTAGAGTCTTTAGGGAATACTCTTGGAGAAATTTGTTGTTCTCCACTCATCCATATGGAGGCCTCACGGTAGGTTCCCATGTGTTGAGAATGTGGCCTAAGTGGAGGATAAACTCTTCAAACAAGGAACCTAACGAGAAGGATTCATCCTACATGACTGTGCGTCGTCTCATTAGTGGATAGGTATTTTTGATGCCCCAAAGGGGCTGATCATGACACATCCTCCATCATCCAACCCTACATGGATTTCTAATATAGGGGTAATGCCACAACCAGGAAGCTTGCCACAAGAACAAAGCCTGCAGTTCCCCTCTGATGTGAGAAATCACCTAATTAATACAATATACATTTTTTACCACACTCCTCACCCAGGAGTATTGAGAGAAAACATTTCTCGCTAGCATCCATAGGGGCAAGGCAACACAACTCCTACAATATGTTTTGAAAACCAACTTGTGATCTTGCCTCTCATAGCCTGATGTGTTGGTACTTAAGGAAGAGGTGTAAGAGCGAGTCCCCTCCAACATCCTCACACAATAGGCACACACTCCCTAAGTCCATATTCATCAGCCCAAGCCTAGCAAAATGACCACTAAGAATAAACCCACCGACCCTAATGTTGAGCAGCCAATAGAAAAATTTAACCAACATATTCTCAAACCTCTGTGCTCACTTGATGAAGCTGTAAGTCTCTCCAAACTTGGACTCCTTGTAAAATTATAGGGAACCCTGGAGAATTAATTTATTCCCCCAAGCCACTCAAGCTTCCTTACACATGAGAAGACTACTACTATCCCTTAGGAAATTCTTCTTGCTCCACTTAGTCTCATATGAATCCAAGTCCAAATCTCCCCCACCTTGCACAATGGATTATGATTCATGAGATCCACAAGAATAGATTTAAGACCTCCATATTTTTCCAAGGCACTGGCCCTATCAACTACAATGACAACACACAAGGTAAAGGTGAGGATAGGAATGACAGTATGCATTTGTGTGGGCACTCAACCAAAGAAGGCAGGAATTCCTAACAAGTCCACCCAAAACATGCTCACTAAATTAATGGATTACTTTGACTGAGATGTGAAAAAACTCATCCTGCAGAAGGCCCTAGAGGTGATCAAGGATATTAAAGGAATAATTTAGATAGTGTTGGAGGTTGAAGCACGTATGGAGGAAGCACATAAGGGAACCATAGAAAATGAATTAAAGGAAATGATTGAAATCCTCAGACTATTGAAAACTAGTGGCATGCCACTACTCAAGGAATGGTTAGCAGAGTCTCTTAAGATGGAGCTAGGGTCAGAAGAGAAAGCAATAGGTTGAGAGTTGTAAGTAGAAAAACAAGGGTTTGACATAAATTTATTACTAAATTCTCATTCATTATTAAAAAACGGCAGTAAAAATGCCTCCAGAGCTCAACACAACATTCAAAATGGCTCAATTACACAAACTTGATCTTTTTCTCATCTTAGGGATTCAAAAGATCTTTGTAAACTCACAAATCTAGAGTCAAAGTGATATTTTTTGTATATTCGAACCATATATTATTTCTCGCATGCTTTCATTAATAGCAGCACATGCTTTAATGGCTCGTTCATTCGTGGTCGTCGATGTTTTAATTTTCAATTTTGAATTCTAGCCCTAAGAGTGGATCCATTGGATGAATCTGAAAAAGCCCTCGTTTGATTTTCACTTAAATAATTTGTCTCTCTCATTGGATCAGACTTCACAATTCTCCAATGTGGCATCTACACCAGCTTTTAATTTTTCTTAGTCATCTTTCTCAAGCTTTGAGGTTGCACAAATAATTTACAAACTTGCAAGAATTCAAAGTTGCAAACCTACAAAAATGTGAAGTTGCTTTCCCTCTCTAGAGTCTCGAGACATTTACACATGTTACCCTTATCATGATTTGGGGATGAAAGTGAAGTTTTTAAACTTGCAAAAATTCAAAGCTGTAAACCTATGAAACTGCAAAGCTGCATTCTTTCTCTACAGTCTCTAGATTCACCGAATATTCCATTTCAGGGCTCATGGACAAATGTGTAACTTGTAATTTGCATCAAATTTGACCTAGAAGGCAAAGCAATATTCTTGGGATATTCCTTTTGTAAGGTTCAGACATGTATTTTCAACTTACAAACTTCACAAAAAAATGCACATTTTCTCCATTATCTCGCTTTCCCTCGATACCTTAAATATTCCACTTTGTGGACCTCAGGGGATGAACTTGCAAATGTAAATCTACCAACTTGCAAAAAGAACAAGTCTTTCACATGGGTGGCTCTAATTCAAAACTTTAATAAAAAAGTTAAGGTTCTAAATATGTTACTTGCGCCATTAAACTTGTAACTTTTTAAAAACAACAAAATCAAAGGAAACGTTAAGATGTAAGATTAAATGCACATTACTGGGTTGAACCATGATAAAATCATGACATTAAAAATCAAGGGAGCCACCAAACAATTCATAGAATAGATGAACAATGATGGAACAATGCGGTTACTTCAACACACTCTATAAAACTCACAAAATGTGCAAATATTTTGATAAAATGAAATCAGGCACCAACACAAACCCACTAACCATCTTGGCTGAAATATAGCAACATCAAGGAGGCCTTCATGACCTGCTTCGAGAGGAGTAATGTGAAACAATATTTACTAAGATATGATGAGATAACTTTCCCATTTATTCATGTTCGCTAATGTGAGGCAATGTGGGTTAGCACCCCCAAGGTGTTGCATGTCTATTTATGGGGTCCACGCATTTTATAGCACCCTAACTGCATAGGTGTGTGGCTTCATACATTCATGGCAAAAACAAGGAGGGAGACATTGGATTGCAAGAGTGCAAAATCAAATCTAGCACACACCTTCCAATTCCAATCTATAGGATTTGAATGAGATGGGGCCTTATCAATAATGATTGAAGCCATCTTTTTAAAAAAATGCAATCATGAAGGAGAGGTTTGAGCAACTCTATAATATGGAGGAAATACGCACTTTGGGATATGTTTTATGAAGTGGATAACCCCTACATAGAAAAGTATCATGGCCTAGACCATTTACAAGGGTCAAAGGAAAGGGATTAAGGAAATCCCTAATGAAAAGTAAACAAACAATATGATCCCAAATACCATTTAAATGTGCCAACATGAACCGATGAGTGCAGAATCATGGGTGCACACAATATCAATGAAGGATACCACACTAAGCCTTTGTGACACATTAGAAGTCAACATTGGATCAAAATAAGAGCCAACAAATGGCCACCATAGGTGATATACCTATATTCCACGGTGACACATCCCCTATAGGGGACATTTTGGGGATGTAGGGACGGGTAGGAAACGTCCCCTAGACGTCCCGAAATTTTTATTTTATTTAGGAAACATTTCGAGGACTGTTGATCAGAGAACACTTGATAGAACTCACACAAGAAGTCCATGCAGGAAATCAGGACAGGTTTAAGGGCACGAATGGACATGAAGAACACACATGCGGAGGGAAAGTTTAGCATTCAAGACTTATCCTATTTTGAGCATGAAGACCTATTTTTAGAAGATGGCGCACGGAACACACCAACAATGCAGGGACGTGCGCGCCACACATTATCTATATTTTGAGGATTGGATTGAAGTTTGTTTGTATGGAGGTGAGCTAAGAATAGGATTGTCACTTTAGTTAACTACAAGAGGTCTATAGATAGCACACTTGCAAGTGTGGCTATGCCTGTAAATGGCGCGTGGCTATTTTATAGAATGCAGCCTATTTTTGGAATATAGAAGTGGTGAAGGGGAAAGTCCCCACCCTATATATATGATGAGAATCACACACACACACACACACACACACACACACACACACACACACACACACACACACACACACAGAGGTATACGATGGGATTAATATATAAGATCCATATGAACATTGATATAGAACGCCATTATTATAAGGATCTTCTGTGTTTATTAATAGATGGAAGTTATTAGTTGAATCTAAGTGTCATTCCTATGTATAACCAAGTAGTGCGTGTTTTTTTATTCAATCATGATTATTGTTTAAACTTGTTCCTTCATAACTATGAATATGGTATGCATTTTAGAATGATGGATTAGTTATGTATCTATATGTTTATTTCTTCATCACGCTAATATCCTGCAACAAAAAACCTACAGAGGGACTTGGTACCTTTTCCCACTTCAAGTGAGTGCTTAGTCTAGGCTGAGTGATGTGCCAGTGTGACTAGGGTGTTTATATGGTAATTCTAGGCTGCATCATTTGTTTCATTTCTGGGACCCTCTTTTTTGGTTGTTTTTAGGATGGTTTGCAATGAAGACATACCGGTTAACTCTAGCAAGTATTGAGGAGTGGATACGTGATTTGGAGGAATAATATGCACAATGGTTTAGCAGTGGATCTGAGTTTAATGCATGCACTTGGGTAGAATAGAATATGTATGATAGCTTATATAAGATCTTTTTCACTATCTTTCTAGTAGAATTATACGAGTGGCCGATTCCGTATGCATCTAAGCGGAATTGGAGGTATCACACACTTGTCTGGACATAGGAAGAATTTTAGGCCCTTTATGATGCTGACCTGATCTAGACTTGTGTTGTGGATACGTGGTTTCGTGGTTGTTCTAAATAGTTATATTATGGAATATACAATTTCAACGTATTCTTTCCCCGGAGGTAGTTGAATTCCAGTTTTTGCGGTATCCTAGAGGAACAAATCTGAAAGGCATTCCACTGGCGATCAAGATCTTGATGGTAACTTTGAACCTAGAGAGTAAACTGATGGCTAACTAAACCTCACCACATGCGGAGGGCAGGAATAGGTTCGGTGAAAGATGGCAGACCTAGTGGTAGAAAGGTAGAGAGAGGAAAGGTGGGCTTAAGTATAATGAGGTGCGGGAGAGGGAGATAGAGAAGCAACGTACCATTGCAGAAAGTATGGCATTAAGGAGAGAGATGGCTCATGAAAGATTTAAAGCTCACATATAGGATGTGGAGCCAGAGCATCAGGAACTCCCCCCATCTTGGAAAGCATGATAGAGCTCCCCCCTTGGCCTCATGCGGAAGTACGCTAGTAGATACTACTTGGGCCATGGGTGCGCATCTTAATCCACCTGGTGACCTAGCCCCCTGCGCTTGGTTTTTCAATATCTAATATGACCAGTAATCAACAAGCAAGTTTGGGAAGTAAGAGATCAAGTACATCAATGGCAGGATAGATGACTTCAATGTTATTCGAAGGTGTGTTTTTAGGTGCATCGTCCGCATAGAACGTACACGCGTCGAATGTTGGGTTCACCTATGGAAGTGGAACTACCTCACGACTATAGGGATTCAGTATAGTACTACTATTGGAGCACAGGGGATTAAATCTATAGGTCCTATTCCTGCTACTGATCGAGGGTCAGGAGGTATAGGCGGTTCTAGTTCTGGTGGCAGAGGAAACACAAGAGGTTCTCAATGAGGTGGTCAAGGTCCGCAACAACCACATAACATTTATATGGAGATGTCTCTTCATCTTCCAGAGTATAGAGGCATAGAGGATGTTGTTGAGCATGTGCACGTGTTAAATCTTATGGCGCGTGAAAGGGATCATGGCTGGTGAGTGCAAGGAAATTCAATTCGCTACCACCTTGCAGGGATGAGAAAACAACAAGTATAGGAAGTTTGACCCTGATCAAACTTGCGTGGATTATGCAGCATTAAAAGATGCTTTCTTAAAAGAGTTCTATATCCCAGAATTTGAGTAGAAAAGTATTAGTGTGCTCAAGGATATCAAGCAGGGCACCACTGAGAGTGTACGTGAGTATGATGCCTGCTTTAAGACACTTCTATCTAAGATTTCTTATGATATTCACGCTAGCCAACATGCATAATGGTTTGTTGGGGGATTGATTACACCATTCAGAAGAGAACTGTCACATAAGACATACACTGATCCACGTGAAGCACTAGAAGTAGCTTTACGTGCTGAGGTAGTTGGGAGCATTGACACTAGCATTAGTCCATTCCTAGAGGAAAAGATTATAACTATGGATAAACAGTAAGAGAAGCTATCAAAAAATTCAACCTATGAAATGCACTTAAGAATTTGGTGTACAAATTGTGAAGTAGAAGGTCACACCAACGATAGTTTTCCTCGTAGAACAGTACGCTCATTACTGTTGGACTATGAGATCTGTCATTTGAATCATGATGCTAGTCACTTTCCTTTATTAAAACACGTAATAATGAAGAATGTATCCAACTTTTGTAAAATTTACAGGTCCACGACCCATGATATTAAGGATTGTTGATTGATTGGTCAGATCCAGGATGCTATAGACATTGGGGTACGACAGATAAGTGTAATAGATAATTCTAAGGGTAAGAATGAGCACCAGGATCAGGATCACAATTAAACGCATTATGACAGGAATGAGGAATGTTTTGAAGGAGGTCATGGAAGAGGACATGGATATCGAGGTGGATATGGAGGACGAGGCCGCGGTGGAAGAAAAATCAATTTTCCTCAAGGAGCATGCTATACATATGGATACCCTGATCATTATAGGCACGAATGTCCTCAGAATGTTACATGTTTTTTTTTTGGAAAGAATCATAGCTATGAGAAGTGCCCAGACTTATATGAGCATCTCAATAAACAACATAAGTAGGAGAACAAAGGCGCAGGGATGGTTAGGATCCGACATGTGGAGGAAAATCATTGGATGCCCAAGATAGCACTAGAACCTGAGGCCTTAACTATCAAGATTACCACACACGTTGAAGTGCCACACGCAAGAGAGGCATCATACTAGAAGCCTACAATCACCAAGGAGGAGGTTTTACCTGCAAGGTACCTAGATCCAGCTCATCAGAAGGAGGTTTATCAGGATACCATGGAAGTGCTAAGGAATCTTTAGGGTGAAATACAATACTTAAAGGATTAGAATAAAGCATCAGAGACCGTCCAAACTGATATCGATGATATGAGAGAAGTATGCAAAATGTTGCACCGAAAGAACATCATCCCACTATTAGGAAGTTGGTTAAAAGGGAACACTCCGCGCGTAAGTATTGAGACAGGACGACAGATCCTACATGTAAATCTACCCCCTAATAATATTGACTATGAAAATGAAATTACTCTTAACGTTGTTGTGGATGGATGGTTGTTGAGAAATATTCTGATAGATATAGATGTGAAAGTAAATGTGCTTGTGTTAGATGCATGTGTACAAATGGGGATACCCCTATTGCAGCCATCATCTAATGTGTTGTTTATGGTGAACCAAACTAAGGCAACTCCCATAGGATTTTTGAAGGATGCATCTATAACTATACAAGGGGACATGTTCATTAGGGATTTTGAAGTAGCACTTGCGAAAGCAGACAGTTTTATAGTCTTTCTTGGATGCCCTTGGTGTTATGCAAATAACACTAACTTGAGATTCAATAAGGGGTATATCAGCTTTGAGAACGAGGAAAGGGTTGTGATGCCTTTGACAGATGGGAAGTATACACCATATGTTGAGCCTCTAAGTGAGGAGGACGTAAATAGAATCTATGTCTACACTTTTCAGGATCCAGAGGTCAATGTGCCATCAAAGTAAGGCATCCTATAGTGGGAGGATTCTCATTCTATTAGTGATACTACGAATATTGCTTGTGATAATTGGGCTCATGGTACATATGAACTAGTAGGATGCAAGGTGAAAAACATGGTTACGTGCAAGAAGGGACTTCATTATATTCAACGGATAGGTGGTGCAGTACCCTGGTATACATGAGAAAAAGATCTTCCTATATGTTTGGAAGCCATGGAGGCACAGTGCATAGACCAGGTCAGGAGAAGAGACATGTTAGCATATGTCTTGTGCGGGACAGTAGCGCACTGGTGGGTAGTTCATAGAGATAATCTTACGAAGTGGAAGGAGATCATAATTTCCCTATTTACCATGTTTATAAGAATCAATGCACCTACGTAGATATGCACTTATAATGGTTATCAACTTGCTCGACATCACATTCAGTAGTGTGAGAGACTCTGGACAACGAGACAAGAAGCATTACCACCTTCACTCTAGGTGCATAGACTGTATTCTACTCTACAAGGATGCACACTTACCTAGTAGGTATATGTAGAACTACATAGAGATACTGGGAATTGGCAAAATTTGACTTTAGGAATGATCCAGACCTTTGACTAATTTTCTTCTTAACCTCTAATAGAAGAGGCATTAAAATTTGTCGAGCGGTTAACCATGGGAGATAGTGCAAAGGCGGAGGAACTCATACAGGAATTAATGGGTGAGACAGAATCCAACACGTATTTTAAAGAAGAAGGAGAAGACTCCATAGTGCTTGATCGTGCTTCTCTTAAGAAAGAAAAAGGTAAGATGGTGTACATTGTGGATGATGAGGAAGTTGAAAATTTAGATATTGACCATTCACAAGGGGCACACAAGGTCTTTGATAGTGCAGATAAGGATACACGTGCATACCATGAACCCGTGAAGACCAAAAAGGTCAATATAGGATTGGAGGCTGAGCCTAAGGAGGTCATAATTGGAGACTATTGGTCAAACTCAGAGGTGGCAAAGATCATTGAGTTACTCAGGGATTACCAGGACTTATTCCCTCGAGGGTATCATGAACTTAAAGGCATGCATGAATCACTTGGGGAAATGAAGATAAAGGTTAAGGAAGGTGCACACCCGTGAGAAAGAGACCTTACAGAATGAATCCTAATTTACATGAAAAGGTAAAAGGAGAAATTGATAAAATGTTGAAATCTGGAATCATCAAGCCCCTTTATGAGTCAGAATGGGTTAATCCAATGGTGATCAATATCAAGAAGGATGGATGAATTAGAATATGTGTGGACTACTGGGAGCTAAATGTTTCCTGTGTAACAGACCCATTCCCTATGCCATTTACTGAGGAAATCCTAGAGGGAGTTGTAGGGCGTGAAATATATTCCTTCACAGATGGGTTTTCTAGGTATCATCAGGTTAGGATTGCTCAGGAGGATAAGGAAAAGACTGCATTTACTACTAAATAGGGCAACTTTTCCTATACTGTGATGCCTTTTGGATTGAAAAATGCGCGTGATGTATTCTCACATATAGTTGTTCAGGTATTCAAATATTTTATTCATAACTTTTTGTAGGTTTATCAAGATGATTGGATAGTATATGGGCTTGTGAAAGATCATTGTGAAAATATGCGCTTAATGTTTGAACGATGCAGGAAATTGAGTATCTCTTTAAACATCAAGAAGTGCATAATTGCTACACCTTTTGGAAGATTGTTAGGGCATATAAACTGTAAGGAAGGGTTGTTGGTTGATCCAGATAAGGTTGCAGTCATTCTAGGCCTGGAAGTGCCTACCAGTCAAAGTGGGGTGCATGGATTTTTGGGTCATATAGGTCACTATCAAAAGTTCATCAAAGGGTATACCAAAATTGTTACACCCTTGGAAGAATTACTATAAGGGAAAGGTACATTTTATTGGGGAGAACCACAACAGTGCGTGTTTGAGATATTAAAAGAGAAACTTGCTACTATGCCCATTTTGTGTTTTCCCTCATGGGATAAACCATTTCACGTGCATATGGAAACTTCTGGCATGGCCATTGGTCATATGTTAACTCAACCTGGAAAAGGTATTCTAGATCATCCAATTTGTTTTTCTAGTAGGAAGCTGACTCTTGTTGAAAGGAATTATATAACTAAAGAGCGTGAAGCTTTGTCAATGATCTATGCATTGCACAAGTTTTGACAGTACTTGTTACTAACACCATTTGTGTTTTATACAGATCACATGGCATTAAAGTATTTGGTAAACAAACCAGTCTTGCAAGGGTACATATGCAGATGGGTACTCCTATTTCAAGAGTTTGACTTCAGAGTTGTGGTGAATCCAAGGAAAAGTAATTCTAGACTAGACCACTTGTCTAGAATTCACTTAGGAGAAGAAGCACATACAATTGAAGAAACCATGCCAGATGCACAATTATATTGGTTATAATGCGTGCCCATTGTCTTTCTACAAACTAGTATGGCACCAGAAGGAATGAAGGCATTAGAAAAGAAATAACTTGTTATACGCGGGACACCATGTATGTTAATCAGTGGTGACCTCTACAAGTTAGGCAGAGATGAAGTATTACGCTGTTGTTTATTAGAAAATGAGCGTAAGGATATTATGGAAGAATCCCATGGTGGTATTACAGGTGGCCACTATGCAGGTGATGCGATTGCTCATAAGATCCTACTCGCTGGATTATGGTGGGAGACACTGTATAAAGATTGTAAGGCGTATTGCAAGGAATGTGACCATTATCAGTGCCTAGGAAAACCAGGGCAAAGAGATGAGATGCCTTTGAGACCGATTAATAGTGCTGAACCATTTGAGAAATGGGCCATTGATTTTGTAGGACCTATTTCGCCAGCCGTGCACAGGAATGGATTGCACTATATCATTACTTACACATATGATCTCACACAGTGGCCAGAAGCAACACCTAAGAAGGACTGTATAATGGCTACAACGGCTAGGTTTCTATGGTAGAATGTTCTTACAAGATATGGATGTCCTTTAAGCTTGACAAGTGATAGGGGTATACACTTTTTGAATGAGACAATCAGGATTGTATTAGATGAGTTTATGGTTACACACCATAAAACTAAACCCTATCATCCTCAGGAAAATGGAACTATTGAGGCCTTCAACAAGATTTTGAGCCAAAATTTGATAAAAATTTGTGATGTTGGAAGAAAGGATTAGGATGATAAAGTGTCAACTGTTATTTGGGCATAAGGAACAACTTATAAGAGATTAAACAAAGCCACACCATTTCAGTTGGTGTTTGGTGCAGAAGCCATTCTCCCTATAGAATTTATGCTACCTTCTTTGTGTATTACGTGTGCTAGAGGTCTAGCTGATGAGAAGGATTTAGAAGACCGTATTGAGAAGATGATTCAACTAGATAAGTGACGAGCCATAGCACGATGGAGTCAGAAGAAGGAAAAGGCCAGGTAGAAAGCATGGCATGATAGAAACATAAGGGATAAGAAGTTTGAGATTGGACAGATGGTACTTCTTTATGAATCTAAGTTCTTGTGCCATCCAAGAAATCTCAAAGTACATTGGTTGGGGCCGTATGTCATCACTCACATACTTTAAATAGGTACTTTCTAGTTAGAATCACTTGATGGAACACAACTACCCAGTTACTTCAACAGGAGTAGGCTACAGCCCTACTATAAATAAGTCTTCTTGGTGTTTGGAATAAGGCAGTATTGCCATTATGATTAGGTTTTCAATTATGTATTTCCTTGATTGTTGTTATGCTTTATCAATTTAGTTGTTGTTCTTGTGTAATAAGCGCGCTTGCGCACATGAAGCTACTTACTATGTGAATAATGTTTATGCACAAAGGACTACACATAATTTTAGTGTGGGGTGGTTTTTTATATCTAGGTACAAGATAGTGGGAATTGAAAGGATAAAGGAATAAACTACTATGGGTGTGCTTTAAGTCAAAGAAAGATTTCTTCTCACAAGTGACCAAGGATGGAGATGAAAGAAGGAACAATATAATGCGAGGTAAGTGGAGTCCATGATAACTACCAGGAGAAGGTACAGTGACAAGGTACTTAGGCACAAGGGAATGCATTGAAGAGAAGTCTGTGACCAAAGGGTAGGGAGGCATGTTAGAAGGTTATAGCTAGGGCGCAAAGATGTACTTCATAGAATGAATGAATTTGGGCAATGAATGAGGGGATATTTTGTAGGTGAAGGAGCAATAAATGCATCAAAATTTGAAAAATCTATATTTGGATGGGATGCAAATTCATTTTTACCGTTGCGAGTAAGAGTATTTGAAAGAAGCTAAGTGCGAAGAGACGAGTGATAATTTTAAGGTGTGAGAGGTGTGTAACCAGTCGTGATGAAGAAATATGTGCACAAAATAAGCTTGTGTCCCCGGTGGTGAAGGGTTTGAGTGAAGTGAGGCGACGTAGACGAGTTAGGGGAACACAATTTCACCTAGGGAACACTGAATCAAACTATGGTTTGCTTCACACATTGCATAATTTGAATGACAATGATCTACAAAGGATTGCAAGGTAAAAATGGCACCAAAGTAGGCAACTATAGTAGGAGTAAAAGGAAAGAAGAAGGTGGTCAACGAGGAATAATGAATGGCTCCAGAAAGCAATTTCTCATAGATACAATATCTAGAGGGGGTTATTGTCAGCCAGGAGTGGGATTCTCACATAAGGAAAAGCAAAGTGAGTGAATATAATCACCGTACCATTGAGAACAAGAAGGAGCTTGATGCGTTATTGAACACGAAGAAAAATAAACACATGGAGGAAGATATGCCGGTGTATGACGATACTGGTGACAAGCTATTGCAGAGGATAGGGGTTTACCAACTTTATGAGATCCCTTATTTCGGGAAGTATGAGCCATTATAACAATGGCTTATGAGAAAAGTGTATGAGGATTTTTTCTACTTTGCAGGGTGTAGAGTCAGAATTTTAACCACGCTCATCTCCATGGTGATAGGGTTGAAAGGCATGGGAGATGATTTGCGAGATGATATGATAGATAAAACCGCAATATTGGAGACCAGGAAAGAGTTGGGATATACAAAGGGTCTGCGTGGTATGGACATCGACAAACTAAAGAAGTATGCAGTTGTACAAGCGACCACACATCTCATTACAAAGTTCAATGACCAGGAAAGGTGGTCACAAGTGAACACCATGTGGCTATACATTGCCAAAAATATGTCTGAAGGAGTAGTCTACAACATTTCACAGTATATCGTAGAGACAATCATTGAAGAATCGTGCACATGAGGAAAAATTAGCTTTGGATTTGTTCTGTTATCACTAGTGTTCATGGAGATCGGATTTCGTGATGGACCGAAGGAGAAGGTATGGGAGTATCTGATGGAACAAAAATCACCTGTAAAATGCTTCAAGAAGTACCTATGTGAGGGATCTATAACAAAGCAGGTTAAGCAATGGGCCGAGAAGTGGTATGATAGGCTCCATGTGACTTTTGAGGAAGAATGGATGCATCCCCAAGGAATTTCCTTCATTGGTTGGAAAGGTAGTTCAATTTGCTGTATACTAGCATTTCTGTATAGCATGGTTTACAATGAAAGATGGGGCATGGAGTCCTTGGTGCAAGTTTCCATATGCATTCACAACAAGGTACTTCCAGGCATCAGTGCATAGGTTTACAAATGTGCAGTGACTGATGTTTAATCAGATAAGGTAGACTGCGGCTACCACACACTAAGGAAGAAATATGTGTATCCAGGGTAGGGTGCATATGTTGAAAGACTCATTTCTAATGTTTTGAGCATTAAACCAATAAGTTTGGTGGTGGGAGATATTAAAGCAGCACTGGTGTATCTCCAACTGAAGCCAAAGATGGAGAATAATAAGTATGTGGAAGGTGAGTTCACACTTCCAACACCACCAAAGGGAAAGCATACAATGGATAACATCCCAGCACCTAAGCCCACAGAGCCAATTGAAGTGGAGGATGAGGAGGAGGAGCACGAAGATAGTGGTGGTTTGAATCATAGAGGTAGGAGACATCCTACAAATAAGGATGAAGTTAAGCGCACTACTACACCACCTCAACCACAAGAGGGGGATGATAAGGACGTGAATGTAGTTAAAGAGGAGAACATATTTAAGAGGGTGTTTAGGAGAACCAGGACCCAAGGTGCTACTCCAAACACGGTGCACAGATCACCTAGACTCTCTCCACAGGAGGAGGAAACCATGTAAAGGAGGAAAATGAAATTAAATGAGGAGGTAGAAGAGTCAGAGGAAAGCGCATCTAATTATCCTACACTTCTAGAGAACATAAAAGAACAGGATGAGGAATCAAAGGAAAGAGGAGAGGATGAGAAGGGACCAGAGGAGACAGCTGTAGAGAATGTTCAGGACATGGAGACACAAGTCCCAAATTTGGAAGCTAAATTCCCTAAGTAGCAATGGTCTAGAAGAGCAAGTGGAAAGCACATTCCACTAGCCATGGGGTATGCGGAGGATGTAGGTAAAATTGTTCGCGACTGCTTCTCGAGCACAATAACATAGAAGGATTTATTTGGATGGGAGCTAATGGATGAGGATATGGTGACTGTGTGCACTCAGAAGCAACTATCATGGTCAATGCACACCCATATGGATGAGCCTGACTTTCATATATGCGAAGATTCATGCATTTCAAGATGGCTGAAGAAGGCACCACAATCTAGACATATGAGAGTAAATCCTACTATCATGTCAGATTAGCAGGTCAGTAATGCATTGGTGAAGGTTTCTACTGAAGTTACAAGGAGAAACATGGAAAAAGTTGCAACAATAAGAGAATTATGCGAGGAGCTCAAGACAAAGGATGTAGAGATAATGCACATAACTTAAGAGAGGGACTTAGCGTGGAAGAATAATGAAGTATTTATTAGAATCATAGAGGAGATTGGGGACAATGTCATAAGAGTTAGGCCACACTTGGAGGCCAAGGTACCACAGACGTTTCCTTCAGTGATACACTATGTAGGAAAGTTGGTGGACTTAGTACTTTAAGATGAAGCTCTGCACATACCAGCGCTAAGGATCTCAGAACAAGATTCAGGGTGAGAGAAAGTGTCAGTGATGCAAAAGATTACATCATATGAAGGGTTGCTGCAAGTGCTTCAAGAGGTATTGAAGATAATAGACCAAGATTTAAACATCTGCACGGATCCAGAAGCACTTATCAATATAAAGACCCTGGAAGAAAGTAATGAGGTCCAATGAGCAATGAAGGATAAAACATTGGGCCTCGCAGAAAGGTTGTCAATGGTTAAGTAGAAGTGCAAGGCCTTGGTAGTAGCACAAGAGCCACATAAGACTCGGCTGGAAGAGCTTGGGAAGCTCATTGCACAGAAAATGGATATTTTAGAAGCAATAATGACATCAATGTCCAAAGTTATGTTGGTTCTATAGAATGAGAAAGGAGAGATTATGAGGGATGAGTTGGAATCCACTATAGTGGAAATTCCAAAGAAAGCAGAACAAGCACTCATTGAATGTCAGACCTTGGAGGCCAAAATAAAGGAGGAGTATCCATAGTTGATCCTTTAAGCTGATACAGAGGATGATACCTCTTAAAACATTCTTTATTCATCTACATTCTTTCTTATTCTTTCCGCTTAATATTCTTTACTTCAATTTTTTTGGAGATACCCATTGTCGGGGTGAAAATGTGATTAGTGTGGGGTAATGTTGATCAAAGAACACTTGACAGAACTCACACAAAAATTCTGCGTGGGAAATCAGGCCAGGTTTGAGGGTGTGAATGGAAAGGAAGAACACATGCATGAAGGGAAAGTTTAGCATTTAGGACTCAGCCTATTTTGAGCATGAAGACCTATTTTTAGAATATGGCATGCGGAACACATCAACAATGCAGGGACGTGTGCGCCACACATTGTCTATCTTTAGAGGATCAGATCGAAGCTTGTTTTACATGAAGGCAAGCTAAGAATAGGATTGTCACTTCAGTTAACTAGAAGAGGTCTATAGATAACACACTTGTATGTGTGGCTATGCCTATAAACGACATGTGGCTATTAATTGCATGCGTCCTATTTTTGGAATAGAGAAGTGGTGAAGGGCAAGTCCCCACCCTATATATATGATGTGAATCACATAGTTATATATATATATATATATATATATATATATATATATATATATATATATATATATATAGAGAGAGAGAGAGAGAGAGAGAAAGAGAGAGAGAGAGAGAGAGAGAGCGAGGTATAAGACAATATTACTATATCATATCCATACGTGCATTGATATAGAATTTCATTATTGTAAGGAGCTTCTGTGTTCATTAATAGATGGAAGTTATTGGCTGAATCTAAGTGTCATTCCTATGTCTAACCAAGTAGTGCATGTTCTTGCTTCAATCATGATTATTGTTTAAACTTGTTCCTTCATAAATCTGTATATGGTATGAATTTTAGAATGATGGAATAGTTATGGATCTATATGTTTATTCTGTCATCACACTAACATCCTACAATAGCAACCCTAAAGAGGGATCTGGTACCTTTGAATGCTTCGGGTGAGCGCTCAGTCTAGGCTGAGTGATGTGCCAGTGCGACTAGGGTGTTATCTAGTAATTCTAGTCTACATCAAGGACGGATGATTTCTGGTAGGGGATGGCTAGCCGTCTTCAGTATGACAAAGGGACATCTATAAGTCCCCTAGACATATGAGGGATGGCTAGAGTCCCCTATCTCTCAACACACAAAAAATCAATTTTTAAAAAATCAATTTTTTTCCAAGTTTCATGACTTCTAACTCCCCTAAAGATGCACAATCAGCCATCAATGTGATGAATTCATTCCAAATGAATGAAAAGAAGTTGAAGGTCCAACTTAAGTGACATAACAAATAGAGAAATCCTTCTTGAATATACACGCCCGTCATGCAAAGGGGAGGTTGAATGGATGGTTTTTTTAAAAAAAATTGAGAATATTCTATTCAGAATGTAGCGGTTATATGCCTCATTTTTTAGTGCTAAAAATTTGCTTGATATATGATATTATTGTTGTGCATTGCTTCTATTTTTATGTTACAATGTTTTATCCAGCAATGAATTTGAATGTGTTATGGATATGCAATCATTCATGGAAATTTTAATAGACCATTATGTTTTGTGTATGTAATTGCGTAAACTACTTATCTTGAACTCTCTCCTTCATAAATGACCATGTAATTATTATATATTTATCCACATTAAATATTATGTTAAATATCGATTCAAATCTAATGTTATGTAATAAATTTTTATAACATATATGATGAATTCCTTATGAATTTTATCATATGAATATTTGAAAGTTCTTATATTTTAAAAAAAATCCCTATTTTTAATAGTCTTCCCCTGTCATCCCCTAAAAAATGGCCTCCAAAAAAATCCACCCCGAAAATGTGTCTCCTACTGTCCCCACCCTGAAAACTTGGTGGAACATAGGTGATTACTAATCTGACGCATAATAGTGTGCATGGTAGAATTTCTCAGGGAGTTTAAGAGCCTATACCCCAAAGGGTTATCCTCAAACAAAGGGACTACATTCATCTTTAGGGAAGATGATGATAAAACTAAGGGAAGATGCTCACCCGGTAAGGAAAAGGTTATATCGCATGAACCTCAACATGAGGAAAAAGGTGAAGGAAGAGATGGATAAAATGATAGACACATGGTTCATATACCTAGCAGAGGAATTATAATAGATCAACCCAATAATATTCAACATAAAAAAGGATCATGCATATGGATTAATGTAGACTTTTGCATGTTGACTGGGGCATGTGTCACTGACCCCTTCCCCACCCCATTCACTAAGGAAATTTTAGATATGATGGAGAAATATGAGATGTATACCTTCATTGATGAATATCCTAGACATTACCAAGTCCAGATTACAGAAAAAGATAAGGAAAAACCCACGATTGCAATAGAATGGGGTTTAGTTGTATACAATATAAATTCTTTTGGTTTAAATAATGCGTCGATAGTCTTCTCACACATATTAATTGAGGATTTTAAGGATTTCACTCACAAGTTCCTATAGGTGTACCTGGATGATTAGACCATTTATGGTTTAGCAAGGGACCACCACACCAACCTAAGGCTCATGTTTGAGAGATGTAAGAAACTGTGAATTTCCATGAACCTTAAAAAGTGTGTGTTCTTAATGCCATCCAAAGTCTCATTGGGACACATGATTTACAAATAAGGCATGTTGGTTGACCCAACAAAAATTGCAATAATTTTGATCACAAAGGAACCTAGCACCCAACGTTATGTGCATGCATTTCTTGCATACTCAGGTTATTTTAGTAAGTTTACAAGGCACCACGCAAAGGTAGACGGCCCTTTGGAGGAACTACCGAGTAAGGACAGCCCATTCACATGGATGGTGTGCCAATAGGAGGCCTTCAACACCCTAAAAGAGAAGTTGACTAGCACACCTATCTTACGTTTCTCAAACTAAAAGAATCCATTCCACATTCACATAGATGCTTCAGGAATGGAAATAGGGGCTATTATAGCCCAACCAAGACAAGCAAAGGTGGACCAACTAATCTATTTTGCAAGCAAAAATCTCTCATCGAAGAGCTCAGCTACATGAAAACTGAGCACAAAGCCTTAGCCATGTCGTACATGCTTAAAACAAATTGCAATACTACTCATAACAATAGCTTGAATGACTTTAAAAGTTAAAAAGGCTCTTTGAGCTACCCCAAAAATATTTCCTTTGTCATTTCCCTTTATGCAATTTTCCTTTCTTCAAATTTTAAAATTATTATTGTATAAGGCATGATATGCATGCACAAGGTGCAAATATTAATAACATCATTCCTTTTGATTCATTCATTATTTTTGGCTAATAATGCAACAATAATTGATAAACATTCATGCATGCACTAATAAAGGTGTTCACCGATTCAATTTTAGCTATCTCTACATCTAGAGCATCCAATATAAGCCTATAATGGCTAAGAACGTGTTTAATTTGCTTAACTCTTGTATAGCCTGACAAATATCATTAGAAATAGCATTTCCAATTTCTTATTCCCTATATTTTATAGATATTTTCTAGTCTCCCACTGAAAACTTTTCACCTAATTCTATTTCAGTCTCTCATTCACTTAAGGATTCCTTTCCACCAACTTACAAAGCAAGATGAAAACTAACTTTACCAAGCAATGAACGAAACTTGTTCAAGTTATTTTGAACCATGTATACCTTAACCACCAAGAAAATTTTGAATATTTATGCTCCCTCAATTGGGACAACCTGTAAAATAACTCAACATATATTCAAGTTAAGCTTAGACACCTCTATTTATACATAAACCAAAATTTCTTTCACTAGATTCTATTATGTCATTTCTTTTGTTTTCTTATCATATACACTTGATCAACCATGCTCATAACTTATGCCCACAAGTTCCTTCAATATCTACATAAATACTATATTCACATATTAATCCAAGAAAAAATCAAGTAGATTGTGTTTCTGTGTTCATACAGAGTGTTAAGTACTCTTCTCACTATAGTACCCTAGTCCTCAGTGTATTTTCCTCCTTGTCATAGTTTACTTCCACATTTGAATTGGAAAAAATTCATCCACACACATCTATGTTAGCTGCACTAGCCTAATACTTAAGTATCTAAATCCATGTTCTCAAGGTGCTTAAAATCTAACAAGACTCTTTAATAGCTTAATCATATTTATGAATCTTCATTTGGGATTGTATACATGTAAGATTAGTTATGACACCTTTCCTTATTCCAACACTATATAATATGTCAGGAACTTCTAACATTTCATCTACTTACCTTATGACTATCTCCCATTTTCATTAGTTCCTTGACTTTTCCTTAAACAACAATAAAATAGTTCTCCTTACTCTATTATCTTGACATTGGTTTATTGGAATTCAAGGTTTCTATTTTATGCATTATTTTATGTCACCCAAGATTATTACATGTGATTACCTCCTCCCTTTACATGTTATAAACCCTAAGTTGTATCTTTAACTTATAAGAAACAACATGATCATACAGAAACTCTGTGTCATTTCCACTAAGGACTGAAACACCCTAATATGCAAGAATTATCACTTTCGACTTATCATTCAAGAATATTTTATTGCTTGAATTCATGACTCCACACACCTTAAACATATTTTACCAAACCTTTTTAATTAATTCAGACCTTTTAAATGAGTGGATTATTGTAAAATTACAAAAGAATCATTATCAACTTGTACTCTACCATACATAGTTTTCTGTCATGTTACTGCAAGGTATATTCATGCATATATATTGTTATAATTACCTTCTTAACAAACTGATAGTATTTATAATCTCACTTTTAACTAATTAAACATCCCTAATGATCTAAGCAATTAATTCTTTGAGGAAAAGTACCCAATTTTGTGTTGCTCCAATTAAATTAGATCCTCACAGGAAAAGTACAATACTGTCAAATAATTTTACATCCATACAATGACCAATTAATTTGAAACCTCTAAAATTATTTTCTAGATCATGCAAAAATTGTATTTTGAAAATTTCAAGTGATTCCAACTGTTAGAACAAAATTTATTACTATTTTAGTTTATTTTCCCTAAACTAGGGTTTCACTATGCCCGAGATGGGTTTTTAACCATATCTTGCACAAGAATGGGTCTTAAATCCTATAATTAGTATTGAAAGCTCTCTAATAACATTTATCACATTTCATCTTTAGGTTCCAACACTTTAATCCCTCTACTTCAATTCCACCTGCTCATTTTATCATTCTTTCTTCCTATAAGTACCCTGCTTCTTTAAGGAACAATTGGTCTAAATTTTATTCTAAGACATGTAATTCATATTTTCAACTCTTAAATGCATGGGATCACCTAAATATTCATGTTATCACCATGAAAAAGTTTCAAAACTCATTAACAACCATTAATCAATGCTCAAAGAACTACAAGTCTGACACATAGTTTTCTAGTTCTTCAAATCCCCACAAACACATATCACTCATTTTGCAATGCATGAATTTTACTCATTTAGTTGCACTTATCTCAAAAAGGATCAGCTTCATTAAATATATATGCAATATATCTTCATCAAAAAACATCATATCTTAGAAAACACAAAGTTATAGGTTTTTCTCACCTTGCTTCACACAGTTTACTATTCACATTATCTTGATGATCCTTATAGCCACATCATTACCTTCAATCCTCCTCCATACATTCATGCACCAGAAAATTATTATGACTACAAAAAACTTCATATAACCCAAGAATATTTCACAAATAACTAAGCAGATTACCAAGATATTATGATAAACAAAGACACGTAATTTATATAAATTATAAGAAGAATCCTTTTCATTGATTTACTAACCTTTTTACATTGATTCTTAGAGCCCTTGGCTCTGATAAAAATTATTCTCCATACTTTAGTTAAATTATCCCATCAAGAATAACCTCTTCATTTGAATTTCCATCTTTTAAAGACAAAATAAGTAGTTTTCCAACCACCTAACCATGGTTTAGGCTGGACTTGAGTTCAATTACAACTCAGGTTAAAGTTAAACATGCATCTACAATCCTTATGAGGTCTTAGATGACCTATTACAAAACATTGATAGCTCCTTCACTCACATAGACCACTTTATACTAATTTTAGACGTTCCTTCAATTACAAGTATTAGAGGGAAGTTTGTAATTAACATTTTACATTGCAAAGAGGGGTTCACATGGACTCGAAACTCATTAAGACATCTTTATTGACTTCTAACACCTACATCAAACCAAAAACCTTATTTTATTCCTCTATGTCATGATTCTCATGCATCAACTAAGTTGTTTAGAGCAGGCTACATGTGCACACATGACATGAAAATGCAAGAAAGCGCACACTGCGCACATAGATAACCAACCAATGGTGAGAAGAGTCTACTCATAAATTCATGCACATAAATGGAGAAAATCTTAGATAACCCAAGGATGGAGAAGGATGAGCATAATCCATGTGCACACACCAAAAATTAGCCTAACATAAGAAAGACACATAGTGAAGGACCATGGGTGCATAATTGGGGGAGGGTAGGGAAAAGTGGGAAAAGTTAGAGAAAATTCATTTTTCTGTGTTCTGGGAGTAGGCATCCGCCATTAGCAAATAAGGAATCTTGGATTCAAGGAAGAATAACCCTCAACCACGACCATTACAATGTCCCCATCCAAAATGGTGAATAGAAAGGTGGATACAATAGTTGGGCCAAGCCAGCACAAGAAAACACCCATAAGGATGAGACACATTCATCCTACAGGAGGAACAGGTACCTATGAAAAGACAAATGAAGGAAGTGGGCATATGTGAGATGAAGTTTCCCGAGGAGTGTCAACTTGGAGAATGATGGGAGAGAAAGGTCTATAAGGTAAAGATAAAAGACATAAACCACCACAAGAACTTCAAGGACTTAGAATATTATTACCTCATAAAAAGAACAATGGGAGTAGATGGAAAAATTTAGGTTGACATCAAGAAATGTGTGGCACTAGAAGAACTCGGGGTGTTCCATCTCTTTGAACTACCTTGCTTTAGGCATGCAACCAAGTTCATGCAATTTTTTCTATCATACGTCCACAGTAACCAATTCTAATTTGAAAAACATAGAAAGAAGATATCCACTAACTTGATCCATCAACTAATAGGTATCAACAAGGAGGAAACAAGCATGCAAAAGGTGACTCAATGATAATGTGGTGGTGGAAAACATGGTGTAAATGATGAACTACTAGAGGGGAAAGTACGTTATGCCCATAATGAACATTCCAAATCCAACAATAAGGATCATGACACACCTGAAGAACTTGAAGTTGTGCCACTCAGGAAGATGGGAGAACATCATCTGGAAATTTCTCTATCTTGTGCATAAAATATCCACCCTCAAATTCTAGTACAACTTGGCACAATATATTACCGATGGGATCATCGACAGCTCACGTACAACACATGAGAAGGGAGACTTGTTAAAGTTTGACGAGATATTAATCATGATCTTTTCGATGAAATTGGGGTCTCGGATATATGAACCCATATTCAAGTACTCGAAATGGAAGGAATCCCTGACTGAGCCACTACAATATGTGTATCATCTCAATGATAAAAAGGAGACCAAGATCCAAACCAATAAAAGGTGTGATGCCTGCATAAAGACTTTTGAGAGCGAATATCACATCCCAAGGCAATTTTTGGTTGTCTACGAAGGCCAAGTGAGATTCGAGCTTTGGAATTGAGGATTTCCTTAATGTGGAGAGCACAAGGACCTAAGGAAGGGCCCTCAGAAGAGTTTAAAATGGACAAGTCTGGGGAAGAGCATGACGAGAGGATAACAATGCATAGAAGGAACAAAACACAAATGATGTCATGAAGAAAACGCTACATAAATAAAAACTAGGAAGAAAGCAAACATAAATATAACCCAAAAAGTAAGAAAAAGGCCTCACCTAGGAGGAAACAGAGGCCAATCAGCCAGAAGAAGAATTGAGCCGAGAAGAAGAAATCAACCCTAAAAAGGAAGAATACTTAGGGGCATAGCAACAAAGGAAGCATGAGAAAACATGTGCATCCTCTAGTAGACCCATTAACCTCTATGGCAACAGCTCTGAAGTAGATTCAACTACCCTGAATTTCCACTTTCACGTCTTTGAGCCTATTGCCACATATTACTATTTTTCTCCCCTATCTGCTCGAGTCTCAAATATTCCATGTGCTAATTTTTTAGTGAGTTGGCTTAAATATAGATTAGTGGTCTCTTATTTCTTAACCATATTTGTGAACAATTGTTTCATTAAATCCACATTTAAATTTTCACTGTCATCCATTTTCTCAACCCAACAGGATATGGGAACTATTACTCTAATACCACTGAAATATCTCTTGTGGGATATAACTTGTAATTTGAAACATTAATTAAAATAACAATAATTAAAATTCTATTTTTTCTGGGTTTAGTACAACGAATCAAAAAACAATTGATAACTTCTAAACCACTTGTCCAAACCACACGAAATGTTACAGAGAGATTGCTAATATGATAACAAAGACTAGGTTTTTTTTCCAAATAATAAATAACTGCCATTAATTTTCAAAATGTCCTAAACTACTGAAATATTCGATAAATTCATAACTAGCTAAATTATAACTGATAAAAATATAATTTTTGAGAAATAACATCTACAAAATATATGGAAAATATTCCAACCTTAAAATCTGGAAAATTTCTGCCAAAAACCCTAATATCCACTATTGGAATCCCCCAAGGGTGGCATCACCCTATGAAAGGGGTCGGAAATCCCTCAAAATCCCTCCAGAAGTAATGCCAAACTTTCCCTAAGAGTTGGAAATAATTTGAAATATATGGAAAAATGATCTCCCTTGGACTTTGAAATTAGACCCAAAAATCCTCTAAAAACTTTACTTGAAAACCCTATTCTTGAAAATATGCTCTGAATGGGCTCCAAATTAGCAAAATAGGGTGGATCTTTCACCGCTGAAGAGTGCTCTGCTAGCTAGGATTGGATCTCTTCCCATTGAAACTAGGGTTCCTATGGGATCTTACTCCACAAGAAAAGAGAAGTGAAAACAACATTTTGCTCCAATATTAAAAGATGTGTGTGTATGAATGAGATATCCTTATCCCCAAACACCACCTTTTAGAACCATCCAATGTAATAAAGATCCCAAAAAACCCTAGTTGACCCCTTAGGGGAAGACCCACACGAACATAAAGTAACATAAGTTACTTTTTCCCTCTAGGTGCCAAAAATGACTTAAGTGACCCCCAACGAAGGAATATAATAATAAAGTACCATGAGTCCCCCCTCAATGAAAAAATATAATAATAATTCCCACCAAGTTTCCCAATGCTAATGTCAACGGAAAAATATAAAAAAACACAAGGTGGTAGTTAGACATCCATACCCAATAGCCTCCAACGTCGTTAGCCCCTTAGGTATGACCAAGGCTAAGACTGCCACGGGTAAAAATGTTCTTCAAAGGTCTGAAAATGCCTAGATCTGGATAAATCTTTCAAGGATCCTGCAACAATGATTACGGGTTTATAAAAAAGCAATCTCCAGAACTGTATATGCACTATGCGGCCCAATAAACCTCAAAATCCTGCAAATAGGATACATACCCAAAGACTAGGGAAAACCATACCAAATAACACCCAAATACTTATAAATAATGATCTCAAAGGAAAATAAATTTACTGAATAATAACTAGACAAGCTCAGTACAAGATCTGCTTTGATACCATATCGGAGAAGTGCCACAAATCTGATGGTTCGAAGAATGCACAGGTGAATGATGCGAGGCATGAATTGTTCCAAGACAAAACAAAACGAACATACAAAATTACAAATTACAAAAATACAAGAGAGATAATTGCAATAACAAAAAGATAGCTCCAACTCAATACAATCAAATAGAATAATGTAAGAGATGTACATATAGGAGGTGATTGTGTAACCTCCTCCTAGAATCATGGCAATCTCCACCTAGAATAGTGGAAACCAAGACCTAGAATGGTGTAGTCAAGTAGTAACCAACACCTAGAATAGTGTATTCAAGTGGTGACCACCACCTAGAATAGTGTAGTAAATTGTACACCTAAGAAAACATATCCCATAGGTGTAGGGAAACTCAAAATGAGGTGGAATATCCCGAGTAGGATAATACAAATAAAGTGAGGAAAATAAATCCTACAGTAACAATTTTGAATAGGAATTTGAGATCTATATAGTAATTTTGATTTCTATTTGCTTATTGTTAGTTATGGAATTACAAGAAATGAGCTCTGGAATTCCAAATTTGGGTGAATTTAAGAGGATATGGCACGAGTATAAGGTGGTGATGGAGGAAGACAAGGATGAGCACGCGGCAACGTTTGACCATGGGAAAGTCGTCGTATTAAATTTTATTGTGTATATTAGGTGTTTGTTTGTTATTTATCTTTTTCAGAGAAATAGAGCATAAAATTTAATAAAAATTATGTCATCATGTAGGTTAGGTTAAAATACAAGTGGGTTTGTGAGGGATTTAATTTTTCTTTTTTCTTTTTTTCTTTTTTGAAGAGTCAAAATTGGGAGGTCACGGTCACATTTTGGCTAAACGTCATCAAACCCTTATAAACAGTAGGGCCAATGGAATCAAGATGGGAAAAAGGGGATTCAGAGGGCCGATGGAATTTTTTACAGGGCCGATAGTGTTGGGGAATCCTTCCAGGGGTCAATGACATCTATTATACAGGTCGATGACATAGGAAAAAATTAGGAAAATTTTTCTAGAAGAGTTTGACATACTTGATTTTGAGTACCAAAATTTGTCCATACTAAAGGAAATTAAATTAGGCACCACTAGGAGGGTTCACACAAATAATACAAGTTTTAAAACCTTTATATTGATGCAGTCTTACAAGCTTCATCCAATCTAGCACACGTAATGGTTCGTTGGTGGCCTAATCCCACCCTTCAGGCACACGTTGTGAATGAACACATTCGTAGAGCCACGTAGAACTTTTGAGGCAACACATAACCTATAGGAAGTATGGACACTGGGGTAAGCCCCTTCTTAGAGGCATAAATCTCTAACATGACTAAAAAATTGCAATTTCTTACTATGAGTGATGCGTTGGAGAAATGTAGAGGGCTATGGTGCTTAGACTGCCAAATGGAAGGGCACACTAAAAATAACTACCCAAGAAGGAGTGTGTGCCTTGCTGGAAAGTTGTGTGAGATCTATTTGGAGGACCATGATGTGCAACATTGCTTGGTACTCTAAAGGGTCTAACAAGTAAAATTTCCCCTATGGTGTAGAGTCTCTAAGACAAGCACTCACAACACAAAGCATTTTCATTTGATTGAGGAGGTGGAGGAAGCGTGCTCCTGGGGCACTCTCTAAGCCATTGTCGGGTCATCACAACTAAACCGAGGATATGCTAGTGGAAAGGGATATCGAGGAAGAGTAGGGAGATTCCCCCAAGGATTTTTTACAAATGTGGTGACCCCAACCACTATCGGAGGGATTTCCCCACACCCAATTTGAGGGTATGTATTCAGGCACACAAGACAAAGTTTTTCTAGGAGTTGTATAAAAACATAACCCAAAGGTTGAAATTCCTTACTAAGGGAACTAACATGATTAAACTTGGAAATTGGGTTCCCAAGAAGAACCAAGAGCCTAATTTTTCCTAGTTTCCTTAAACTAGAAGAGTCCTTTGTTCAAGCCATCCAGGGACAAGTGTAGTCTTCGTGAATCACCCCTCAAGTTTTGGTTCATGCCTGATAAAGTGACCCCTAGTGGGACTTGGCCTCTGAAGATCCTCCCCCACTAAAATATATTGAGCAATATAATCCATCTAGTGATCACATCTAGCGATACTGACCATGCCAATTAAGGTTAGAGTCTCTAGGTTATACTCTTGGAGAAATTCATTGTTCTCCACTCATCCATATGGAGGCCTCACGACAGGTTCCCTTGTTCCTAAGATCTATCTTAAATGGAGGAGAAACTCTTCCAACAATTCACCTAATAAGAAGGCTTCTCCCTACATGACTGTGCATCATCTCATTAGTGGTTAGGTATTCATGATTCCCCAAATGGGTTGACCGCGACACATCTACCATCATCTAACCCTGCAGGGATTTTTAATAGAGGGGTAGTGCCACAACCAGAAAGCTCACCTCAAGAACAAATCTTGTAGTTCCCCTCTGATGTGAGTGATCACTTAATTAATACGATAGATGATGTATGCCACACTCCCCACCAAGGAGTATTGAGATAAAATATTTCTCACTGACATCTATAGGGGCACATAAACATAGCTCCTACAGTACTTTTTGAAAATCAACTTGTGATCTTACCTGTCGCAGCCTGATGTGTTGGCACTTAATAAAGATTTGTAAGAGTGAGTCCTCTCCAACATCCTCACACAACAAGCACACACTTCCTATGGCCATATCCATCAGCCCAAACCTAGAAACATGACCACTAATAACAAACCCACCTACCCTAATGTTGATGATCCAACAAACAACTTCACCCAACACATTCTCAAACCTCTTTGATCACTTGATGAAGCTTTAAGTATCTCCAAACTTGGAATCCTTGTAAAATCGTAGGGAACCCTGGATCCTTACTTTATTCTTCCAAGCCACTCAAGCTTCCTCATGTACCAAAAGACTACTACTTTCCCTCAGCACATTATTCTTGAGCCACTTAGTCTCATATGAATCCAGGGCCAAATCTCCCCCACCTTGCACAATGGATTATGATTCACGATATCCACAATAACGGATTAAATACCACCTTATTTTTCCAAGGCATGGACCCTCTGAACCACATTGAAAAAACACAAGGTAAATGTGGGGATAGGCATGAAAACATGCAGTGGTGTGGGTGCTGAACCAAAAAGGGAAGGAATTCCCAACAAGTCCACCCAAAAATGCTCACTAAAGTTGTGGATTACTTTGACTGAGCTGGGAAAAAACTCATCTTGTAGAAGATCCTAGAGGTGATCAAGGATCTTCAAGGCATAATTCAGATGGTGTTGGAGGTTGAAGCACACAAGGGACCCATAGAAAAGGAAGTAAAGGAAGTGATTGAAATACTTGGTCTATTAAAAACTAGTGGCATGCCACTACTCAAGGAATGGTTAGTGGAGTCTCTTGAGATGGAGCTCGGGCCAAAAGAGAAAGCAGTAGGTTGAGAGTTGAAAGTAGCAGAAGAAGGGTTTGATAGAGATTTGTTACTAAATTATCCTTCATTATTAAAAACATCAGCAAAAATGCCTCCAGATCTCAACATAACCTTCAAACGGCTCAATTACACAAAATTGATCTTTTTCTCGTCTTAGGGATTCAAAATCTCTTTGTGAACTCAAAATTTTGGATTCAAAGTAATATTTTTCATAGATTCCAACCATATATTGTTTCTCGCATGCTTTCATTAATTGTATAACATGTTTTCATGGCTCTTTCATTCGCGGTCATCGATGTTTTAATTTTCAATTTTAAATTCTAGCCTTGAGAGTGGATCCATTACATGAATATGAAAAATCCACATTTGATTTTCACTTAAATAATTTGTCTCTGTCATTGGCCCAGGCTTCACAATTTGCCAATGTGGTGTCTATGCGAGATTTTACTTTTACTTACTCATCTTTCTCGACCTTTGGGGTTGCAAAAATAATTTGCAAACTTTTAAGAAATCAAAGTTACAAATCTGTAAACATGCAAAGTTGTTTTCCCTCTCTAGAGTCCCAAGACATTGATACATGTGAAACTAAAAAGTTGCATTCTTTCTCTACAGTCTCTAGATTCACCGAATACTCCATTTCAGGGCTCATGGATGAACTTGCAACTTGTAATTTGCATCAAATTTGACCTTCTCTTAAAGAATTAGAAGGTAGAGCAATATACTTGGGATATTCCTTTTGTGAGGTTTGGACTTGTATTTTCAACTTACAACTTTGCAAAAATGAAAATTTTCTCCATCATCTCGCTTTCCCCTGATACCTCAAATATTCCATTTTGTGGGCCTCGGGGATGAACTTGCAGTTTGTAAACTTGCAAATGCAAAGCTACAAACTTGCAAAAAGACCAAGTCTTTCACATGGGTGGCTCCAATTCAAAATTTTAATAAAAACGTTAAGGTTCTAAATATGTTACTTTTGCCATTAAACTTACAACTTTGTTAAAACATCAAAATCAAAAGAAATGTTAAGATGTAAGTTTAAATGCATGTTATCGGGTTGAACCATGATAAAATATGACATTAAAGATCAAGGAGCCACCAAAAAATATGTAGAATAGATGAACAATGATGAAACAACACAGTCACTTCAACACACTCCAGAAAACTCACAAAATGTGCCAAGATTTTAATAAGATGAAATCAGTCACCAACACAACCCACCAACCATCTTGGCTGAAATATAGCAACATCAAGGAGGCCTTCGTGGCCCGCTTTGAGAGGAGTAATGTGAAACAATATTTACCAAGCTATGATGAGAGCACTTGCCCATTTATTCATGTGTGCTAATGTGAGGCAATGTGGGTTAGCACCCCTAAGGTGTTGCATGTCTATTTGTGGGTCTAAACATTTTATCCACCCCAGAAATGTGCCCCCAATTGTCCTCGTCCCAAAAACTTGTTGTAACATAGGTGATTACTAATTCGACACATAATAGTGCACATGGTAGAATTGGTAAAGGAAATTAAGAACCTATACCCGAAGAGTTATCCTCAAACAAAGGGAGTTCATTCATCTTTAGGGAATATGGTAATAAAACTAAGGGAAAATGCTCACCCAGTGAAGAAAAGGTTGTATCACATGAACCTCAACATAAGGAAAAAGGTGAAGGAAGAGATGGATAAAATGATAGACATGGGGGTTATATACCCAGTAGAGGATTCAAAATAGATCAACCCAATGGTCTTCAATATAAAAAAGGATCATGCATACGGATTTATGTTGAATTTTACACATTGAACGAGGTATGTGTCACCGACCCCTTCCCCACCCCAATCACTAAAGAAATTTTAGATAGTATGGTGAAATATGGGATCATACCTTAGCGATGAATATCCTAGACATCACCAATTCCAAATTGTAGAAAAAGATAAGGCAAAAACCATGCTTGCAATAGAATGGGGTTTTATTTCATACAACATGAAGCCTTTTGGTTTAAATAATGCATTGGTAGTCTTATCACACATATTCATTGAGGATTTTGAGGATTTCATTCACAAGTTCATATAGGTGTACCTAGATGATTGGACCATTTATGGTTTAACGAGGGACCACTACACCAACTTAAGGCTCATGTTTGAGAGATGTAAATAACTGTGAATTATTCGTGAACCTTAAAAAGTGTGTGTTCTTAATACCATCCAGGGTCTTGTTGGGACACATGATTTGTAAATAAGGCATGTTGGTTGACCCAACAAAAAATGCAATAATATTGGTCATGAAGGAACCTAGCACCCAATGTGATGTGCATGCATTTCTTGCATACTCAGGTTATTTTAGTAAGTTTACAAGGCACCACGCAAAGGTAGAGGGTCTTTTGTAGGAACTAATGAGTAAGGATGGCCCATTCACATGGATGATGAGCCAATAGGATGCCTTCAACACCCTAAAAGAGAAGTTAACCAACACACCTATCTTACATTTCCCAGACTAGAAGAATCCATTCCAAGTTCACGTAGATGCTTCAGGAATGGAAATAGGGGCTATTCTAGACCAAGTAAGGAGAAGGAAAGGTGGGACCAACCAATCTATTTTGCAAGAAGAAATCTCTCATCTAAGAGCTCAGCTACATGACCAACTGAGCACAAATCCTTAGCCATGTTGTATGTGCTTCAAAAATTTTGACAATACTACTCCTAACAACAACCTAGATCAATTTAAAAGTTAAAAATGCTCTTTGAGCCACCCCAAAATATTTCTGTTATCATTTCCCTTTTTGCAATTTCCCTTTCTTCAAAATTTGAAATTATTATTGTATAAGGCATGATATGCACACACAAGGTGCAACTATTAATAACATCATTCCTTTTGATTCGTTCATCTCTTTTTGGCTAAGTTGTTTAGAGCACACTACATATGCACACACGATAGGAAAATGCAACAATGTGCACCTTGCGCATGTAGAGAACCAACCAACAGTGAACAAAGTCTACGATATAAAGTCATGTACATAGATGGAGCAAAGAAAAGGTAACCCAAGGATGGAGAAGGATGAGTACAATCCATGCGCGCACAACCAAAAATAAGCCTCATATAAGAGAGACGCGCGGTGAAGGACCATGGGTGTACAATTGGGGGAGAAATAAGAGAAAAGAGGGAAAAGTTGGAGAAAATGCACTTTTCTACATTCTAGGAGCAGGTATCCACCATTAACAAACAAGGAAGCTTGAAGCCAAGGAAGAACAACTCTCAACTACCACCATTATAGTGTTCCTACCTAAAATGATGAAAAAAATAGTGGATATGGTAGTTGGGCCAAGCCCAGCCCAAGAAACACCCAAGAGGATGAGACACATTCATCCTGCATGAGGAAAAGGTACCTCTGGAAAGAGAAATGAAGGAAGTGGGCATATTTGAGATGTAGTTTCTCGAGGAGTGTTAACTTGTCGAACGATGGGAGAGCAAGGTCTACAAGGTAGAGACAAAAGACATAAATGGCCATAAGAATTTCAAGGACTTAAAATATGATTACCTCATGAAAGGCACAGTGGGAGAAGATGGAAAAATTGACGTTAACATCAAGCGATGTGTGGTACTAGAGGCACTTGGGGTGTTCTAACTCTTTGAACTGCCCTACTTTAGGCATGCATTCAAGTTCATGTCATTTTTTCTATCGTACGTCCACGGTAACCAATTCTACTTTGACAAACATCAAAAGAAGATATCCACCAACTTGATCCATCAGCTAATAGGTATCAGAAAGGAAGACACAAGTATGTAGAAGGTGAATCAATGACAATGTGGTGGTTGGAAAATAGTGTACAAATGACAAACTACCAGAGGGGAAAGTACGTTATGCACATAAAGAACATTCGATATCCAAAAACAAGGATCATGGCACACCTGAAGAACTCAAAGTTGTGCCACTTAGGTAGATGGGATAACATCATCTAGAAATTTCTCTATCTTGTGCACAAAATAGCCACCCTCAAAGTCTAGTACAACTTGACACATCATATTTTTGATGGGATCATCAACAACTCACATACGGCACATGAGAAGGGAGACTTGTTAATGATCGATGCGATATTAATCATGATAGTTTTCAATGAAATTGGGGTCTCGGATGGCTATGACCCCATATTCGAGTACCCGTAAATGGAAGGAATCCTTGGCTGATAACTTCAATATGTATGTCAACTTGGGCGCAAGGGTATGGCCTGATGGTGGGGCCTAAGTGCTCACTAGCCACCCACCCAAGTTCTAATCCCCTAGGCCCCAAGTGACCAGTTACCCTTACATTCACACAGCCGGTTAAGAGGACTCGTCCTACAATAGTGAGCCATGAAGTGTGCTAGGTTGTTGGGTCATTAAAATCCTATAGTATTAAAAAATATGTGTGTCAGCTCAATGATAAAAAGGAGACCAAGATCCAAACCGAAAAATGGTTGTGATGCCTACATAAAGACATTTGGGAGTGAATGACACATCCCAAGGAAATTTTTAGTTTTCTACGAAGGCCAAGTGAGCTTCGAACTCTGGAATTTATGATTGCCTCAACATGGAGAGAATAAGGACCTAAGGAAGGGGCCTCAAAAGAGTCTAGAATAGACAAGTTCGGGGAAGAACACAACGAGAGTATAGCAATGCACAAAAGGAACAAAACACAGATGATGTCATGAAGAATGCACTACATAAAGAACTACTAATACAGCAAGCCAATAGAAATATAACCCAAACAGGAAGAAAATGGACTCACCTAGGAGGAAACAGAGGCCAATCATCCAGAAGAAGCATCAAGCCGAGAAGAGGAAAATTAACCCTGAAAAAGAAGAATATGAATACTTAGTGGCTGAGGTGCAAGGTAAGCATGAGAAAACACACATTTTTCAGAAAACCCATTGACCTCTTCGGCACTACTTTAGAAATTCATGTAAGAGGAGGCGTGCTTGGAGTCATTAAGACAAAAAAGGAAGAAAATCCTAACCGAATGCCATAAGGGGTCCTCGAAGCCCAAGAAGGACCTAGAGATGGCTCAAGTGTTGTACTAGAAGGGGCCCTAGGTTGAGGACTGACTTAAGGAGGATGCAAAAAAAAAAGGTTTTTCTTTAGAAACAAATCGTCACAATACGAGATAGGCAAAGCATACTTGTGTGAATGATGAGGCTAAAGCCCTCGGGGATCAAATAAAGGTGAAGTAGATTGCCTTGGAAAAATTGTTTAGAAATATCTTGCTACATGCCTTAGAGGAGGTAGAAGACATCAAATATGTTGAGAGTAAGTTGAAATCAAGGTGACACACGAGACCATGGAAAAAGAGGATGCAGGAGGAATCCTATCTGTGAAATTTCTTGAAATTTACTAAAGGCATGGAGGGCACGCTCCTCAAGTAGGGCACAATTGTAGGCATTTGTGCCTAAATTCTTGAACAATATGGACAATCGCTGACAGGAGAACCAACAAAACAAATTAGTCCTGGGAGGTGTTGGCCCCCAAGTTTTGGACATATTACTATGCTCATGGGTTACAAAATATCTCAACTGCTGAAGAGGTGTGCGACTTGAGGTGTTAGACTAAATTATATGTCAAGGGTAGAAGAAGACGATGAAAGGCTATAAGGTTCGATGGCACTGGTTGGATAAGGCTCACATATCTCCTCAACACAAAATCATAGAGGCAATGTGATGTGGTGAGATCTACCCTCCACCCCAAAATGAATCTATGTATGCGTGGCCCCCTTAAAAATATACCATGCACCACATAACATGACCATAAAAAAGCATGACATGATAGGGAAAGGTGGTACCGAAGGGAGTATTTTCGGCACCATCGTACGTGAGGAGGAGTCAGGAAATTATTCGCCGAATCCACCGTATCTGTCCTTAGTCTGCAGTGATCAAATTTGAAGGGCTAGTCCCAATTTCATTGTGAAGGGTAAATATTGGACCAACCCTTCAACTATGAAAAGTAGTATAATCATTTTACACTTCATATGAAAATAGTAAAGAAATCACACATGTCGTAAAAAATTGAACACTTTTCACAAAGAAAGATTTCATTTTTTTAGATGGGTGATTTTACAAATTAAAAATGTCAATGTATCATATCTAATAAGAGTGTCTCCCCTTAAAATGTAATAAATTCCATTTCATAAATAATGTATGAATAAGTTATATTGCGAGATCCAATAAAAAATTTAAAATTAAACTCTCTAATTGACATTGGAATTACAAAGTGACGAACAAAATTTTTAACACACATAATGAACCTAAAAATTAATGACAACACAAGGTTCTTTTACTCAAATTTAATTTGTTAAATATAAGAGAAAAACTAATTAGTTGTATAAAAATAATTCATGTTTCATCTAATAAATAGTATCAAGAAAAATATCAAACTACCAAAAAATGTGTGATCTAAATAGAAATGTTTCTTGTGTTCACCTCAATGTAAGCAAAACATATCACCAACACATTTTTTAGGCTCCCTTCAAAAAAGAAAATACCTGAAACACAAAATGAGATATAAGTCATTACAAGACACATTGATCAACATTTAGACCAAGTCAAATGTTCTTGACAAGTATTCATCAATTATTTCGAAAAAAAATCTTATTAAATTAGTAGTAAAATATTGAAAACACTTATCTAAACTTCCAAAGAATTTTTTTTATAAATAAAAAACAATAAAGAACATATTTTATAGAAAGAACTTCCAAAAACTCACCATCTATTTGTCTAATGGAAGCGGTTTTCGAGTTTTTTTATTCTTCCATGCATCATAAATAGCATCCCAATCTACCTCATTTAGAGCATGAGGTGCACAAAGAGATAGAAACATTAGCATATCCAATGTGCTCAAAGAAAGCCTGGATCTATCATCATTCTTTATCCTATTTAACTTTGAAAAACCTCTTTCACATACGGCTGTGCTTGCTGGAATTACAAGAATAGCTTGCCATAGTTTCATCAAACATGGAAACCCGTCAAACCATTCAGGTTCACCGCCACATAGATCCCATGCTCCAAACATATGTTTTTTTGGATATGATCTATAAATAGTACAAATAAATTCATCCATCTCACCCAAACATTTAACACTGTCCACAATAGGCGAGTTTCCAACACTAAATTTGTCACATAAACATGTTAGCCATCTTTTTGTTTGACGATCTCTATCTTCTGTCTCCTCGTAGTAATTACGAGGACTGAAAAATTTAGCAGCATTAAATATAGGTAAATCTGTGAATCTTGTATCAAGAGAATCAATTACCTTAATTATAAAGCTTTTCCCCAATTCAATGCAATCATCTAGTGTCCCTGATCTGTGTGACTTAGGCAAGCTCTCAAATCTCAATGCATGTACATGCAATGTACCTGTTCCATCTGCAAACTCAAGAGATCCTCCTTGTGCCCTGGTTAGAAAAGATGATGTATGTAGAGTACCTGTCCCAAATATGCCTCTTTGAAATCTCCTACGAAGCATGTCAACTGTGATATCTAATGTAGTCCCAATGGAAGTAATATCAATATGATCCTCTTGAAATTTTTTATTCAGCTTATTTAACTCAATAAGCACATCTGCAAGTAAATGGATGCAAAATTGTACCTGAAATATTGTTGCCAAATCATACATGTTTTTCTCCTCTAATTCCCATTCTTTCAACAAAGCAGGCATGAGTTTGACAAGTCTTTCCATGACCTTTCCTCTAGAAAGCCACCTAATTTGATGAATTTGTAACACTTCCAACCTGTTGATTTGAAATGACTCCATCAACTCTCTCAATGCTCCATGTCTTTTAGCAGATTTTCCAAGCCATGAATATATTTTATTTGCAAATTTATCAATAAACTGCAACTCTGGAAAATGAGATGAAGCATCATTTGCTGCTAATGCTTCTCGATGAGCTATGCAATGAATATCTAATAAATGAGGAGCATCTCGACGAAGCTTTGTGGACAAACCTTCACGAATTCCCCTCATGGCAGACGCCCCATCAGATCCAAATCCAACTAACTTCATTAAGGATAAATTCATCTCTGTCAAAAGAGTGATCACGGCATCATACATAGCTTGAGCTGTTCCATCCTTTATTTCAAGGAGTCGTATAAATTTTGTTACACATTGACCTCTTCCTCCATTTGTCAAGTATGTAATATAAACAATCAAATGTTGTTCCATAGTACAATCAGTGCTTTCATCAACTAAAATAGAATAAAATGGACTATGAAATATATCATCTTTCAACTTTTTCCAGTAAACCTCCTTAGCAGCTTGTAAAAACTCTTTTCCGGATGTTGTATTTGTATATGCAGAATATTCATCTGTGAGAGGCATGTGTGGAGTTCCTTTATACCTGTTCAAGTCACAAATCGGCTTATAGAGCTCCAAAGATAAATCATGTATGGCAACAAAATACATATTTTCCATCACTGATATGATTCTCTCCTTCTCAGCATCTACCATTAGTTCTATGTGTTTAGTGATTGGAATGTTACTTTGTTTATTTTCTCCCTCCAAACGTTGTGATGAAAATTTATGAGGATCTGATTCTGCATGGGTAAGAAGGCCACTAACTTGAAGGGTGGTGCTTCCATCTTTAGCAAATGGAGTATCTCTCTTATATTTGACACACCAAGAACATTTTATCCTTTCTACACCATTGCAGTCTTTTATAGCATAAGCCCATGGAAATCTTGTTTTCCATTTGGCCTTGAATGTCCTTTTAGGTTTCTTTGATGGGTGTTCCTCTTCCCCAAATTCTGCTCCATCTAACTCATGCTCTTCTTGTGCAAGAATATCAAATTCTTCATTTTGAGAATCACATGGTTGACTAGAATGCCGAGAGATGCCAAATGCATCAGCAAGTGACAATTGTTTTTTATCCTTCTTTGGACGACCAATGGAAGCCATTTTCTCAAACTTCTTACACGACACTTGTCACCTATTCCAATGAAATAATTATAAAAATATCAAAATAGCGTTTTCACATGAATTTTTGTGTATTATTTTGATAATTTACAATTAGAGATTAGAGAATATTTAAGAAAATAATTTAGAGTAATTTGTATAATCATGCAACACTAAAATCTCAAATATAAGATTGCACTAACAATAATATCTAATTTTAAGATGGAGAAGTGTTTAATCGATACTTTTAGTAATGAAAATATAAACTGTGCAGAGTTTATTCTATTTTTCAGTATAAGCTGACTCACAAGTGTACCCAATGTCTGAAGCAAGATGAAAGCAATACCCAACTGGTCCCTTTGATTCTGTACCTTAATTTGTATCAACCAGTCTGCCCCTCAGCGCTGAATAGAAATCTGAAAATGATGAAATACTCATTTAACTTACAAACTCATACAACGTATTGGGCCTCTCCAGTTCCACAATCCAAATGAGATTTTTAATGTGTAGTTGCAGAAATATTCATGCTCATTCCTGAATCCTGCTTAACCCTTTTAAAGTACACTATACAACACACAATAAGTTCTGATTCAATTTGTATGAAAGCCGCTAAGTACTACTTAAGCATGTATTAACTGTGAGATGCATTTTTAACTTTATATTTGGAACAAAACTTTCTGATTCAATTTGTATAAGAGTATATGTGTGTACAGTTAAGTACCTGTGCTCAACGATCACGTCTTCATCTGTCAACTATTAAGACTCCAAAAGATTGTAATCATGGTTACAAAACCAGATGCCCGCGCAGTCTCCCAATTTCCAATTAAATTTTCAAACGAGCTGATCTGATTTCAAATCACATGCCTGATTGCCCATTAGCCACGGCCCACTAACTGGTTTGAGTCTGTGGGAAAAGGAAATGAGGTCATAGACTCATACTATCTGCGCAAATATATAATTTTAATTGTAAATCATAGTGATAATACTGAAGTCGTGCCACAATATGGCAGCAGGCTATAGGTAACACTAACACCGTAAGTTCGTAACAGTTTGCCAGTTTCATGACTCCGTGAGCATCTAGATTCTAGACTTTGGCAATGGCATTCAATACAGTGCGCTAAATCTCCAATTAATTTTTTTTTTAATTCATTTGCACATGGGATACAGTTAGAGTTAATGTTTATTGGACTTTCAGGCTCCAACTGTGGACGGTGTCAATACAAATCTTTACAAATTACAACACATAATTAATTTGATTCAACTGCACTCTCATCTTTGTCAACACTGTCTACTGTCACTGTCCCTCCAAAGCCGTGTTCAAGGCTTCAAGCTACTTAAAACATTAAATGTCATTAGCTATCTATGGCTATGCAACTGCACTCTGTAGACTGTAACCTGTTCTTTGTCAATGGCGTGACGCGTCCACTGTCATTGTCCCTCCAGGCTCCAACGCTAAATGTCATTTCTAATAACTATAAACGTGGTCGGTGACTCGGTGCCACTGTGCCAGCCTGCCAGGGAATTAGATTTAGGAATCTGCGCTGAGTGGGTACACTATGGTTTAGATTCTAGAATGCACAGTCTCATTGTCTCAGCCTCAGGTCTGCCTAGTCCCTCAGGTCTGCCAAATGTCTCAACTACCTGTAGGCTGTAAGCCTGTAACCTAAGTGACATTTTCGAATTTTGCCCTTCATATGACATTTTTACTAAAATGTTATGCTTCCAAATTGTCAAACAATTTTTTATCTTTTGAATTTCTTTTTACGGGCAAAATTTTTTCTACACTTTTCTGACGGGTTAGAAGCCCTTTGATGGGCTTTGACGGGCTCAATTTTGAACGCTGCTAGTCTGCCACAAAAGCCTTTTCTCGAGGTGCCACATTAATTTTTTTGGGAGGCGAGTTTACTTCCCAAGAGAGCCCAAAATTGGTTCATTAGGTAAATGCCCAAACCAGTTTGCAAACGCATTTTATGCTTTTCTGCCTTATACGTCAAAACCACAGACGAATGCATTTTTCCTGGTAAACATGCAGATTAGCAACAATTTGGATAATACACACCATTAACGCCAAGTTTTGTATCCTCCACGCATTTTACACAGTATTCGTGAACACTCAGTTGCCACAACAGAGCGACCTGCCAGGTTGTTTTTCTATTGTTTAGTAATACAAATTTGTTGCTGAATAATGGACCTTTGTTTTCATTTATAACCCAAAAACAACACCTATTTACAAACTAATACATACATTCTTAACACCTATTTACAAATGGAAGTGGTTTCTTGTGAGTCGGTAATCTAATTAAACAAAAAAAAGTTTAAAACTGAATATGGAATTAAATCTTTAAAAATATAGTTACCGGAAAAGATGATATTGTTAATTATTTTCTTCCAATTTAATAATTAACTTGTAGATTTATGAAGGTATATGGTGCATGGTATATTGTTTAGTAATACAAATTTGTTTCTAAATAATGGGGCCTTTGTTTCAATTTAGAACACAAAATTTCAAATAACTCTCAAATTGACTGTTCCAGTTGAATTCTTCAAATTGTGACCATATTAAAAATAGGATTACGGATTAAAGTTTAAGTGCAAATATGCCACTAAGTTTTTTAAAGATTAAACAATAAAGATAATCTTTTTTAAGTGTTACATAAGGATTAATCCATGAAGGGTTTTTTATAAAAAAAAAATCATATTTTTTTAACTACAACGTATTTGTAAATTCTTTATATTATCATTTCTTGAAAGTAAATAAATTTAGAGTTCAATTATTATGATATGAATGAAGAAAAGATAAAATTTCCTCTCTAGTATTGTTACAATAATATTATTATACATAATTTAAAAGGAAAATAAAAAAATTTGATCTTTATAAAACTTGTTTGAAGGCTATAGCTCACCATCAAATTTTAAGAAATGAGCACTAATTACCTTTACTATTTTATGTACATTATAAACTCTCTATATAGATTTAAATTTGACGTGATCAAACATTTTTTTTCAAATGGTGGCTATCTACCTTACAAAGGCACTAAGAGGTGTTTTGGTAGTCACAATCATAGATAATATAATAAGATAATAATTAATTACATATTTTTTCCATCGAATATCAATGATTGGATATGGAGCAGGAGCGGGAGTGGGAGGATCAAGGTTTTCAAAAACCAAATGGTCGGGAACTATCACATGACACAGGGGACCCTTGGATCGAGGTGGTGCAGGTAGGGGACCCACATCTGGTACAAGTATGAGGTAATATTTCTCTTTATACCTCATGGGATGATAGGATTTTGGGCCGTAGAACGGAAGTTTTGAATCAGTCATTTGTTTCAAACATTATTACTGTGGAAAAAGATGAGATTTTAAGTATTGTTATCCCTGATGGGTTAGCAGAAAAAGCTAGATCTGGGATGGAATATGCTTTGGTTGGAAAATTTTATGGATCGAGACCAAATGTGGAATGGTTTCGGGAATGGGCGAAAAGGAAGTGGAACCCGAAGGGAGCAATGGAGTTTGCTTCCTATGTGAATGGGTTTTTTTATCTTTGATCTTTCAAATTTAGAGGACTATAAAAACATCTTGGTTGGAGGTCCGTGGTTTATGGACAAATCAAGTCTTCTGATCCATTTAAGGAGAAACTAGATGAGTTTCCTGTATGGGTAAAACTTCCTGGATTACTAATGGAATTTTGGGAAGAAGAGATCTTAACAGCCATTTCAAATGCTATATGTTCTTTGGTGGTGTTTGATCCGGTCACTAGGGCAAGAACGAGGTTAAGGTATACACATTTATGTGTAATTTTTCCCGTGGGTAACTTATTGAGAAAGGAAATAGAACTTAAATCAAAGTTTTGTGAATGGATCTAGAAGATAGAGTATCAAGCTTCTCCTTTGTTTTTCCATAAGTGTAGGTGGATGGGACATGAGTAGAGATAGTGTAAGGAGGGTAAGAAAGGTAAGCAAAATTGGGAAAGGAAAGAAAAGGAATCATTGAGAGAAGAAGGAAACAGTTCGTTACATTTAAATAATTTATCTTTAAACAAGTTCCATTTGCTACAGGTAGAGGAGTTGGAGGAAGTTGTAGCTCAAGAAAATATGGAACTAAAAATGGATTCTCATAGTAAAGAATGTAAGGTTATGGATGGTGCAGATTCAGGAGCTTGAAGGAATTGGGTTTCAAAACCAAAAGGTGGAGTTGAATGTGGAACGGTTGGTTGTGGAGGGTCAACAACCTAGTCAGGAAGGTTTAGATCCGAAATTTTTGGATCTATCAAAACAAAATGAATATTTTTTAAGGAATAACATGAGTTGTCTTAGGTGGAGGAAGTCCCATGTTCTCTAAATTTAGATAGGATTAAGGAGGTGTTGGAAGAAAAGAGGATGAATACAAGAAGTGCTCAGAAACAAGACAAAGTTAAAGCAGATTGTGGGAAATCTCCTGCAAGAAATAGAAATACGTCAAATAGGGATAAGAGGGAGAAAGTGGCAGCTAAAGAAATAGATTCAAGTAGATAAACACTCCATTGAGGAGAGCATTTCACCAAATAAATTGAGATGAAGGATATTTCCTAGAATATTAGGGGGTTTGAATAACCCTAATAAACAAAGTATTTTATCTTCTTTTAGGAAAAGGAATAAGCATGATATTCTTTTGATTCAAGAAACTAAGATGTCTAAAGAAAAAATGAGTGAGGTAAAGAATAAAGTTTGGTTTAGATCTAATCTACATAGTGTATCCTCGGTAGGTGCATCTGGGGGTTTGATTATTTTTTGGGATCAGAATGATAGAGAAGGAACTTTCATTTTTCAGTCTCAGTATCATGTAGCTATCTTGTTTAGAGAGAAGCAGGATGGGTCTGTATGGATTTGTTCAAATATTTATGCTCCCAATTCTGGTGGTAGAAAGAAGAAAAATTTGGAATTATATTGGCCAATTTCGTAACCAATTTAAAGAGTTAAATTGGTTAATTGGAGGTGATTTTAATACTCCATTGTGTATGGATGATAAAAAGGTGGTTTAGGTGTCTACAGTGATAGTATGGGGGACTTTGCTGACTTTATTGCTAACTGTAATCTGGTGGATCTTGAGTTGAAAGGATCTCCTTTCACATGGTCGAATAGGAGATTGGGGGAAAGTCTGACAAATAAATTTAGACAATTTTCTTATTAATTTATCTTGGTTACAACATATTGATGTGTCTTTTGGTTTCTTTACCAAGAATTGGATCTGATCATAGTCCCATTTTCCTTCAAACTGGTAAAAGTAATGGTGTAAGAGGAAGGCCATTTATATTTTTTAAGATGTGGTTACAACATCCTAGTATCGAGGAGGATATTAGGTCGAGTTGGAAATTTGATGTTAAAGGTAAACCTATGTTCGGACTTGTGGAAAAATTAAAGAATGTTAAAACTAGGTTGAAAGTCTGGAACAAAAAAATGTTTGGTAATATTTTTTCTTAAAAAATTGTGATTAGTGAAGCCTTAAAGAAGGTGGAGGATGAGATTGATAACAAAGGTTTGCAAAAAGAGTTGAGAGATAAGGAGAAATCCCTTTTGATGGAATATCATAATTTAGAAGCAAAAGAGGAAGCTTATTGGAAAGATAAATTCTTGTGTTTTGTGGTTAAAGGAGGGTGATATGAATACAAAGTTTTTCCATCTTACTGCATCGATGCATAAGAGCAACAACACTATTCTAGAAATAGAAGACATAAGAGGAGTTAGATTAAAGAATCAGGGTGATATTTCAGAGGAATTTATTACTTTTTTCTCTCACTTATTGGAAGTAGGAAGGGAACCTGATATGGGTAAGGAAAATGATATTGCAAGTCTTTTTCAATCATTCATTTCTCATCAGGATAATGTTTAATTGATTAAAATTCCATCTATTGAGGAGATATCTAATGTAGTTTTTGATTTAGATGGGGATAAATCCCCTGGCCCCGATGGATTTCCTACTCTTTTTTTCCATAATTTTTGGGAAATCATTCATAAATATGTGGAAGAGGCTATTCAAGACTTCTTCAAGTATGGTAAGCTTCTGAAGGAGGTTAATAGTACTTTCATTTCTCTTGTTCCTAAGGTGTCCTGGGGCTGAAAAAGTGACATATTTTAGACCAATAAGTTTGTGTAACACGGTCTATAAGATAATAACTAAGATTATCTCTGTAAGAATTAAAGGTTTTTTGGAACATTTTATTTCATCAAATCAGGGAGATTTTGTGAAGGGTAGACAGATTTTGGATAGTGTGATAACTATTCACAAAGTTGTTCATTCGGTAAATGTTTCAAAAAGAGTAGCCATGATGCTTAAAATAGATATGAATAAAGTCTATGATAGAGTATCATGGAGATTTCTTAAAATAATTCTTAGAAAATTGGGTTTCCATAATCATTTTATTGATATGATAATGGAGTGTATTTCTACTCCAAAATACTCAATTCTGGTCAATGGGAAATTTGAAGTTTTTTTCTCGTCGGGAAGACGGTTAAGGAAAGGGGATCATCTTTCTCCCTTTATTTACATCATTGTGGCAGAGACTTTAGGCAGACTTCGTGCTTACTATAAATTGAAAAATAAGTTGCATGGGTTAGTGGTTTCTAATGGTCTAGACCCTATAGCTTTGCAAAAGTTTGTGGATGATACTTTACTTTTGGGTAAGGCAAATCAAGCAGAAGCGGTGGTGTTTAAAGAGGTCTTGCAGGATTTTGAGGAGGTTACAGGTCAACTCGTTAATTTTAGGAAAATATTTGTTTTCAATTTTAATGTGGATGTTGAAATTCAAAATAGAATTGTAGTGGTTTTGGAGTGTCCTATTCAGGTGTTGTCATGCTCTTATCTTGGAATGCCTTTTTTTAAGGGAAGGATGCAGTTGGAAAGTTGGAATCCCTTGATTATAAGATTTCAAAAAAGTTAGCATCCTAGAAAGGAACTTTATTATCTCAGGCAGGTAAACTCCAATTACTTCAAAGTTTCCTTCAGAGTATGGTGGTGTATTTGATGTCTCTGTTCAAAATGCCAACTAAAATTAGATAGATTATTACTCAGATTCAGTGAAGCTTTTTATGGTTGGGAACATAATCAAAAGATAGAATTCCTTTGGTGGCATGGGAAAAAGTTACCCTTCCAAAGAATGCTGGTGGGTTGGGATTGAAATATATCAAAAGAATGAACTTAGCCCTTATGTCTAAAATTGGTTGGTGTTTGGAGCATGAAGATGGATTGTGGATTAGAATTCTAAAAGCTAAGTATTTACATTTTGATCAAGCCTCTTTTTTTCTCTAATGTTTCTCTTCTGGATGGGTCCTTTTTTTGGAATGGTTTGGGTAAATGCTAGGACATTTTGTTGAAAGGTAGTGGTTGGTTGGGAATGGTACAAAAATTAGATTCTAGGAAGATTGGTGGTTATCTAAGGCTCCTTTAGTTAATCAAATTCACTAGAGAGAGGTGGTGGTTCACTTTCAGTTGGTTGTGGGAAATTGGATTAGATATTATTGGGATAGATCTTATTGGGGTTGGATTTGGAAAGAATTAGACTGGGAAGGTGAGGGTGAAGAAATTTAGGAAATAATTATAATTTTAAATGCTAATATTAGAGGATTAGATATACCTGTTATCCAGAAAGAGGATGGGTTGATATGGTCTTTGACAAAGGATGGTATGTATTCGGTAAAAATTGGGTATGGTATAGCAAAAAATTGTCCTCCTTCTCAACCGTTTTGGAAAAATTTATGGGATAAGAATATTACTTCAAAGGTTAATTTGTTTCTGTGGCCTGTTGTCCAGAATAAAATTTTAACCATTGATAACTTACAGGTGAAAGGAATGATGATCCCGAATTGGTGTGTCTTGTGTAAAAATTATAGTGAGTCAGTTCAACACCTTTTTCTTCACTTCCAATGGAAAAGTTTTTTTGTTTCTTTAAGTCTTTATAAGGCTTTGAGTTTTGTTTTGCCTCATTTTTTTATGGGGGATTTGGCTTGAAAGAAATGGTCAAATTTTTAGGGATAAACAGAAAAAATATTTGAGGGAAGGGAGTGGCATTTTAGGTGCTCTGATAAATATTTTTTCTATTGTGAAGATTAAAGAGAAAGGTGGATTTCCTAGACATGAGCAGGAGATTATTCAAGTCTTAGGTATCACTAAGTCTGTAAAACAAGCTCCTCTGGTGAAGGATATGGGTAGAATAAGTGTTGAATGGGAAATGCCTACTGAAGGATGGATGAAATTGAATTTTGATGGAGCAACAAAAAGAAGAACTGGTTTAGCTTCATTAGGTGGTATTATTAGAAATGAAGTGGGTGCCCTAGTTTTAGCTTATGTTGAACCTATTGGAAATAATTCAAATAACTATGTTGAGGCTTATGCTCTTTTAAATGGGTTACAATGGGCTAATTATTTGCAAATAAAGAAAATTCAGGTGGAGGGAGATTCCTTATACATTATTAATGTGATGAAGGGCCTTTCTAAGCATCATATTAATATAGATTCTACCAATAGAGATGCAAAGACTTTGCTAGTAAATTTTGATAATATTCTTTTTAATCATGTGTTTCGGGAAGCTAATATGTGTGCTAACACATTAGCCAATATTGGAGTTTGGGTTCATAATAGAAGGTGATGGCGGGATGAGGTGGAGTTACCCCAAAGTACAAAAGTCATGCTTAATGTAAAAAGACAAATTTGGGCATGACAAAAGGATATGTGACATCCTGGAAATAATTTCATCATGGGTGAGAATTATTGTGAAAATCATTACAGGGTATGCACGTTGGTTTGGATTAGTTGTTTAAAGGTTTGGTTCAAGTTTATATGCAAGTTATTTCAAGTTTTTTTTAGTTGTTGTTTTGAGATGGGTAGGGGCTAGGGTTAGGGTTGATGCCTTCTTCATCGGTGAGATTGGAAAAAAATTCTTTTCTTTGGGATCTATTTAAGGATGGTGGTATTTTGTATTTTATTCAGAGTTTAAGGGGGGTTGATGAAAATATCTCGAGGGAATTTGCTATGGCTTGGGATAATGGGTTTGTTTCTATGAGGGGTGTAAGTTTCCTTGGTTTTTGAGGACTTCATTGGAAGTGTTACTAAGATGTATTGTGGGGGTTGTAAAGTGTTTAAGGATAGGTCTCGGCTTCAGGAGGGAGTCCATATTTTTCTTGCTAATGATGAGAAAATTTGTTTCATGGAGGATGGTATTGCTCAAAAATATCTTTCCGGGGAGGTGGGATGAAGTTTGTTCCTATATCATGAAGTATATTACCTTGGATGGGATGTACCAGAAGCTGCATTCTTAAAATTTAATGCTTTTGAACCATTTTCATAAAGGCAGGAAGATGAACATTCCTTTTTACTTGTTTAACTCTTTGCAATTTTTGGTTAAAATTTTAAAGAAGAAAAAACGGAGGTCCTGTTAGTGTAAATCAGCAGCACCCCCTGGATGTTGATCATATTTCTAGTTTGATCATACTAGCATCCAGTGTGATTGCACAACATTGAATCCTTTCTCCAAGTGTGGGACTTGCAAAAATGAGAAAGGAATCTCCAGAGAAGGCTGGTTCCTCTTCCTAAACTACCTGCCACAAGCTACTCCAGTGCAGGCAAGCTAATCTAATCCTAATCTAACCTCCAAGGAGACAGGGAGAGAGAAAAGAGAAAAAACAAAAGCCTACACTAAAACGGTGATACACCAGAGAAGGAAAATGCTGAACATCTATCAAAACTGCTATGAACACAGCTCCAACCCTAAAATGAACATTTAAACGTGCACAAATACCTGCAATGAAGAGAGGCAAGAAGAAAACAAGCAAGAAACGAGCAAGGATGGACAGATGCATCACAAAACACGTTTTTTGTTGCTCCAGAAGTTTTCACAAAACATCATTTTAATGGTAAAAGGTAAAAACGCCATTACAGAGTAGGGGAGGAGGTTTAAACTCCATTTTCAACCCTGGGGAAGAAAAGAAAGGAGAGCAAAACAAGAATGTCCAATGCTTAGAAAGAAGCCCCTCCTTACAATTTATAGGAAGAATGAGAGAGGGAAGAGAGAGGAAATCCAAATCTACCCCAACCACCTCCAGGTTGCATTTAATCATCTCATTATGGCGGTAGGTGAGAACCCTAGCAAACTTAAAAGCGACGAACTGTATTTTACATTAAAGCTAGTTGTTGAAACATCATTTCTGGCCATTACCACGTGCCAGAGGCATTTTTCAATTTTATCTCTCCAAACCGAACCAAAATGTAAGATTGACCCCGGAATCATGTAGATAATTTCACCAGCTTTCCATTGATATAAAGAACGCAGAAATCCAAGCTCTGGATCGAAAGTTATGGCCATTTGAAGATTTAGGGCAAAACGGGCCAAAATCGGATCGGCGGGAAAAAGTTTGAATTTTTTACCCGTTTGGTCTTTGGAAATTTTTTCAAATTTTCCCCGCGCTCCGCCACCCAAGTGCCACGTGGCACGATTTCATTAGACGCGGGCCCTTCCTGACCATTTCCCTTTTGTTTTCGCCTTTGGAAAATTTTCCAAAAATTTTCTGCTGGGTCGACGAGCTGGGACATGTGGCACACTTTGATTGGCTGCGGGCCTGCCTCCCAAAATTTTCTGCGGGGTGCTTGATTATTTCTGGCCTGGACACGTGGCAGCATCTCATTCGATGCGGGTTTAACACTCCAAAATTTCCATGCGGGCCTGCCTTGTCTCTTTTACGGCCTTTTCACCTTTTCGTGTCCCACACGTCCCGCGCGTACTTTTGTCCCAACCGTCCTGGACAGAAATCTCTTACTTCGGCCGATTCGAGCTTCCTTGTTCCTATTTACGGCTCTTTCGCCTTTTCGCGTCCCTTGCATACTTTTGTCCCAACTGTCCCGGACTGCCTAGGAGAAATATCTCCGAACCGCCCGAAATGGACTGTCTGTTGGCAAATTGGCCGATTCGCGTCCCACGCGTACTTTTGTCCCAGCTTTCCCAAACCGCGCGAAACAGAGACTTAGGCAATTTTTTCTCACTTTCGGCCGTTTTGGCTTTTCGCGTCCCTCACGTACCTTGCGTACTTTTGTCCCGGCTGTCCCAACTATCCCGTGGAATAAGATTTAGACGATTTTCTTTGTTTTTCGGCCCCAAGTTTGGTACGACGAACCTCAGTACAACCCGAACTAGTTTAAAACAGTTCTGCAACCTTATTTTTTGCATTTTTTCTATTTTTTCTAACTCGTTGGGATTTCTTCTTAGATGGGGGAGTTAGAAAAAAGGCCGAGGGGACCCCAAAAAACATGATTTTGGGACTTGAATCAATGTACTTGCTCGGGACTGAAGAAATTGATGCATGTTATCAAAATTACCTTGAGGGGTGAATTTTGGATAACAGGTCCTTCTTCATCAAGGCTTAATCCTTTTTCTAGTTAAATCGGGTAAGTCAAATTTGTAGACTATGGGGGGTTGGTATACATTTGGGGGATGACTGGGAAGAACATATTTCTCTAGCCGATAGGATTAGGCTTAAGAAAATGAAGGAGAGAGCTGTGAAGGAGGTGGATGTGGTGACTAAATTACAAAACCTTATTAGGGAAGTTGATGAGTATATTCCTAAGGAAGGGTTGGTGGAAGGAAACACAGTTTTTAACTTCTTTTCCGGTAAAATTGAAGCTCTTGAGGATACGATTACTCAGGTTAAAGCTTAGAATTAGAATTGGTTGTGGGGATTGTAGAGGACGAATGACAAGTTGAAAGTTTTAGAAAATAGGGTTGAGACCCTCCAGGGGATGGTTGCCGAGGATAAAAGTAAGAAGAGGCAGCTGGATATCAGTTCTTCTGATGAGGAATATTTTCAAGTGGATGGTGTTAGTCCGAGCTCGAGGACTAGGGAAAAGTGTGTTTAAGGTCTAGTTGTTGACTTTGTGTTGACTGGTGTTGTGTTTTGTTACTAATGTTTTTTGTTTTTGTCAGGCTCTATTTGGGTCAATATATTTTTGACTTGGGCCATTTTTTTGGGGTTTTTTTATAGATACATTTTGTTCCAGTGGATCTTTATTGTAATATCTCTTATGTAATAGGCCCTTGGAGCCTTTTTCCAATTATTATCTATAAAAAAAAAGTAATTACATCAAAAACACAGTGTGTTTTTCAACTTGTCGAAATACACAATTTGTTTTTCAGTATGTTTAAAAACCTGCAGTGTTTTTTAACAAGATGAAAAACATAATGTGTTTTCCAACATGATTAAATTCACATTGTATTCTAGATCATTTTTTGACTGATGTAATTAATATTTAGTGATTAACATATGAAAAACCTTTTTATTTTTCATCTTGATGAAAAACATAGTGTGTTTTTCAACATGCTGAAAAACGGAGTGTGTTTTTTAGCATGTTGAAAAACACATCCGTTTTCCACATGTTTTCCTTTATAAAATTATAAAAATTCAAGTCACACTAGTATGACATTAATATTTGTATTCATATTTGTTAAAATGAACCTTAATAAAAAAAAAATTAAAATCCTAACTCAAACATTAATATAAGTATAACTTAAAAATTAATATAATTATAGCTAACCAAAATGAACACTTGATCTTATAAGTGCTTGAGATGATTATTAATATTATCTATATGCATAAATAAGTTCTAGATTTGTATCCTGCTTTTTTTTATCCTAAGAAATTATATAAATTAGAATTAAATTTTCTTGTGATCTTCCAACGTTTCATTGTAATTTATTTTCTCTTAGCTTTGTTAAATGGAAAAACATTAGAATAAGTTTGATTTACTGGATTCATTATATTTGTAAATATTATTAATGTTCAGATCATTTGTATATAGAAATATTTTTATTAGTTATTAAATATTGGTAATTTTAAGGTTCTAAATGTATGATGCAAGTTGAAGCAACAAAAATTTCTCTCTTGTCATACTCTCAATCTTGTTTCGGTATATGGGGGAAAGTGACTATTGAAAAGCTAGGAATCATGGTGCATGCTGAAGGTTTTGCCTCTTAGGATGCCACATCGATATTTCCATAGTTGGGTGGTAGATTGTACAAAGGTTTTTAAAGTCTGCCCGCTGAAGAGAAATTATTCATACATGAATTTTTCATGCATATTAGTTTTCTGAAATGTTGTTTTCGTCTCTCTATGTTTTTCATATTAGATTATGCATATTACTTCTATCTTATAACATACTAACTGTAATCATATGTTTCTTTTTGCATGTGTGGTGTTGTATTTAGTTACTCTTTTGTATAGTGAACATGAATTCCCAGAGATTCATTCCTCCCCATCTTATTGGTAAAATGAAGATATACAGAAATAGGAGCCTCCACACAAACTGAAGAAGATAAGAGTTTGCATAAAGAAAGTCAGAAACTTGCCACAGTTTCATAAAATAGTGCACAATTTATAAATTATATGTATATTTTAGACAGTTTAGTATGTCACTGAATACTAGTTGTTTATAATGTATAGTAAATAATTTTTATTCCAATTCAAATGTTTTGCACCATTTCTAAGTTTCAAATAAAATTGTGAAAGTTCTAGACAATATAATATTGAGTTTGTACTATCCAAAAAAATTGAAATACATGCATTGTTGGATATTTAAAATGCTACTTATTTCTATTTTTTAATAATATATAGTAACAAAATATAATAAAACTATAGTTGTAGATAATCTACACTACTATAAGTTACTCACTGATGGTAAATCCTTTAAAAAGGTAAAAAATATAATCATGAATATTATACATCACCTCCAAGATTAATGTTTTCTGTTGATAATCTGCATAATAACCCAAATATTATTTATGAATATTTTATGAAACCAAAAATAATTACAATCATTAATCAAGTCTTTCTATAAATAATCAATAAATTGAAATTATTTTTTGTTGATAGTCCACAATACACTAGTTTTGAGAACAAAATTTTGAATTATCTAAAATAAATTAGTGTCTTCTCTAAAATATTTAATAAATATTTCACAGTATAATTGTTATTACCAAAAAACAACACCCTCCGATTTTTCATTCCTGTGTGATTGAGAAACCGGTGATTTTAGGTAACATTGGATCATCTCTCAATATGTGGGACTTGTGGGGTTGAGATGATCCTCCATAGAAGATTGGTTCCTTCTCTGAAACTACCTGCCACAAGCTACTCTCAGTGTAGGCAAGGCTTTTTAATCCTAATATAACTTTCCAATGGACCAGGGAGAGAGAGTGCATAAAAACCAAAGCCTATACTAAAGCAGTGATACACCAGAAAAGGAGGGTATGATAATAACTTTCTAGTGTGTGAAAAATTGAATCAAATTGCATACTAGAGGGGATGATAAAAATTCTCCACAGTCTAGAGAACTACATTCACAACTGATAGTTGTCATACACACACAATGATAATGAATCCTTGAGAAGAGCATAAAATAGGAACAATATATTGTGCAAAGAGGTTGAAGAGGCAAGAAGAATGGCTTAAAAAACACAACATGGGAAGATTACATCCACAAGACTGTGCATCTATTGCTTCACTGAGGATATGCATAGTTTGAATCCTATTATTAAGGATAAGGGCTCCTGGATAACCATGTAAGGAGTCCACTACAAGGGCTTGCAGTACATCTTGGCTTCACAAAATCAATGTGACATTATTTTTTCTACACAAAACTACCAGTCTTCAACTTTTGCAATTAGCCTGACTAATTCTTATTTATAGAGTTTTCTAGAGGAGAGAGAAAGGGAGAAATGACATTAATCCTTAAATATTCCTTCTAATGACACTGAAAATGCCATAAATGATATAGAAATGATGGTTTTTTTCTTGCAAAAAGCTCCCCTGTTGTCCCATAACTTGCAGACAGTAAAAGATCCGTTATATGCCCATCCTTCATTAAATGTTTCTGACATCTCACCAATATTCTTTCATTTTGACAGAATCTATACTGGCCATTCATTGTGTCAATTAAGGAGCATGGAAAATTCAAATAGAATTTCTTTGTCTTTTGCATGAGATATCGGATATTATCACATTCCAGTCGCCTAGTCCACAGATAGTATGTGTGATTATTTTGAAATCTAATAGAAGTGATTATGGCTTTCTGATTTGATCGATCAACCACATTTTGTTCGATTTACATAGGGATTTCCTTCGGATGTTGAAAGGGACTGAAACTTTTGTTATCTTCAGAACGTACCTCTATATCTAGTTTGCCATCTTAGCAGTTACTTGAATCTCCCCAGAATTGTCAACATAACTTGCAGCAGTAAAAATTCATGAAATTATGCCTATGCGTTCATTAAATGTTCTAATAACCACCAATAAAATTGTCATTATTCTGAACTTGGCCGACATTTCTCCAAAAAACTCAGTATCAATAACTTTTCTACTCCATTTCTTCATTTCAAGACTCGGAATCATGATTCCAACAAGACCAATTTTGTGTGCTTTCATTATGATTACAAAAGTTATGGATTTCTGATTGTGAGAAGCTATTTTGATTTTACCAGGGATTTATTTCCTTTTAAGGGAATAAGGAATTCAATTTATTACATAGAGAATGTCATGCCCTTTTTGAAAAGTCAAATTTTGTGAAAATCGAAGCTCTAGATCAAAAGTTTATGACCGTTTGAAGTTCGGGGATCAAGTCTTTGTGTTCCACTAATGACCTTTGTATGACAGGTATGTTTTTACAGCTTTTTGGGGAGCTCATTGTCCCTAAAGGCACTCAAATCGTACGGGAATATTTGTTTTCCACCTTTTATGATTCCTTCTTTGTGTGGATGTTTCAGTGATTTTGGGTCTCGAGCTGCATAAAGTGTCCCGCGTGCTGTCCATTCCTCCCTTTTCTAAGGCTTGTCACCCGATTCAAGATTTTCTATCCCACAGGTTCACCATTGTACCAAACCACGAGGGTAATTGAATTTTGGTTTACCCACTTTGCTTTGAGTGTGGTGATTTTGGATTTTCGGAGCCCGTCCCATACTTTTCTCCCAAATGTCTTTTAGACTGCGCCTGACAAAAAATTTCAAATTTTCCACATTTCGCTTGCTTGCGGCTATTTCGGCTATATTCTTGGCCCCAAATTTCCTGAGACACTGTTAGTTTTTACATGTCCTTATCTCTGACATTCTCTGAGTTTCTTTCTCGTGTGGAAAAATCTTGTTGATTTCAAAAGCCTGACTATCCCACGTGTTGCCTGTGCGTCTTGGGACGAATGCCAATTTTAATATGTAATTCTGCAAACCACTATTATCTGAACATTTCAGCCACAAATCTTGGTACAGGAAGAACCCTGGTATAAGGATCTGCATTGGTTCCATCCGTTAGCCCCCAGACGATGCAATGCACTAAAGGTGTGGTGGCCCTTGTGTGTTGTCATTTTTTCAAATTTTAATGTCAATTTTCACTAACTCCTTAGATTTTTCTGTTTGAATAGGAAAGTTTATAGAAAAGCCAAAGGATCCCTTAAAACATTGTTTTTGGGTCTCGAACAATTTCCTCTCTGCTCAAGCATGAAGATTATTGTGCAAGTTATCAAAATTACATGATTGGGGGGTGAATTTGGGATAACAATAATAAAAGTAAAATTTAGGAAATTAAAATATCTATATTCATAATATCATATAACCTATCAAACTATTTTAGGATATTTTTAAAATTTCATTATCCTGTAAAACCATCCTTTTAAGGTTTTGGTTGTCCTAAAAATCACATTTTTCAATTTAAATGTTTTGAAATATCAAAATGAATTGATTATTAATTTCCACCTTGTAAGTTCACTTTTTAGAAAAACATAATTAGTTATAATGTATAACAATTTAAGGGTTTTATTTTTTTCGCAACTATATTATGAAACATTACTTAATACCTTGCTTAACTCTTATTGTTAATTACACTAGGCAAGGGTGAGATATGCTTTATATTTTCACACATTTTATTATTTTATTAGTGTTTAATGATTATGATTTTGAGAACAATGCATAAATGTATATGTGAGATATATCCTAAAGATGTTATTAATATTTTAATATTGATAATTTTCTAAGATTCTAACTTAAGTTTTAAATAAATATGTTTTTGTTTATTTAGTTCCTTTATTTTTAGTTAACATCTCCTATAATTAAACTCCATCTATTTTAAATACAAATTTTTTCTAAATATAAATTTTTTATAATTATAATCAATGTTTTTTAAATATATTGCATTATACAATAGTGTATATGGGTATTTATAAATGTAAATGTTAGAGCTTAGTACATTACTAGAATGTTTCTAAGGGTGAGAAAATGTGAAGTGGTAATTAGTATTGTGAAATAATATTAAAAGTTGTCTTAAATTCAAAAAAAATTCCTTATTAAAATTATAATTTATTGTAAAAGTTTCAAAATTGATTTGAAATAGTTATAATTAAAATCTATGTCCCATGCATATGAATTTATTATTATTGGGAATTAGTTCATATAGAATTGCTGAGGAAATGTCACAATGTATATAAAAAAATAACTTTTCATTGTGGATTAGAGGTCATCCAATCTTTGTCACACTATATTTATTCAAAGTCTTTGGCACATATCCATCTTGAATCTTTGTACCTAGCATTAGAAGTATTATCATATTGTGATATGGTTGTTTTCCTAGAAGTAGTCAGATAGTCCTCTTAAATATGTTGTTTCTTGAATTAGCCAAAAATTCAGATAGTTCCAATGAATTAACATGGTATTCATGTTGATGATGATCAACCACAACTGAAAATTCATTTTGAAAAGTATGAAATAATTGTTTCAGTAACGATGCCAACTACATGTAATAATTGTTAAGATGGAAAGGAGGACAAAATGGAAAAGCATGTATGATATTCTTGTCCAAGAGATAACAGAGGAAAAGATTCAATTTTTGAATGAATACTTGGAGTGGACCACAATTGGGGATAAGCCTAAAATCAACCTTTGTGCAGCCTTCCCACTTGCAAGACTAGAGGCATTTTTAATGGGAGAAGGTTTTGTAGATAGTTCTAAGACTAATTTCTTCTACACACATCACAAAGTCATCCAATATAGTTGACCCTAAACAACATAAAATGAAGAAATATTCGAGGTTCGAACCTTTTCTAACTAATTCTTTTTTGTATGTGTTATTCATTAACATTTGTATAACATTTTGATGTTAATGTTTTTAATTGTAGATACTGGTGTTCATATGGTCTAGAGGACAATATAAATAAGCTGAAAATAGGTGAAAGAGTGAGCAAGTCATCAAATTAAAAGGGGTTATCCAATGTCACTTCAATGTGAAGGTTTTTTATGGGATACCAACAATGGTGATAATAATATACAATAATTTGTTTCACTATGATATAAATGGTGAGTGTTGTCATGGTTTTAATGAAACTAACTTTAATGATCCTCTGTGTTGTTGTTGCCACATACTTGTAAATGAATGCAAAAGCTACATTAAGAGTCTTCTATTGATGGGTGTTTCCGTGGACACATTGTATGAAAAACATATAGAGGATAGATCCTTAGTGGGTATATTGAGCAAGAGGGACCAATTCCTAACAAGAAAGGATTTGATGAATGCATTTAAATGAGTTCACTCTAAAAGGTATAAAAAGAAAATTGGTGATGCCATGAGTGTGAAATTATGGCATGAGGAGGAAAGAGACATTTTTTTCTACTATCAATGGCCAAATGGAACCACTGTTCCATTCATTATGGGGTTGCAAACACCATGGATGTGTGAGATAATTTTTCAACATTTGCACAATCCCATAATGTCAATGGATTTGACATTTTCTATGAAAAAATATCATGTAAGTAATTGAAATGAATTTTTAAATGATATCATTATTTTTGTATCATTAATAATATTCCCTTCCTGTTACATTAAAATCCATGCTAACCTTTGATTCTATATTCCTTGTAGCACTAATTATACACATTACTTGTTTTCAATCAAAAAAAAGGCTGGGGTGACTATAGCATGGGCGATTTCATCAAGAAATAATATTGAAGACATTTATGGGTGGTTAGAGGAAGTCCATAAATGTGGAAATCTTCTTCATGATCGATTGGAAGATCAATTCATTGATTATGGATGATGCTTCAGTATTGAAATCCAAGCCATCAAGTGTTTTTTTGGTTATCATGTATTGTTATGAATATAACATGTGCACAAGGCATGGTTGAAAAATGTGCACTGAGTATTGTAGCAAGGAGTCGAGGTCAAATATTTTCGAAGAGACTAGGTACCATCATGTATGGTATGAGAATGCATGAAGATCACACCTTTCGAACCATTCAGGAATTCTTCAAAAAATTCAAAGAGGAAACTCAGTTCCTCGAGTACTTGAAGAAGACATGGTGCGAGAGCGAAGAATGTATTTGTGAGTATGAGCCTTCATGTGTTTCCTTATTAATTTTCATCTTAAATAATTAAATCATGGTTCATAGTGTCATTGATATTCAATCTGTGTGACTTGATAGCTATGTGGGAAACAAATTTTAGAAACTTCACCCACGCAAATCAGGAAACAAACCCATCCATCTAGGCCTACCATTTTTTTATGAAGACCAAATACTTGTGTGATAGACAAAAGAATGCACTCGCTGGATGGACCATTTATTCTACACACTTGTGTACAGTGTGGAGCCATTTTACAAACACAAGAGGAAGTTGCAACAATCTGGCTTCTTGACCAACTTCAAAAAAGAAAGATAACTATTGACAGTGGTTGAGAGAGAAAAAAGTATTCCTAATACATATTGTATTTCAATTCAACCTGATGGCCATCAATTGTGGGTGAGGATCCAAACAACTAGAAACACATTGTATTTGGTAAGGCAATGTTGAGCCTTAGACGTATGCTGAATGTGCCTTGGGATACCAGAAGAAACACATGTCAGCACATGTTGAAGGCATTGGAATTTTTCAAGCACTATTTGTTGATGTCATCTTATCAAGCACCAGAAGTGGCAAGTAATTCAATGTCATCGTATGTGCCAAGTAGTGATGTAGATTGCTAAGCATATGTCATAACGAAATAAGCATAGTTTTGTAATTATTTTCCATTCACGTGTAGGAGTCAGTGCATATACGGAGACAAGCATAGTAATGAAGGCACGTTCATGGATGGCCCCTCCTCGCCATATTAAGCACCAAAAGTGACATGTAATTCAATGTCGTCTTATGTGCCAAGTAGCCATGTAGATTGCTAAGTGTAAATCATAACGAAATAAGATTGTTTTGTAATTGTTTTCCATTCACGTACAGGAGTTAGTGCATATGCAGAGACAGACACAGTAAATGAAGGGACGTTCATGGATAACCTCTCCTCACAATATGTAGCACCAAAAGTGACAGGTAATTCAATGTCATCTTAAGTGCCAAGTAGCCATGTAGATAGCTAAGCGTAAGTCATAACGAAATAAAAATTGTTTTGTAATTGTTTTCCATTCATGTGTAGGAGTCAGTGCATATGTGAAGACAAGCACAGTAAATGAAGACACATTTTGTGATGGTACCTCCTTGTCATATCAAGCACTAGAATTGGTAGGTAATTCAATGTCATAGTATGTGCCAAGTAGTGATGTAGATTGCTAAGCATAAGTCATAATGAAATAAACATCGTTTTGTAATTGTTTTCCATTCAAGTGCAGGAGCCAGTGCATATGCGGAGACAAACATAATAAATGAAGGCATGTTCATGGATGGCCCTTCCTCACCACATCAACACTCACTGACACTTAATGGTAAGTTGGTAATGCCTATAGCAAGTAGTTGATGCCAATGATAATTATCAGCATGCATATTTATGATTAGGGGATAATGTGTATTCATGTGCATTCTTAATCAAATGTTACGAATGGGTGTTGTAGCCAAAATATTCCTCTGTCCATAGAACAATGGTTGACATGTATGGATGGTATGAGGGTGATTTTCAATTGTACAATGATATTGAAACCCCCACTGTATAAATAAATAAATTTCTCTAATGTCTTATACGTCATAGGCACTCCTGAAATAGTTGAGGTTGGTGGGTTGATACTAGAAATCAATTCAAAATTTATGGTACACACATCCAAAGAATTCTTGAAGTCAGTGTTGGATAAACCATTGAGTACAGATGAATAGATAAAGGTATACTCTAAATGTGTTCAGAGGTTTAGGAGAGACCTAGAAGCATCAAATATGTTATATTTTTCTTTCAAAGGAGATGTCAACGAGAAAACCACCACTGGCATGCATCCATGGTTTAGTGCAATTAAAAGACGCCATCACTGTGCTATTAAGAGGCCAATCATTGTAGAATATTTGAATAATCACGTTAAAGACTACGAATGCTTCCAATTTCCTTATAGCAATAGTGGAAAGAGGAGAGAAACCCAACAAGGGGAACCTACAAGTAAGAACATTGAATTATTGGTGTGAATGTGACTTCAGCAAGAAACTTTAATTGTTGAGGCAAAGACTAACATATTGATCATTTATTTTGTAGGTGGTTTTTACAAATGAAACATATCCGTGTTGCCACTTATCTTTCAACAATTTAGTGTCTGTGCAAAGTGAGTATTAAATATCCTTAATTTAAATATATTCCTTTATTGTATGTAAGGTACAAAGCCATGGATATTTTTTCTAATATTTAATGTATTGTGTTACAGATGCATCGGATATCCAAAGAGATGTATCTTACGAAAGAGCAAGTTGAGTTGTGGAAAATAAATGTATGGAATGTAGGGCGGGCCTATTTTAGAATTGTAAACATTTAAAATTCATGTATATGAGATTGTATATTATGTATATTTAAAATTCATGTATAAGGAATGTAGACCAAGCCTATTTTTGATGATTTTCAAAGTATTTAAATTATGTATTTGTTGGTGTTAGCCAACATAGGACTACTCTTGTAATATATGGATAGTAGAAAATAATTTAACATGTAGAAATCTGATGTAATTATGATGTAATGATGTAATCCATCTCAAGTAATTATCACGTGGAAAACCCCCATTGAATTTTTCAAAGTGCTAAAAACAAAGTGTGTTTTTCAACACGTTGAAAAATACACTGTGTTTTTCAGCACTTTGAAAAATTCAACGGGGTTTTTGACAAGGTGCAAGCCACAATGCTTTTACACCTTATTGTAATGATGTAATCCACATTAAGTAATTATAACGTGGAGAAGCATTGAATTTTTCAAAGTGCTAAAAACAAATTGTGTTTTTCAGAATGTTGAAAAGCATGTTGTGTTTTTTAGCACTTTGAAAAATTCAATGGGGTTTTCGACATGGTGCAAGCCACGATCAATTAATTATCACATGGAGAAGCATTGCGTTATTCAAAGTGCTGAAAAACGAAGTGTCTTTTTCAGCGCATTAAAAAACACAGTGTGTTTTTTAGCTCTTTAAAAAATGCAATGGGGTTTTCAACAAGGTGCAAGCCACGATGATTTTCCACCTTATTGTAATGATGTAATCCATGTCAAGTAATTATCACATGGAGAAGCATTACCTTTTTTAAAGTGATGAAAAACTAAGTGTGTTTTTCAGCACGTTGATAAACACATTGTGTTTTTTAGCACTTTGAAAAATCCAATGGGGTTTTCAATAAGGTGCAAGCCACAATGATTTTCCAGATTATTGTAATGATGTAATCCACATTAATTAATTATCACATGAATAATTATTGTATTTTTCAAAGTGCTGAAAACAAAGTGTGTTTTTCAGCATGTTGAAAAACATAGTGTTTTTAACACTTTGAAAAATACAACGGGGTTTTCGACAAGGTGTAAGAAACGATGCTTTTACACCTTATTGTAATGATGTTATCACTATTAAGTAATTACCATGTGGAGAACTAGTGTGTTTTGCACCTTGTTGAAACACACAGTGTGATTCTCAGCACGTTAAAAAATACATTGTGATACTCAGCACTTTGAAAAACGCAATGTGGTTTTCAACAAGGTGTAAATCACAATGTTTTTCCACCTTTTTAGACTTATGTTATCAATATTAAATAATTATCATGTGGAGAACACGTGTGATTTGCACCTTATTGAAACACACATTTTGTTTTTCATCACATTAAAAAACACACCATGTTTTTCAGCACTTTGAAAAATGCAATGTGGTTTTCAACAAGGTGTAAACCACGATGTTTTTCCACCCCTACGTTATCAATATTAAGTAATTATCATGTGAAGAACTTGTGTGCTTTGTAGCTTGTTGAAACATAAAGTTTATTTTTCAGCACGTTGAAAAGCACACCGTGTTTTTCAGCACTTTGAAAAATGTAATGCAAGTTTCAACAAGGTGCAAACCATAATGTTTTTCCACCTTTTTGGACTTATGTTATAAATATTAAGTAACTAGCATGTGGAGAACTTGTGTGCTTTGCACCTTCTTAAAACATACATTGTGTTTTTCAACACGTTAAAAAACACATTGTGTTTTTCAGCACTTAGAAAAATGCCACGGGGTTTTCAACAAGGTGCAAGCCGTGATGCTTTTACACCTTATTGTAATGATTTTATCAATATTAAGTAATTATCATGTGGATAACTTGTGTGTTTTGCACCTTTTTTAAATACATAGTGTGATTCTCAGTACGTTTGACAAACACACTGTGTTTTTTAACACTTTGAAAAACACAATGCGGTTTTCAACAAGGTGCAAACCATGATGTTTTTCCCCCTTTTTCGACCTATGTTATCAATGTTAAGTAACTAACATGTGGAGAACTTGTGTGATTTACACTTTTTTGAAACACGCATTATGTTTTTCAGCACGTTGAAAAACACACCGTATATTTAGCACTTTAAAAATGTAATATGGTTTTCAACAAAGTGTAAACCATGATGTTTTTCCACCTTTCTAAACTAATGTTATCAATATTAAGTAATTATCATGTGGAGAACTTGTGTGCTTTGTACCTTATTGAAACACACAGTGTGATTCTCAACACGTTGAAACAAACAATGTGGTTTTCAACAAGGTGTAAACCACAATGTTTTTCCACATTTTTTGACCTATCTTATCAATATTAAGTAATTAGCATGTGGAGAACTTGTGTGATTTTCACCTTGTTAAAACACACAGTGTCTTTTTTAGCACGTTAAAAAACACTCATCATGTTGAAAAACATATTTTATTTTTTCAACACTTTGAAAAATGCAATGTGGTTTTTAACAAGGTACAAACCACTATGTGTTTCCACCTTTTTGGACTTATGTTATCAATATTAAGTAACTAGCATCTGGATAACTTGTGTGCTTTTCACCTTATTGAAACACACATTGTGTTTTTCAGCACGTTGAAAAACACATTGTGTTTTTCAGCACTTTGAAAAACACAAAGAAGTTTTTGACAAGATGCAATCCACGTTGTTTTTACACCTTATTGTAGTGATGCTATCAATATTAAGTAATTAGCATGTGGAGAGCTTGTGTGTTTTGCACCTTGCTGAAACACACAATGTGATTTTCAACAAGGTGTAAACCACGATGTTTTTCCTCCTTTTTAGAGCAATGTTATCAATGTTAAGTAATTATCATGTGTTAAACCTTTGTTTTATTCATCGCACTGAAAAAAACACTATGTTTTTCAACACTTTGAAAAACGCAATGCGGTTTTCAACAAGGTGCAAACCACAATGATTTTCCACTTTTTTGGACTTATGTTATCGATATTAAGTAATTAGCATGTGTTAAACCTTTTTTCTTTTCATCTTGACACTATGTTTTTCAGCACTTTGAAAGACGCGATGCAATTTTCAACAAGGTGCAAACCACGATGCTTTTCCACCTTTTTTGGACTTATGTAATCAATGTTAAGTACTTAGCATTTGCAAAACCTTCGTGTTATTCGTCTTATTGAAACACACAGTGTTTTTCAGCACTTTGAAAAATGCAATGTGGTTTTTAAAAAGGTGTAAACCACGATGTTTGGAATGATGTAATGAATGTTAAGTAATTAGCATGTGCTAAACATTTGTGTTTTTCATCTTGTTGAAACAAAAGGTAAATATAATTTTTTACAATACTCACAATATAATATACCTAGAATAATTAGTAATATTATGTACTCTTATAAAAACTAAAATATACTATGCATACCAGCTCTAAGGTTTTAGTTTAATTTGTTGAATAATAACATACTAACGTTTGTTCAAGTATTTTACGGGTGTTATGATTTTCTAAACAAAAGGTAAATATAAATTTTTACAATACTCGCAATATACTATACCTAGAATAATTAGTAATATTATTTACTCTTATAAAAAATAAAATATACTACGCATACCAACTCCAAAGTTTTAATATAATTTGATGAATAAATAACATACAAAAGGTAAATATAAATTTTTACAATACTCATGACTTATTCAAAAAGCAAGGAAATATATATGTAAGTTTAATATGAGTTTATAAAGCATCTTTTGATTTCAAAGGTTGCATGAACAGTGAAATTTTATTATTAAGTTATATATTCATTTATCAATTGTCCCTTTGGTGGGAGTGGTTGGTACATTGTCAACACTTGACGCCTTGGCCTCCATATACAACTTCTTGCATTCTGACTTGTGATTTTTGTGGATTTGAAGAACAAACCTAAAGCTTGCTACCTGATTTTCAGACACTTTTTTTGTTCGATTCACACGTTGTCTCCCAATTCTTAATTTCTAGTTCCAAATCTTCAACATCAATCTCCAACTCCATCTTCCTCAAGGAAAGATCTGCTACTCGGTCCAATAATTCCTCATTTTTTTTCGACAAATATAAATTTTCCAATGTAAGTTTTTCACATTCGGTTGTATAAAAATCTACCTTCTTCGTTAGAACTTGCATTTCTAATTCCATACACAATGGTGGGGAAGTCTCATCTTCATTTCCAACACCCCCATCTTCCTGTGTAGGTATCTTTGCAAAAATTTTGAACACATAAGTGGCACTATCAAAGGATTCATAGTATTTCAGTTCCACCACATTTGTAGCCTTGCACTTTCCATCCTTCTTTTCTCTAGCCATCTAATTACACCTACATTTAAACAACTGATTTATATATGTTAGCATGCAAACATAATTACAAAGAAAATAATGCTCTTAACGTATACTCAAAAAAAAACATAGATGAAATATATATGAAAGTTTAGCAAGCACGTAAAAAAACATAGGCATACATGGAATAAGAATGCAACTATTAAACCATAAACCATAAACCGTAATCCATAATCCATAGTCACATAACATCTCATTTTTTAATACATTAACTAGATACATAGTGATAGCATCATCATATATACAACTCTAGCAATTAGGGTCCCTATTAATAAGTATTGGAATAAAATAAATGGAATGTCTTATAATAAGAATAAAAACCATCGAATGCACTGTAAACAGAACGTAAATGGATAACTCTATATAACCCTCAAACCATAAACAGTATTCCATAATTGTTAATCTGTAAGTCACAAATCATTACATTGATTAATATAAATCACAAACCATATTCAATATATAATGAATGCAATACTAAATCGTAAACATCAAACATGAGTACATAAACACATCAAATTAACAATGTCGTCATTTATACATCTATAGTAATCAACATCCTCCTAAACACTATTATACAATAAACATTGTCATCTCCTCCAATGCCTATTGGCAATAACATAAATAATTGAACCATAAAATCTACCACGCTTCTTCTCTTCTCTATGGATGGAAGGAGGTGTGATCCCAAGGACAGGGGATCCTCGGATGTTTACATCTGAGTACAGTGCACCCTCTCAACTACAACATGTACCTTATCATCCTGAAAGCCAACCATTTTGTAGTGCCCACATTTTACGCACCCAAATACAACAGAAAAATACCAGGATAATTTTTATTTTATTTTTTGACTTACATTACTCACTACACACAACACAACATGGGCTTCAAGTACAGAACTTGACTCGCATACGACAATCACAAAAATCATCGACTCACATAGACACACGAAAAACGACGTAGGCATGTTGACGCTACACTTTTCCCAATGGAAGGTTACTAGTAAAGACCCAACCACAAGAACATGGCTTCAGGAACGGCGAACCCACAACACATCATTTCTTAAATGTATTTTTGGTTAAAGTTAACATTCCAAGGACATTACGAGCAAGGATAAATTTTCTCATTTGTCCACCTACATTTTCTTAAGCTTATTCCACGGTTGAAAATACAATTCGACCTTCTCAAGTTGGCTTCTTATACTTTATATAAATTTCCATAACTGACATACATATTTGGCATAAATCAAATTGCATACAAAATACTTAATCATCTTCTATTATGTAAAAATATTCTTCTCCAACGTTTATTTGATGTCTACAGTTTTACCCTTACAACTCAAGCGAAAGAGACTTGATGTCCAAAACGCAATCAAAGGATTTGACAGAGATTTAGATACAGGGCGGCTTTTCACCAAAATATTTCTCGATTCACACTATATTTATTTCCCTACCATTGTTATTATAATTTGAAAACTTATTGAATTCCTATAAGATATATATATATATATATCTATATATGTATATATCTTTTGTTTTCTCAAAGTTTGGTCGCACCAAGGTAACTTATATTCTTTGCAACACATGATAAAGTTTAATTAAGTTATAAGGACTCCATGATTGACCTAATCCTAATCTCCACAATCTCGTGTCTCATTTACATAATATGCTTTTACATCACACTAAGATCTCGTTCTTAGCGTTGTTTGAAATCAGGAGTTACATAAGCATTTGACTACCATCTTGAAGGGGTATATGGTCGGAAGAATTGTAAACCATACACGAACCACAAGTGACACCTCCTAATCAGCTGAGGGTTGGTTTCTTCCATTATGCACTCAATATCTATGCCTCAACTATATAACAGTTTAAGGCAAGTGGACAAAATTATACTAAACCACATTCAAGGACATACCAAGGGGTTATTTTGATAGAAACCAAGGTAGCACCACTTAATCGTTCCTTCGAACAAGGACTCATAAGGTGACTTCTAAGGCGGTCTTCAACACTCAGCCTGGTGTCGGACCTAAAGAGAGGACATTCTTCTCGCGATTACCAAAACTAGAAGGAAACCGCATACTCTGGATAGGTTGGACCATGACATTCCTAAATATGGGTTCACGGCAATGTCGCTAGACATAAAGACTATGACAGTAAACTCCAACTAGGGGTTTTATTTACCTAACCTAGGAGGTCTCATCGAGTGCAAAGTTTAAGGTCGTTCTTCGGTTTTAAATTTCTTATATGGTAGAATGGGATCACACATACAGGCAAGTTATGCATGAATATTTTATTAGGGTTGAGTGTTCCCATTAAAACTCTTTATTATGTTTGCAAGGTAAGAAGGTAACCCAATAATTAATTTAATCATTTATTAAATACTGAGAAGGTACTACAATATATTAACTTCAATTTCAATTTACTAAGTATAAATCAAACCCTTTTTTTTATGCACAACTAATTAAGAATCAAATTGAACCTAGTGATTAGATGCACATTTCCTAAGTATCCCTAAAACTAGCATATCATGCATGTTAACAAATCTCAATTATAACTTTTCAGTAACAAGAGACTACATTACACAGTTATTCATTTTACAATGACCTATAAGAATTACAATAATAATAATTAAATTACACATCGCCCTTTCTCGTCGTCATTCTTCCATCCTGCAAAACCCACGTGAGCATGATATCAGCGATAATTCGTTGGCATGGCATCCACCCTAAACAATCATAATTATCATTTTTCAGTTTCCCATTTACATCTGACAATAATTACAATTGCAATCGAAATAAAAAGGTCTAGAAACATGTATTCATTGCATTTCATTTTTCTTCATTTTATAAACCTAGAGAGAGAAAGAGAAAGGAAGAGAGAGAAAACATCATTTTGTCAAAAGTTCCAATACACACAAAAGTTTCATTATAGTGTTTTAAACAGTTATTTACGTGTGTTAAAAGTTTCCAGGGTGATTTGGCAACCCTACGAGGGTCCGCAGTTTTCTACTTTTACATTTTCTCACTAGCTACAAAACGTACAAAACGGGCTCGGAGGCTAAGAAACTACTTCCAAAGGTTATCTTCCGATGAGCATGCACATCACGATTAACTTTCTACGTGTCCCCAGATATACCAAGAGTTCATTGCAACTGACGGAATTGAAAAAGAGTGCACGGTTTGCGTTTGGCGGTTAGTTTTCCGGGGCCACTGGTCGTAGTTCACCCAGTTGTAAAAAGACAAAAGTTAGCTCGAAGTGGCCCAGAAAACCATGTCCAAAACGACGTTCGACGGATGCGCATGACAATGAGACTCTTCCTACTAGTTCCCCTATATAAGGAGAATTCATCAGAGTCGACGGACTGGAGAACTAGAAAACCATGTTCAAACGGCGACAAGTTTTCTGGAGCGACAAGACGAAATTGGACCAGTTTGACCTCGTCAAACTGCGACCGGAGGCCTACAAAATGGCTTCGCCAAACTATCCTGAAAGGTTCTCTTTCCTATACTGAATGTTCCATGCATTTGTCTAGTATAAATCGCTAGAGGTTTGTGAAGACGGAACGTGATTTCTCTTTCCGGGTTTCAAATGGTGGTCCAAAATGAAAGCCAACTTTCAAGTTTTAACAACTCTCCACTGTTGTAAACCGATGTAACAGGGCTCCTATAAGAGCATCAAAAGGATGTCATATGATCGTTTCGGGTCAAACCAAAAATCAAGGTGACTCCTCGTATACCAAGGTACCCGAATGAAACTTCACATCTCGTTTCCAGAGTTGCGAAGGGTACTTAGTGAGTCTCCGAAAATTGCAAAATTTAACTATTTTAAGCAGGAAGAAGGTCAACTTAATCAATGGAGAGTCAAATTTGTCTGGTCGATAAAACGATACTGAGAGCGATCAAAAGAGTAAGATTTTTCTAGATCATCTCGAAGCGAGGGTGGTAGTTCATGGTTTAAAGTAGGTGAGTTATAATGGCTTCGAGAGTTGCGACACGACACTTTATTGTTTTGCAATGAGTTGAAGAGACATTTAGCTATATTAAAAATCTAGTAACTTAATATTCTATTTAGTTGCAAAAGAGAACTAAAACACGAGAATTATGAGAGGTAAGGGAAGAAGGACCATGCCTGGAGGAACGAAGTCGGTCGAAGCCGCAGGCTTGGGTTCAGTCTCTTGCTCGGGCACTTTGCCAACCGGTTCACGAGCCTGGATCTAACCTCCACCACGTCACACCCACTTCCTGATCACTTGAATTTTTTCAATAGAATAAGTAGTTGCTTGAAAGTTTCTGAGCTTTTTAACATACCCCCTTCATACAAATCCTGTTAATAGATGATGTAGTGTACGAGGTGCCCCAAGCTAGTTAGAATGCATACAAGCAACAAGTCCACCACACAATAATCATGCTCCAAGATTACATTTTGGCACAAGGAGTTAGGATGCTTGCAAAGGTTATGAACACACATATCTCCATGAATGAATTCCAAGCTCACTGATCTTTATGAGCACCAGCTTGTTTGATCTTTAACAAACCATGAGCACCATGCTATTGTTTAGTTAAATCAAAGCTTTCAACTTGCATCCATGTATAATATACCCATTTTGTGTAGATCCTGCAAATCATGGCGCTCCATGAGACTGCATTTCTTTGAGGCATTCTGTCAAATAGCTAATGTGTCTTTTCTATTCATCCATTTGTGCATATGCTGCCATCATGGCATTCCATGAGACAACATTTCTTTGACGGCATTCTATCACCCCGTTACAGTTCATGTGCGCATGCATTGTGTATGCCTTCACATTTTGCCCTATTGATATGATGCTTTGATATTATGTCTTTGATGGACGCATGTTGTTCTAAAGCTCCCATTTTGACAACAACTAGGAGGTTGCTGGAAATCAGAAAAAAGTTGTGGATTCTGGCTTTAACGCGCCATATGCATTTGCTGGCTTTACTTGTACCAAAGCATTTTCTTGGAATTTCAAAGGCCCTTTCAACAAAACCATTTTTGTGCATATCCTAAAATCATTGCAGTCCAAGGAACTACATTTTTTTCCCACGCATTTATACAAACAGTTCACACGTTTCACATGTTTTTGCATGAAAATCTATTAGGGCGCTTGCAACTGCAACAACTGACAAAGCCCCTATTTGTTTTTTCTTGATTTACTAGAAGCCCACGTAGGTCTGGGCGGGGCTGGGAGTATGATGGCATAGTTACACATCAATACAGACACAAAACTTCCTTTGTTTTGCATTGTTCTCCCACGCAGGCATGTGGCGCGGCCTGGGAAGGAGCTGAGAATGGCTGTGGCGTCTGGATTTACCTGAATCAAATGCATCTTCTTGAAAGCTTCCAAGGCCTCTTCAACAAATTCCTTTTGAGCAGATTCCTGTGTCCCCAAGCCAGCCGCCCCATGCCCAAAACTAACTCATTCCAAAATCCAAAATGACAAAACCCTAGCTGCGTTTTCAAAACGTGGGAAGGGTTTTGCCCTAATCCGCCCCCACAGAGAATCACGGGATTTCTTAGTTTTTTTATTATTTTATTTTTATTTTTGCTTGTTTGTTTTAACTAGATAAAAACACAAACAAGCCTAAAACGAAGAAAAAGATAATAAACACACAGTAACGATCGCCAAATTATTAATAATAATAACACGAATTTATTAATAGTAATAATAATAATAATAACACAATTTTATTAACCGTATTACTAATGATCACCCGACAACGAGGAGTAATACAATTAATAAGCACAGATCGACAATATAAATTATAATATTATTACAAACATTATTATTACGATTTTACGGCTTAAAATAATAATAATAATTATTAATCCTATTAATGTCGATGACCCGACAAACTCGAAGAGCTGAGAACCAAATTTTCCTTTAACCGTATAACTGTCCATGACGCTATGGGGTCCACAGTTTGGGGTGTCGACAACGACCTGAAGGGCAAGAAGGAGAGAGAAGGTGAACAATCTTCACTGCGACCTGGACACGGTCAACATCGGTCAACGAAAGCACACACACACCAGTCTCCCGGACTTAGCAACAAGGTCGGCAGGTCAGGGACTGGGAACATTGAACGGGGCATTACATTCTCCTCCCCTTAAGAAAGCATCATCCTCGATGCGACATAACACAGAGGGAAGAAATGGTACGCAACCAAAAACAAATAAAGGGAAAAGTACACCCTATGGTTTAAAATTTTAGCTACTTAAAGCACGGCCACAGGGTAGTCTTAGAAACATTTAGTAGAAATTTTAACTTTCAAGGTTCTGTGAAGATTGGCAGTTCTCTCTTATTCGTTATTTCATTAATCTCTTTCCATTAACATTATTCTTAATTCAAGTCCTTTAGCATTTCATTGTTGCATAACTTTAGTTATTTCATTCCTGTGGGTTCCCATCATGATCTACATCACAACACCCTACCAGGGTCATACACAACACCAAATTTTCACAACATACTCTTACATACTTTCACGACCGTATCACATTACAAGGGTTTCACCAACCATGGAGTGACAACAAGTAGACCACATAACAATTAATTTCCAACAATTACGTCCTAGACATAGACCTAGTACACACATATGACTAACAAACAAAATCAACACGTTGATACATATACAACGGGTATCACAAGCCCCCAAAATCCATGACTATAACAACATAGTTCCAATCCAATATCCAACCGTCCATACCAACCAAGGGAAGAGTCATGCCACCAATCATAACAAGTCTAACCAGAACTCACAAGAGGACACATACTCACTATACCAACTCCACACATAATAAGACATCACGAAACAAACCCCAAATATCTCCAAAAGTACCAGGTAAAACTCCATATATCTCCTGAAGTATCATAAAGAAACTCCATATACTCCTCGAAAACTCACCAGATAATCTCCATATACCTCCCAAAGAGAAAGAAACATAGTGTCAAAACCAAGTCGGGTCACTCAACCATAGAGCCCCATCCAGAATAACAGGTCACTCAACCATAGAGTGCCTTCAGAAATAATATCGGGTCTCTCAATCATAGAGGCCAATCTCCTTTCTCCTTTTAATGAGGCCGGGTCACCCTATTGCCCTGGACACATAGAGCCCCGTCACCCCCAACCCAAGTGACATAATAACTCGTGGTTCAACAACCCGCTAGTTATCTGTAACTCCTTGGGGCGTACCCCCATACAACGAAGCGGGTCCATAGGTTCAACCACTCCATGGTTAATCCCATGACCCTATTCCAACACATTACAACATTAGAACCAGCATAACAATCCATTCAAATGCCAAGTGGCAAAACCAAAAGCCTTGGGATAGGCTACAAAACTTTCAAATATGAAAAGAAAGTTTTAAAACCAAGAAAAACAAATGGCTAATTAGCCATGGTTAGTGTAAAATCCAAATGTTAATGAACAATCAAATAAATGCCCAAAATATAAGAACATGTCAATCAAGAAAACGGCTGGTTCTAGCTAAAAGAGAAAGATTAATTTACGAATAAAATACGTAATGAGAAAATAGCACATCACAATCACTATGTGGCCTCATATCGCCACCAAAGGGGTACTCATCGAGTTGCTGGCACTCAGACATCGAGCCTCAGCTCATGAAAATATACATGTAACCAGAAATGAGTATATCAAATAATGTAACTGTCATCATCTCTTCCTGAATCATTCCTCCAAACTCCCACAAGGATCAACATAGTCAAAATCACATAGGATTATTCAACGAACAATCCAATAGGAAAGAACAGGGGACACAAGGTTGCATAAGTTGAGCCTAAGGTGGTGCGCACCCACAATATACTGAGCAAGCTTGAAGTATACTAAATAGATAGAAGTGGATTTTCAGTCTATATAAGACTCCACTTCCTCACTCGTACTCGGCTCAAGATTATGAAAACCTGGTCCACGCCTCCTCTCTCCACACATACACTCTTGACAGTTTATCCCCTTAGGGTCGTCGAGTGTAGGGTCCACGACATACACATAACTACGTCACTAACACAATGGTAATTCACACACAACAACCATAACATATTACGCATGGTTTATATACAGGGTAGAACACAATCTTACATTCACGGGTTACGATACATCACATTACCACATCCTGCACCCAAGGTGCAATCACTATACAATAGGGTTCATACTCACTGTATGCCCCTATATCACAACATGAACCATCACATATTACACAAATCATACATACAATGGACATAGTAACATCACAACATACATTCATTTGCTACATACAAAGTGATACCACACATTTCTTCAAAACATGGTGAAACATCATGATACAATTCAATTCACTTTACATAATCCAGTTATGCAATACATATACATCACACCCACATAAGGTCAAAATGTTCCAAACTATGCAATTCACAATATCATTCCATTCACACAAAACATGGCGGTACATCACACATTAGGATTCCTCATTTCCACGAAATTGAGAGTCAATACTCTCATCCAAGCAATAATTCACACGTGAACTCTTCATAGAATCCACACGAAGGAGAGAGAATACTCCCATCCCCAGCACATCAACATGATAACAAATGCGCACTAAGTGACATACACCTCATGTGCGTTCACACTATCACAAATACGACATAGATCACATCACTCTTAAAACACATTACTCTTCCAATATTTATCACCATCATGAAACACCATCACCATCATGTAACCCATCATGTAACAACATCTCTATCATGAAAAATCATCACAACTCCAATCCATCCCAGAGGTTCGAGAGCATGAACCTCACTCTGATACCATATGTAGTGCCCACATTTTACCCACCCAAATACAACAGTAAAAATACCAGGATAATTTTTTTTTTTTGACTTACATTGCTCACTACACACAACACAACATGGGCTTCAAGTACAGAACTCGACTCACATACGACAATCACAAAAATCATCGACTCACATAGACACACGAAAATGACGTAGGCATGTTGACGCCACACTTTTCCAATGGAAGGTTACTAGTAAAGACCCAACCACAAGAACATGGCTTCAGGAATGGCGAACCCACAACACATCATTTCCTTAAATGTATTTTTGGTTAAAGTTAACATTCCAAGGACATTACGAGCAAGGATAAATTTTCTTATTTGTCCACCTACATTTTTCTTAAGTTTATTCCGCGGTTGAAAATACAATTCGACCTTCTCAAGTTAGCTTCTTATACTTTATATAAATTTCCATAACTGACATACATATTTGGCATAAATCAAATTGCATACAAAATACTTAATTATCTATTATTATGTAAAAATATTCTTCTCCAACATTTATTTGATGTCTACAGTTTTACCCTTACAACTCAAGCGAAAGTAGACTTGATGTCCAAAATGCAATCAAAGGATTTGACAGAGATTTAGATACAGGGGCTTTTCACCAAAATATTTCTCGATTCACACTATATTTATTTCCCTACCATTGTTATTATAATTTGAAAACTTATTGAATTCCTATAAGATATATATATATATATATATATGCATATCTTTTGTTTTCTCAAAGTTTGGTCGCACCAAGGTAACTTATATTCTTTGCAACACATGATAAAGTTTAATTAAGTTATAAGGACTCCATGAGTTTGACCTAATCCTAATCTCCAATCTCGTTCTCAGTTACATAATATGCTTATACATAACTATGGTCTCGTTCATAGCATTGTTGTGAAATAGGAGTTACAGAAGTATTTGACTACCATCTTGAAGGGGTATATGGTCGGAAGAATTGTAAAATACACGAACCACAAGTGACACCTCCTAATCAGCTGATTTGGTTTCTTCCATATGCACTCAGGGATCTATGCCTCAACTATATAAGAGTTTAAGGCAGGTGGACAAAATTATACTAAACCACATTCAAGGAAATACCAAGATCTTATTTTGATAGAAACCAAGGTAGCACCACTTAATCGTTCCTTCGAACAAGGACTCATAAGGTGACTTCTAAGGTGGTCTTCAACACTCAGCCTGGTGTCAGACCTGAAGAGGGGACATTCTTCTCGTGATTACCAAAACTAGAAGGAAACCGCATACTCTAGATAAGGTTGGACCATGACATTCCTAAATATGGGTTCACGACAATGTTGCTAGACATAAAGACTATGACGGTAAAATCCAACTAGGGGTTTTATTTACCTAACCTAGAGGTCTCATCGAGTGCAAAGTTTAAGTTCATTCTTCGGTTTTAAATTTCTTATATGGTAGAACGGGATCACACATACAGGCAAGTTATGCACGAATATTTTATTAGGGTTGAGTGTTCCCATTAAAACTCTTTATTATGTTTGCAAGGTAAGAAGATAACCCAATAATTAATTTAATCGTTTATTAAATACTGAGAAGGTACTACAATATATTAACTTCAATTTCAATTTACTATGTATAAATCAAACCCTTTTTTCCATACACAACTAAGAATCAAATTGAACCAGTGATTAGATGCACATTTCCTAAGTATCCCTAAAACTAGCATATCATGCATGTTAACAAATCTCAATTATAACTTTTCGGTAACAAGAGACTACATTACACAGTTATTCATTTTACAATGACCTATAAGAATTACAATAATAATAATTAAATTACACATCGCCTTTTCGTCGTCATTCTTCCATCCTGCAAAACCCACGTGAGCATGATATCAGTGATAATTCACTGGCATGGCATCCACCCTAATCAATCATAATTATCATTTTTCAGTTTCCCATTTACATCCGACAATAATTACTTGCAATCGAAATAAAAAGGTCTAGAAACATGTATTCATTGCATTTCATTTTTCTTCATTTTATAAACCTAGGAGAGAGAAAGAGAAAGGAAGAGAGAGAAAACATCATTTTGTCAAAAGTTCCAATACACACAACAAGTTTCATTATAGTGTTTTAAATAGTTATTTATGTGTGTTAAAAGTTTCCAGGGAGATTTGGCAACCCTACGAGGGTCCGCAACTTTCTACTTTTACATTTTCTCACTAGCCGCAAAACGTACAAAATGGGCTCAGAGGCTAAGAAACTGCTTCCAAAGGTTATCTTCCGATGAGCACGCACATCACGATTAACTTTCTACGTGTCCCCAGATATACCAAGAGTTCATTGCAACTGATAGAATTGAAAAAGAGCGCACGGTTTGCGTTTGGCGATTAGTTTTCCGGGGCCACTGGTTGTAGTTCACCTAGTTGTAAATAGACAAAAGTTAGCTCAAGTGGCCCAGAAAACCATGTCCAAAATGACGTTCGGTGGAAGAGCACGACAACAAGACATCTCCTACTAGTTCCCCTATATAAAGAGAATTCACAGAGTCGACGGGACTAGGAGAACTAAAGAACCATTTTTAAACGGCAACAAGTTTTCTGGAGCGACAAGAAAAAACTGGACCAGTTTGACCTCATCAAACTGCGACTGGAGGCCTACAAAATGGCTTTGCCAAACTATCCGAAAAGGTGCTCTTTCCTATACTGAATGTTCCATGCATTTGTCTAGTATAAACACTAGAGGTTTGTGAAGACGGAATGTGATTTCTCTTTCCGAGTTTCAAATGGTGGTCCAAAACGAAAGCCAACTTTCAAGTTTTAACAACTCTCTACTATTGTAAACTGGTGTAACAGGGCTCCTATAAGAGTGTCAAAAGGATGTCATATGATCATTTCGGGTCAAACCAAAAATCAAGGTGACTCCTCGTATACCAAGGTATGTGAATGAAACTTCACATCTCGTTTCCAAAGTTGCGAAGGGTACTTAGTGAGTCTCTGAAAAATTGCAAAATTTAACTATTTTAAGCAGGAAGAAGGTCAACTTAATCAATGGAGAGTCAAATTTGTCTGGTCGATAAAATGATATTGAAGCGATCAAAAGGGTAAGAGTTTTCTAGATCATCTCGAAGCGAGGGTGATAGTTCATGGTTTAAAGTAGGTGAGTTATAATGGCTTCAAGAGTTGCGACACGACACTTTATTGTTTTGCAACGAGTTGAAGAGACATTTAGCTATATTAAAAATCTAATAACTTAATATTCTATTTAGTTGCAAAAGAGAACTAAAACATGAGAATTATGAGAGGTAAGGGAAGAAGAACCATGCCTGGAGAACGAAGTCGGTCGAAGCCGCAGGCTTTGGTTCAGTCTCTTGCTCGGGCACTTCACCAACCGGTTCACGAGCCTAGATCTAAACTCCACCACGTCACACCCACTTCCCGATCACTTGAATTTTTACAATATAATAAGTAGTTTCTTGAAAGTTTCTGAGCTTTTTAACATACCCACTTCATACAAATCCTGTTAATAGATGATGCAGTGTACAAGGTGCCCCAAGCTAGTTAGAATGCATACAAGCAACAAGTCCACCACACGACAATCATGCTCCAAGATTTACATTTTGGCACAAGGAGTTAGGATGCTTGCAAAGGTTATGAAATCACAACATGCATGAATCTCCACGCAAGCTTGTTTGAATTTGCAAGATCTAACAACCGATCTTTCATGATGATAAAACACCATTTTGTAAACTTGTTTGTAAATCAACATCTTGCATCCATGTCTAACATACCCATTTTGTGCAGATCCTGCAAATCATGGCACTCCATGAGACTGCATTTCTTTGAGGCATTCTGTCAAATAGCTAATGTGTCTTTTCTATTCATCCATTTGTGCATATGCTGCCATCATGGCATTCCATGAGACAACATTTCTTTGAGGCATTCTATCAAACAGTTCATGTGCCTTTTATGCCTTACCCCCATTGATGCTTTGATGTATGTCCATGCGTTGTTATGCCTTCACATTTTAAACCTGTTGATCTGGGTCCCATTTAGGACATACAGCTTTGGGAGGCACTATTTATCAGCAAAAGTTGTGGGGTGTGGCTTCCACGCCATATGCAACCGTACCAAATTTTTCTTGGAAAAGCTCCAATGCCCTTTCAACAAAACACATTTTTGTGCAAATCCCGAAATCATTGCATTCAAAGGAACTACATTTTTTCCCCACGCGTTTTTAGATGAACAGTTCACACGTTTCCACGTTTTTACCTGATAAATCTATTAGGGCGCTTGCAACTGCAACATCTGACAAAGCCCCTTTGTTTTTTTTTTTGATTTACTAGAAGCCCACACAGGTCTGGGTGTGGACTGGGAGTATGCTGGCATAGATACACATCAATTAGACACAAAAATTCCTTTGTTTTGCATTGTTCTCCCACGTAGGCATGTGGCATGGCCTGGGAAGGAGCTGAGAACGGCTGTGGTGTCTAGCTTTACCTGAATCAAATGCATCTACTTGAAAGCTTCCAAGGCCTCTTCAACAAATTCCTTTGGAGTAGATCCCTGTGCCCCCAAGCCAGCCACCCCATGCCCAAAACTAACTCATTCCAAAATCCAAAATGACAAAACCCTAGCTGCATTTTCAAAACGTGGGAAGGGTTTTTCCCTAATCCGCCCCCACAGAGAATCACGGGTTTTCTTAGTTTTTTTAAATTATTTTATTTTATTTTTGCTTGTTTGTTTTAACTAGATAAAAACACAAACAAGCCTAAAATGAAGAAAAAGATAATAAACACACAGTAATGATCGCCAAATTATTAATAATGATAACACGAATTTATTAATAGTAATAATAATAATAATAACACAATTTTATTAACCGTATTACTAATGATCACCCCGACAATGAGGAGTAATACAATTAATAAGCACAGATCGACAATATAAATTATAATATTATTACAAACATTATTATTACGATTTTACGGCTTAAAATAATAATAATAATTATTAATCCTATTAATGTCGATGACCCGACAAACTCGAAGAGCCGAGAACCAAATTTTCCTTTAACCGTATAACCGTCCATGACGCTACGGGGTCCACAGTTTGGGGTGTCGACAACGACCCAAAGGGCAAGAAGGAGAGGGAAGGTGAAGAATCTTCACTGCGACTTGGACAAGGTCAACAACGGTCAACGAAAGCACACACACACCAGTCTCCCAGGACTTAGCAACAGGGTCGGCAGGTCAGGGACTGGGAACATTGAACGGGGCATTACATCACAAACAAATCCTCTCACAATGAATATATCATCTGACATTAACTTCACTTTGACCCCATCAGGAAAATGTGGAATGACAACAATCTCAATTACATTAATTATTTTATCATAAGTTTACCAAAAAATAATATAGAAAAGTGAATGAGAAAATTAAATAACTTACCATTCCAGTTCCCCCCTCTCTCCTCTTGTCAGCATTTTTATCCATGCCCCTCTCCGCGTGCCTCCCCTCATCACCCTCTCTCTCCTCGACTGGCAAGGAAGCTACCTCTCTACCGATATTTATCTTGGCCTCTTGGACCTCTCATGAAGAAATATCTCCAATAAGATCGAAACCAGAGGTTAAATGTGAAGGGAACATCTCAACGAAAATGTCTACCGACAACAATTGAGTCATCAAGGCAATTGAAATATCAACAACATGAGGCAATGTATAATTGTCACATGAGTGTTAAGTGTTTGTTACCTTTATCTATTTCATACTACTAAGCGAGTCTCCCTGTCAGTGTAGGAGATGACTCAAAACCGTCAAAAGGAGTTAATATACACACAAAAAATATATTCCATCTAGCAATGAAAGTCCAATAATTACTTATGGGATCCTTCGTGGGGGTTGGGGGGTCAACATTCCCGCTAGTTGCTCCACACTCTTCACTATCTTCTTGTTCATGAGATAATATTAAGTTTTTTTATTTCCAACCAATTATAATACATAATATATTATACTAATCATAAATTTATCTCTATCCTGGTATTTGATTTTTTCTTTCTTTCTCTCACTCTCAACCACCTCTCCTTTCTCACATGTCACATCTCCTCTGAATTATAGGCATGCATTTCAGCATCAACCTCCCTCTTTCCTCCCCGGCTCAACTCCTCAAATCGAGTTTTGCTTTTTTTTTGTAAACTCAGTCAATAACCCTCTTGCGTTGTAGGTTTTATTGCTTCCTCAAGACATAGTCTATATCCACCTCTCTCTTCTATACATATGCCCTTCTCCTATCATGAGAGATAGGTAGTCATTTTCCCATATGCTTATGGCCACACTTAAGTGGTTGAACGAAGGGAAGATTGTGTGCAACTTGGTGATGTCAATTAAGTCTATGCAACTCCCAAAACCTAATGTCCCCACTAACATCACTTGATCCATGCTGACAGAAATAATGAATACTACCATTCACCTATTTGGTTCTATAGTCTATGGGTGGTTGATTGAAAGACAATGTTAGAAAATTTGATAATTATGATGATATTGAATTGCAGTAATCAACAAGAAAAAAAAGTTAAGTTTTAAATTTATTCACCTACATTGTAGGCTCTGGGATATCTAAGCCAACGGGCTCAGAAGGACCATCTGACGTAGCACCATGAGGAAAATCAGCTCCTGAAGGAACATCTCCCCATGACATTAAAATATAACATATTATTAGAAGCTTGTTTATGATTACTATGAAAAAACTAAATAAATAACCTGCACAAAATTAACCACATACCGACTACTTAGTTGTGTCCTCTCTGACGCTTATTGAATGTGTACGTGCCATGGGATGTGAAGTTGCTTGTATGCAAGGAGTACAAATATGTAAATATTATCCCAACATCAAATATTGTGTATTATGAAAAAGAATTAATGTTCACAAATTTGTATATTACCATCGTGGAATGTGAAGTAACCTATATGAAAAGAGGACATTTCATAATTATTAACCCAACATGTATGACATTAACATTGATGTGACATACAATTATTGTTCACAAATTATTATATTATCATCTTTTATTTTTGTCTTCCCCTAATGCATAAGAATGGATATTGAACATGGATGGGAACATATCGAATTTCTCTATGTTGCATTCAAGTGTGTTGTTAAAACCACCCCTGGAGTGACACATTGTAATACAAGATAAACTGAAACAGATGGTGCACAAACTATTTTATTCTTATTTTTCATTCATCTTGAGATAAATATTCACAGTAAAACATTGTACACATTGAGAATTGTTTTTCATTCATATTCCTACAATAAAAAAGGTATTTCTACCATTACACAAAAAATAAATACAAGGTGTACATATATCATATTGCAATGTCATCCATGGCAAGTGCTAACAACATTGGAACTTCTTCATTTATAGTGTCCCTAGACACTTGACATACATCCAACCTACCTCTATTAACTTTTACATGTACATATGAACAATTCACAAACAGAGATACAATCTCTAGCGCTTGAACTCGAAGAACAGAAAGATTTACATTGTTACATTGGTATACACCATTCATTTGTTTCACAACAAACATATCGTGAGAAAAACACACAAATTTTTCAAACTTCATGGTGTATCAATTCCTCACAACCCAATATCAAGGCCCTATACTCAGCCTAGTAGATCGTCATAGTGGCATTTCCCATAATGGTGCCTCTCTCTACTATCTTGCTACCATCATGGTCATATAATATGAACGATGAACATGTAAGATTTTTCGAGGTATTCGACACTCCATGAATTTCTAATATCCAAATAGAAACCATGTTTACATTTATAATGGAAAAACATATATCGTAAACAACAACATAAATTTATTTTTTTCATAGTGAACACTGCAAATTTGACTTTTACAATACAACCATCTGTATTTTAACTTATGATAAGGCACTGAAACACTGAGACCACTCATTAATAATGAGTTCATATTGGAGATTCAGTGGAGTTAGTAATATGTCTAGGGACATACACACTAAATGAGTTAGCATTATGTGTTTGTGAGGGACTTATTTTTTGGAAACATTGTATTAAACATCTTATTCCTTAGATTACTAAAACATTGTGTTCCTTATATTACACTATTGGAATATATTTTGGATATCTCTTATTACAAAAAAAGTTTTATACATTAAGTGGAAGTATTTTAATCAAAATTTAATCCTTTTTGTTCAACACTATCAAATTATGTTAATCAGTAAATAAAAGGGTAAGAGGGTCCCTCACCCTTTTCTATTAATATGAGAAAACAGAAGTTTACAAAAATATCATCTTTAAGGAAACCAATCATGGATAAAACTTTACAATATATAGAAAGAACATTTTATGTTGGGATTAAAAGCAGTTAAACAAAATCAGTCCTTAAATTAATTTCAAACAAGGGATCATTGTGGAAGATATAGAAAATGTATAAGATGTAGAAACTACAAAAAATGGAAATTAAATCTTGTAAATCTCAAATAAGGAGTTCTCGCCTAAAATAAAAGAGGTGAACATGGAGAAAAAATGCATGTTTTTGTGCTACGAGTACATTATTATCATTAAAATTATTACTTTCCTTATAAATAATTCCATAATAGTGAGTCTTAATCCTCTTACTATGTCACCTAAACACCATATCTCTAGAACCCTTCCCTTTTGAAGATCTTTTTCCTTTTTTAACTAGACTTCACTCATTGGATTCAAATAAGTGTGAAGAGATTTCATTTAAGGAGGTGTTGTGAATATTTTATTAAACTTTACCATTACAAATTAATGTATCTATATTGACTTAATGTGTTACCAAAAGATGTTTTTAACATAAATGAATTTGAAAAATCTGAACTTTCTATAAATTATATAAACATTAATAATTTTTAAAATATAATCAATTGTAACACATTTTAATAAAATAGAAAATATATAAATTTGGAATCAATTCAAACTCCACATAATAAATACTATTTACCATTCATATTCGACATAATAAAAATTATTTCAATTTAAAAAAAAAAATCAAAATGAATAGTATAAATAACTTCGAAATATCTAATTTTAATAAAAATTTGAATTAATACTAATTAAAAGTACATATTCAATATTTATGCTCATGTGAATCAAAAGTATCTTCTAACAACAAAATGAAATACAAATTAAATAACAATCAACATTTTTTGTAATTTGAATATTTATATAGGTTTTATTAAAACATGTTGAAAGTTTTTTAGTACAAAACATAGAAAAGCATTAACTATTTTTCCTTGTGTTTAGCAGCAAACTTGGATCTGCTTCATTGTGCAATTGTTTTGCACAATTTTAAGGATCTGTTGTCAATTTCAAACTTTCTTTCAGAACTCCCATCTTCTTCAGCTTATGTGGAGCCTCATGTTTCTAAGCATCCTCCATCGTGTCATATTCCAATATGTATCCTCGTGAATGGGACCCTATGGTGAGGAATTTGGACAGGTAGATAATAAATGTTTCTGGAAAATTGAGTCAGGCCTTAACCATCACAGCAATTTCTGGTTTAGGTGGCCAAATCTTACTTACAATGATCTATGTACATGACAAAGGTGCACCTCCTAAATGCTTCCTCCCTATGGAATTTGGGAGTTGTTATAGTTATCCCAACGAGATTTGGAGGAATGAAGCTTTGGGTATTCATATTCACTAAACAAAAAAGTAACTAAATACAACACCACACATGCAAATAGAAACATACAATTAATGTTAGTATGTTATATGACAAAACTAATATACATCATCTAATATGAAAAACATATGGAAAGGAAAACACAATTTCGGAAAAACTATCCAAGACAAATTGATGTATGAATAATTTCTCTTCGGCGGACGGATTTAAAAACCTCTGTGCTAACACAGTCTACCACCCAAATATGGGCATATCGATGTGACATCCTAAGGGGAAAGCCCCTTCAGCACATAATGATTCCTGTCTTTGCAAGAGACACTTTCCCCCATATACCGAAATGAGAGTGAGAGCATGACAACAGAGTAATTTTTGTTGCTTCAACTTACATTATACATTCACAACCTTACAGTTACTAAAATATAACAAATAATAAAATAAATTCTATATACAAATGGTATATGCACATTAGCATTATTTACAAATATAATGAATACAGAAAAATCAAACTTACTCTAATGTTATTCCATTTAACACAACTAAGATCACTCTATTATATTAAGAAATGACGAAATGTTTAACATTAATTATATTATGAAAAAATTAAACCTAATCGTAACTATGTCTAAACAAATATAAATTACTAAATCAAACCTAGTTGCATAAATAAAGATAGTACATGGATAATAAAATTGGAATACTCGCAACACATAGAGTTTTAAAACGATAAACATTTTGTCACAATTCAACCAATAATAAAGAAAACGATACTATGGAATATATACTCCACCTAGTGAAGTGAAGTGAAAAAAAACCTAATAAAACCAGGAAGAATAATGAAAATCAACATGAACCATAATACGAATTTTTTATTGACATGACCAAAATTGTACTAATATGGCTCTAGAAAATCTAGAAAGGACATAGAATTAGGGTTGAAAAGGACCCATAAAAAGTAGACATAAAACTAAGGGAAAAAATAGATGAACAATTTCCGAGAAAGAAGACAATGGAGGAGAGAGAAAACTATAGGAAATTGGAGTAAATAGAGAAATGATGATAAAGGAATACATAAATGTAAAGAAAGTCAAAAAAACACTAAATAAAATGAAAGAACAAAAACATGATAAACTTTTTTTATATGATTCTCCGTAGAAAATAATGTAATATCATATCAAAATCAAGTTCTCTACAATATCACACAATTTACTCTCATGTGTAATTTTTAAGAATAAACAGCAATGCATTTAGATAAAATCAAAAATGAATATTTACATTTCCAAGCCATTTATTATGCCATAATACAAATAATAATGAAACATCTTACCAAAAAACATTATTTAAAAATTAGGAATATGTTCAGCTATAAACACAACTCAATCATCCATAACATTTGAGGTGAGATTTATATTCAAAATAAATGAACAAATGTGTAATAGTATCATACAACATAAATAATTATATTCAATATTTTTTATTGATTTTTAAAATATACAACTAAATAAATTCTGAGAAGTATTAGATTTGATTTGTATAAACAAAATAGAAGGATAAATCAATTTGGGAGCTTCTATACTAATAATAAAATCATATTAGAATAAGTGTTTAGAAATAGTTTAATTTTTATTTTTATTCATAAATATGGTAAAATAAGTGTTTCATGCTACAAAATGGGGAGCCAAATCTATTCAATAACCTCATGCACTACTCAGACTATTATGATTATCTTTGAATACCCTTGATTGGATAGACAACCATATTCATAATCAGGGATATATTAAATGTATATATTTATATGCCCAAGACTGTACATATTAGGGAATGTGGGTGATGTTTACATGTTAGGGAATATTGAAGTGACTATTATTGTAGCATTATGGTTTTGGGAATTATCAGATAGGGAGGTACTAATTTGGCCACGTTATTTTGCTTTCTTCTTAAACAAACATGCATTCTAAGTCATTTAGCATCAATAATCCATATATACACATTGCATTCTAAGTCCTTTATCATTGATAATACATTTAAGACTTTAGCATTATTTAGTATTTAGCAATAAAATGAGAATCCAAACCGGTCAATAATAATGTATTTGTGTCATTCTATAGTTTGTAGAATAAAATTCTTCATGTGAATTTGGGATTTTGATGTGAGGGAGTAAATGTTAATCACTAAATAATAATAACTGACCAAACCTACGCATATAGCCATACCTAATATAAGCATGTTTAATATTAGAAGATATTATAAAATATAAGAAGTTTATAGTGTACAACATATGAAATATATGTGTTGTAAATAACATCAATAATTAAACTGTATGAAATTACTACTAAATAATATTTACTTTCATAGATGATTTCATCTTATTGAGACATAATCGTGTACAATAAAAAAGAAGAAATACTTGAAAAAAATTTGTTGATAAACACTATGTGTTTTTCAACATTTTTCAAAAACAAAGCTTATATAATTCTAATGTTTTTGTTCTTTATTGCCTTTCAAAAACAAAGCGAAAAATATGCAATGTTTTTTATTTTCTATTAAAGGGACAAGCAAATGCAATTTTCTTGCTCAGATGATCCAAGAAGCCCTCTATATTTATATATAAAAAAAATGTCTTAAAACTATGGAACATCAAAACAACACATACATCATTACATGTAGATAAACCTAGATCAATTTTAAGAAGTGCAGAATAAAACACAATTTTACTCTACAGATAATGGATTGTACAAAAGGAATTTCCCTTGTGATTAAATCTAAACCGAGCTTAATTCTAATTCCACAAAAGATAAAAAGGTTAACTAGCTTGACTGATCTCAAAATGAGAAAGTGAAAAGAATGAATGTTGAGCCTACTAAGGGTCTTCAAAAGAAAAATAGGTCAGACTCATGAACATCAAAACAACACATACATCATATAAACCTAGATTGAGCTTGAGAAGTGTGGAATAAAAAAAACCGGTCTACAAATAATGGAGTATACCATAGGAATTTACCTTGTCCACAAAGTCTAAACCTAGCTTAATTCTAATTTTATAATGTGCACTTTTCAATCTAAAATAAAATATGTAATGAATGTAAACTGAAATGTCTTCAATTTAAAAAGGATCAATTGGATGATTTTTTTAACAAACTTCTTTCCGTTACATGGATTCACAAATTTGTTCCTCAAATGATAGCATCAACTAGAAAGACTAGGTACAATATCGACATTTTTATGGAAAGAAACATGTAAGACAAGAGATCTATACTCAGACCACCTAAATCTACTTAATCCTTTGACAACATATAATTGGAAAGAAACTATTTACAAGCTAAGTGAAAATAAAAGTACAATCTATAGACCATTGGCATCCAATAAGATGGACAGAGCAGGAAGAATATAATCATACTATACATAGATTGTAACATTGAGACCATTTATAACCAACAACGTCATTTGGCAAGACAAGGACCAACTATATAAAATAGAACACTAAATTTTCAGTATCAAAGAGTTATGATATCATCCATACTAAATACATGGCTCCTCACAAATATTAAAGAAGTAAACCAATTTGTGAGAACTACATGGAAGATGATGCAAGTCAAGCTAAGAAGTAAGCCATGTCATATTAATGCATGTCAAAGGTCTGAGAAGTGTTGTTGGTTTTCTCTCAATAGGTATGGTGAGAGATTTTCATCTTCATAAACAAAGGTCCCGTGAATTTTGAGAAATGCCCAGGGGAATTTTAATGAAGTTGATCTTAGAAAAAAATTAGTCAAACACATATTATTACGTTGAAAACCAGACACCCACATTTATGGGAGACCTAGTTTTGCCAAACACTTGGTGTGAATCCATCAAACTGTCACATTTGGCATAAATGTTAAGCAAATAAAATATGCAATCAATGGTCATGTTAGAAAGAAAACAACAATATATCCAAAATAATGGTTAACAGTATATCCCCACCCGAACTGGTATGTGTTCAATCCCCACAAATTTTCAAAGGAGTTGCACATTTAGAGCATGATAAACAATCTTCACATAATGGTTAACAAATAGGCATGATAGAAAGGAAACAAATGTTCCATGCGAGGGGGTATGGGCTCTTACTATAAACATTGCCGGTGATTTGGATTTGGCTTGTCCCTTTGTCTCCCGCGATGGATCCTTCCTCCGGCTCTAAGCTTGCTCATTCCCTTTAGCAAAACAAATGCATAGAAATCTATTAAAACACATGTATATCTCCTTCCTCCAAGCTTGATCTCTATGTTGAGTTATTATCTTCTCCAAAACACACCAAGGATGTGATACGTTCCAATAGATATCACAATTTTGGCGAGATTACCAAGCATTTTTGTGATTACCAGAGTGGCGTACCATAGGTTGCATATGCGAGGGGCATGATTCAAACAAATGGGTGGGTTGCACAATTTTTAATAATTCAAACTTTCATTACTCCGCGTCAATTAATCATTGTGCCACGTCAATTTCTGCTTTCCAATACCCATCAATTTGTCTACTTTCAACGTGATGGGGTTCTTGGCTTGACGTCACCTATCCGGCAAGGGGTATGTGGGATGGGCCATCTATACCATGCCCGAGGGAACACCATACATAGGTGCATTTTGGGTGGAGGATAGCCACTAGACGGTGATGTTCCCATTTCCCAAGGTAGTTAAAATATGTATAGTTCAGGACCACCTAACCACAGTAATGGTGACCACCTACATTTGGTGGGAAAGACTTTTTTTAATCTAAAATGTAATGTAAAAATGTAAAGGAAAAGCCTAGAGAGAGGGTTGGATAATATATCTAACTAGATAGTTCGTTGGTATTTTGGTTTTTTCTTTGGCTTTTTAGACCAAAAGGCGTCTTCAAGTGAGAATGGACCTCCCGCGTTTGACATGGTGTAGGTCATCAGACGCCTGGAAAGACAGTGCAGACGACATTGACGTACACGTGATTTTGTACCATCCACATGGCACAATTTTTTGGAAATGTGTCAGATTTCAGCAATGATGAAGAAAAACAGAGTTAATAATATTTTTAATTCTGTGATACCCATACGTAAACCCTAATCGCAGGCTTATTCCGTATGCTTCATGGGGGGAAGTTCTAGTTGTCATTGCGTCTGGCAGGATTGCTTCAAAGATGCATGGAAGACCATGTTATTTGAGCCAGCCATTGTGTTTTTTACAGAATGCAGTGCCTATAATTACATTCATTCCAGATATGCAATCAATTTCAAGACTTTGCCATTACAGGTCCTATTTGATGAGGAGCAGATAACGGGAATGGGAGACTTCATCATCAAGATTAACAAAAGAAGATCTAAATTAGTGAACTGTAAAGAAAGTGGTGTTACATTCTCATAGGTTATTTTTAGCCTCATGGACGCTAAAAGTTTCTATTCTATTCTATTACATTTTGGTCTACTGTTGCTTCTATTGTGGTCAAAGGAAATCCCGTTGGTTCAGTCTTTTTGAAAGTTTAGTGCCTATTTTTTGTGGTTTCTTGGTTATAGAGTTAAGCCGAATAGGGAAAAGATGTAACATGCATGTAACATACGAAGATTAGATTGTTCCTCTCTCTTTTTGGATTATTTATTCATTTCACTTAAAACTAATAGCTACGAATTATCAATAAAATTCATGTCCTTAATATGTTCTCATAGATCACGTGGGTATGGACAGTGAAACTTAGTATTTTATATCAGACCCCCTTGAGGATCTACAACCAAGGTGAAGGCATGCCAATAGATTAAATAATTAGGGTAAACACCTGCTTACAAATTAACTGGGTATCAATAGAAACATGTTGAACTGGGTCTGATGGAGATTAAATACGTGTCATTGATTTAAAACTACTAGGAATTCTAAGGTGTAAAACTAGTGCATAGGCCTACTTATAGCTTAACTGGGTGTCATCAAAAACAATTTCCATTCAATTAAGTGGAGAAAAATTATTTTACTCCTAAATGTATGTGTGTTTATTTATTTTGTCGTGGGTCAAATCATTTTTTATTAATGGCAAATAGTTTTGAAGGCACTATAACCTATTACAAGGAAGGCTCAACAGCCAGATCAAACATGAAAAAAACATCAAAAGAGGATCAGAATCCAAATAATATATAAATTCCAAAAGCAACCCAAATAGTAGCTACTAGGAAAAATCAAAATAGGGAAATAAATGCAATTAAGCAGCCAAAAAACAACATACTATCTAAAACATAGCAGCAACTAAAACAAAACCAACTAGTCCAAGGGGTGTTATTTCTTGGAGGCCCTTTCAATCCTTGATTTGATTATGTGCAATGAAGTGAACAGCACCAGAGTGGTATTGTGCATTGGATCATTCATGTTCAACTTTGAGATAGCCTGATTTCTTTCCTTTTCAACCCCCCAAATGGCTTCAGGGACCCCACTCAACATAGAGATGCTTCTAACCGGTTGCTCCAGAAACTCACTAATGGCATTGAAAATGGCCATATTATGATCATGTATGTCCTTGGCCCTCACCAATATACTATCCAATGAGCTCAACATTATGAAAATATCCTCAGTCTGATCAATTTTAATACCCGCATAATCATTTAGCTTTATTTTCTCCTTCTGCTTGGTTAAATGATGCAACTCTTTTTTGATATTCTCAACCTCTTTTTCCAATAAGTCCAGTCTGATAAGAGTATTATCACTCTCATGTTGTAAGGCACTATCCTAACCACCATTTCTAATGTGTAAAATATTTTGAACAACTTCCATTTCTTTGTTGCTCCTTAGAACATGGGCAGAGGGAGGAGAGGACACTTTGTTGAGTTTGGGGTTCTTAGTTTTGGTAACTTTGGCCTTGGAAGAGGTGGTTGGGTTGTTTGAGGGAGCAGTGAGGATGGGAATGAGTGGGTTTTTGGGGGAGATAGGAATGGCGGGGAATTTGGAGAGGCAGAGCTTATGAAGGAGGAAGCTGAGCCCCTGGTGGAGGGGGATGGCCCTGGTATGTTTCTGGAATTCGATAATGGAACGTTCTAGAGAATTCAAGAGGTAATGCGGGAAACAAACTGTAAAGTGTCTCCTAAAGTGGTTGAGGAATACCAAGTTCTTGGAGGAACAGTGACATAACGCACTTCTAGGGAAATGAATCGAACCATCATTTTAGTAACATCATCATAGGGTTTAGGAATGGAGCTTACCTTAATGCCCGCCACAACAAAGACGAGCTCCTCCCCTTCTTCGTAAAACTTATTTTCTTCTGCAGTTTTGTCGACCCTTTTGCTAAAAAACTGGAATCCATCCAAATCAAGACCAATCGCCTTAGCAATCAGCTCCTCATTCATCAGCACATGATGACCCCCATACTCTACCTTCCTATCCTTCCAATCCATGGAAAAATGCACTGAAATGTTGTGGTCATGGCCTTGGATTTTTTTAATGAAGTTGGAAACACCCCCCTTTTTTAGAAGATTACAGAGCTCCACGTTGTCCTTCCAAGCGAGATTGCAGCTAGGGTCCAATTGGCACGGAGCACCCCCTATGTTTTTCCCTCTACAATTTATGTGACTTCCCTGCTTGAAACCACCCTTAGAAGCGTTGTTTTTGATATGACTAAACTAGTTTTTTAAAATCCAACCACATGTTCGAGAATCATGCGAACTTTTATGGTTGTAATTAGCATTACTTCTCTCACATGTGTGATATGTCTTATACGTTGAAGCCCACACAATCTCATTATAGATCCTACACAATGTGTGAGTGTCCATGTTTATCCTTATTAATACCATTTTGCACCTCCTTGGGGGTGTATTTCTCATTATCCCAAAAAGTGAGATTGTTTTTGGTGCCATAATTTGCCAAGGTGTCAGTCACCTTGTTACCCTCCCTATAAGTATGTCCAATTTTGATATTTTTGAAAGTGTGAGAGATATTAATGGATTCCTCAATGAAATCTTTAATAGTCCAACTAGGGGGATAAATCTTATTAAGATGATTGATAATATTTAAGGAGTCCCCTTCCACAATGATGTTTTGGATATTATAATCCTTAGCAAGCCTTAGCCCCCAAAGAGCTGCTAAGGCTTCTGCATAATGATTAGTCTAATTACCCATTCTGCCAGCATAAGCAACCTTTATGATCTCGAATTACACCTCCACCAGCATCTGCCCATGGGTTTCCCTTGAAGGCTCCATCAAAGTTAAGTTTGTACTAAAAATTTGGAGGAGGGATCCAGCGGATGTCCGACCTATCAATGTTTGGGTTTCTCCAATTTTTACACATTTGCAACACCAATGTTCCAGTTGGAAAGAATAAATTCTTCATCTTCAGGATACTTCTTGTTCTTGGGAGGTTTGAATCTCTCTATATTGTCTTTAATATCATTAGCAATCTTAACAAAGTTTTTCTTGCAATGTTGTCTATTGTTTCTAAATATGATGTCATTTCTATCTTTTCAAATCCTCCAGATAACATAGGGCATAACTAGTTTCCAAAGTCTTCTAACAACACAATGCTTAAAAGGAGGATCCCACTGGATCCAAAATTGTAGAAAATTTGGCACTGTCCAATAAACATTGAACTTTGAGAAAACATAACTCCAGATCATTGAAGCATACTCACAGTGAACCAAGAGATGCTTGATGTCCTCAGTCTCTTTTTTGCATAGGCAACACATGTCGTGGGTCGAATCTAGAAGGGCTCAGGAGGACTCTTTTTCATATTCAGTTTTTTTTTCTGTTTAGATATATAAGTTTGTAGTGTTTTGGGTAGGTCACAACAACCATTGGTCTCTTTTTTAGGTCCCTTCACTTGCCACAGATTTTGTGTTGCTATGCATTTCTTTTGAATTGACGCATTTATGGCACTAGGATGGAAAAGACGATATATTCTATGACGTTTAGGATTTTTTTAAAAATAAATTGTTGTCTGGTTTCGAATGCTATGTTTTCTAAACAAAACTACAATTTGTATGTTCATCTGTTACAGATGTATGCACTTTAGTGAAGGATGCAATTTGAAGGATGGTATGAAAATGACTTTTAAGCCTCAGACATATGCCAATGAAAGTGTCATGGTCTATATATAGACATACCCATTGTATTTGGTATAATACTTTGAGAGCATTATTACCATATCCATTATGTCATATCCAAACATCATAGCACACTATGTCACTTTATCAAACACTTCATGCAGCTTCCTTAGTATGTTATCCACTCTAAAGTTTCAAAGGACAATAACTTCAATTTTCTTCAGTAGGCTTAATACTGAAAAATCCTACCTTTTGACTCAATAAATGAGTAAGTGCCAATGTTGTGGTTTGTAATTATTTCCTTTTTGCCTATCTGACTTCCACAATCCAAGAGAGAGGTACAAATGAGGATATTTGAATAGAAATGCAAATCCAGTCACTGTTGCAACAATCCCTCCCCTCGAATGCAATGGCAGTTTTTCCATCTACCAAATTCTAAAGAATTCGGTCTTACCCACATCATGAAAAAATATCTCTATTGGTGTTTACTAGATCAAGTGTGACCCTTTTCATTAACGAATTCCAAAATAAACTTAAAAGTCTTCATTTCTTTTATATAAGACAATGTTAGATTATTAATTTTTATGGGGTTTTAAATAAACATTTAATGTTATTTTACCTTTGTATTATATTTTATTAAATACAAAATAAAATCTTTATATTTTAGGTTTTTCGTTATTTAAATAAAAATGGTTATATATTGATTTATAATTTAAAAAATTAAATTGTTTTAAGATTTTGCATACTGATTAGTGAGAAGAAAAGTTTTATATTAATTGATTTTTTAAATATGTGTTTATATATTTTGTGTTTTAAAGAAACTATTTATATAAAAAAACTCATATATACAATTCTCGTAAAATATGTATATATTTTTGGTTAGAAAATATTTATATAAAAAAATACATATAATCCTCATATATAATTGTATATATTTATAATGAAATATATCTTGTTATCTAAATCAAACATTGATGATTACTTCAACACAATTTTGTAACATGTTTTAGCGATTGTAAAAGGCTTACAAATATATGTTATATATCACATGAAGTAAGCATTTATTGAAGTAACATGTATACACAGTAAAAAGTGAAAAATACATTTTTGGATAGCTGTTCATTATATTTTTAATAAAAAGTGAATCTTAAATATAAGACTTTGATAAATTACCCATGTACTACCATATTCAGATTCATATAGTGTTAATTGTTATGTATGTTGTATGTTATCATATATATGACAGTGTTATGTTATTAATATGGCCCTGCATCAGGAAGGGAATCATGTGCCTCATAGATTGGAGTCTCTGGAGAAGGAGATGAAGTAGCTGAAGAAGGACCTTCAGCGTATGGAAAAACAGAAAGGAAAAAGAAAAATTGATGAAGATAATGACATTGGAAAGGATCATATTGCTTATATCTATAAGAAGTTGAAATCTCTGGACAGTAGATTGGTGAGAGTTAAAGATAGACATGATCACAACATGGCTATCTTTAAAGCCATAAGTGACTTTTTAGAGCTACAAGTTCGGAGCATTGCCATGCTCAATGGGATCCCTACCACTATTTGGGGGAATGATAAAGAGAGGAGTCTGACCATCTCACAATTGAATGCTTCGGACGCAAAGCACATCACCACATTGGCGTTGTTCACCTCGCTGCAAACGATCCAGTCCAGAATTGAAAGAGCGTCCAAGAAGTAAAATCATTTGGGCTGGCAGGAGTCATTTTAGATGTTGATCTTTTGTGGTCTTTTTGTTGTGACTTTGCTTCTTTTTTGTTGTTCTGTTGTAGTCTATGTCCTATTTTATTTCTTGTTTGTAACTATATCTTGGTTACTTTTGGTCATTGTGTTCTATCTAGATTTTGATCCTTTTTTGTCACATCTACATAGTTATATCTGGTTGTTGAGCCCTTTTTGTAACAGGGTATAGTCCCTTTAAAACTATTTACCAATAATTAAAAAAATATAACCAAATATTAGAAAATATATTTTGTTATTATTAGAGAATATAACTATTTTTTGTTGATATGTTATTTAGTTTCATGGGGTCAAGAAAGCAGAGTAGGGTTAAAAAGGTTCATGTACCCTCTTGCTTTTATCTCTATCACATGGTTTCCAATATGGGTGATTATTTTTATTCCAAATTTTAAATAACATTGTCCATTTGTGCTTTTTGTTTTTCAGATCTCAAATGTATGTTATTATTAGTATTACAGATGTTGTAATACCTTGTGTTATATGCTTTACATGAGTATTGCAATTGCTATAATACCTTGTGTTGCATGTTGCTATTAGTATTACAGTTGTTGTATCTTGAATGTATGGTTTACCTATGAACATGTTGTGTTGATTGAATCTACCTTGTGAATATGTATAGAAGAGTGTTATGTGGCAAATTGTTATTCTTGGAGTTCTTAAGAGGCTGAAAAATGAACATGGTTATGTTTCTTTGAAAGAAAAATATTTTCTTCCTTTGTTTTAACTTCCAATGATTTGTTTGATGCAATTGTTTTTGTTTAATTAACTTATTTTATTGAATTTTTTTGTTTGAAGGGCATGCTTCTTGTTTGAAAACATACAATTTTGTATGGAAAAAAGAATAGAACATATTTCATTTTTAGTAAAAAAATTTTTGTTAATGTTTTGTTCTATATGAGCCTTTCTTCTTCAACAAGTGTGGGTGTGTGCCTTCGATCTTGCCTAGAATTCGTGTGTGTTGAGGGGATGCTTCTATTATAAGGTTGTGTGGATATGCTCCAAGTTGAGCGGCCGACTATACGAGGCCAAGGTTTTTAAAGAAAGGCATCTTCTGCTCATAACTTGCCTTTACTTTGATTTTTTTTCAACTTTTAGATATTTTTGTGTAATTTTAACTTGTGTTTTTTGCATTGATGTGTAGTGTCTTTGCAGCCTGGCTCTAGACACATGAGGACTATAAATGTTTTTGCTACTCCTTTTGGGCTGCGGGTCTGCCTTCTAGAGGGTATGGTTTTGTTCATGACTGTGAAGAAGATGTGCAGAAATATGACCCTCCTTACAAGCTGAAAAAGATGGATGTTCCTATGGAGAAGAAGAAAATTGTGGTTAAACATAAGATCCATAAAAAAAATCCTGCTCCCAAAAAGAAAAGAAATCCAGGAAAAAAAATAGTTGACTTGTTTATGTTTCCTTATGTTGCTATATTTAATGAAATCTGTATGGGGGTCATAAACAATATGGAACTTTTGGAATGTTTAGTGCAGCATGTTGATCTTTTTTGGTAATTTTCTATGGGCCGCATTGTACAAATTAAAACTTCTCTTACATGTATGAATGTGTAGGTTTGTAAAAACCTTTTCCGACATATATGAATATGCAAATTTGTTTTGCTTCTAATACTTATTATTATCTGCAATTTGTAGTTCTACCTCCATCAGTTTCATTAAAAGTTGAGATTTTGTTCAAATTTTTCAATAATGTTGTTCCAATTTTATGTCTCTGAATTATTCTATGATTGATTTACATTTTTGTTTGATATCTAAAATATTATTTAAATCTACAATAATCGGGTTTTGGTTTCTTGCCTCGAAATTTTCACTGCCATATTTGTTTTTCTCTTTTGGTTTTGGAAAATTTTAGTTACTCCAAAAAATTCTTTTGTGGTTTTTTTTTTAAAATTCATCTCTTGATACATTTCTACGCTAGATTTTACTTACACATATGCATCCAAAAAAGTATTATTCATTTTTTTTGGCGTCCACAACTTCGATTTTTGACACCCACCATAAAATAGCAATGAGTAGTGCGAAAAAAAACAAACATTTCAGTTAAATTACAAGATTATTAAGGATCGAATAAATATCCAACTTTGAATGCCAAGGTATGGTCATATTTTCAGGTAAATGTTCGTCACTTTAATATTCACAAGTAAGGGTTGAAGGCAATCAGATTTTCAGGTAAATGTTTTTCCACATAGAAGTGGTCGACTGAAATAGGGGTCGACACAAAATGCTCAACAATTGTGTTCTAAATTAAAAATCTTGGAAAAGGATGGGGGAATTTTATTTATTTATTTTAATGATTTTAGCTATCAAATACTTAAAAGGAATTTAAAAAAAAAAAAACAATCGCATATAATTTGTATATTTAAAATTTGTAAATTATAAATATATATTAAAAATAATCAAAGAAATGTATAATAGTCGATATAAAAATACAGTTTTCTATTTTTGAAAGGCAATATTGAAAATTTATCTTCACCCAAAAATAGTATGACAAACATACGTGGTCAAACCAAACTTAGATATGTATTCTTACACAAAACCTTGTTTAAGGAAAAACACCCCACAAAGTTTTAATACAATCATCATTTTAATTACACGTTGTTATAACCATATTAATAAAACTTGCAACCAAAATGTGTCATGTTGGGGTTAGAACAAACAGGTTGCACAAATATATATCAAATTAAAGCATACAAGCAATAAACACATAAATAACAAACAGAAGAAAATACACAAGATATAATGTGGTTCACCCAGTGTAGGCTATGTCCGCTAAGAAACAACCAATATATTATTCCAGAGGTTGTACAATCGAAGATCTACAATCTTCCACACCTTACACAATGTACGATATTTTTCCTCTCACAAGCTCCTCTAAGCTCTCTTTAAGAATTCCTTTTACAATTCTCTCAATCTAACCTCTAACCATAGTTTACTAGCTTATATAAGCCTATACAAACTTAGGGCACTTTAGCCATTCATTTACAACTATTAGATCAACTTTATAACAAAGATTAGATCTAATTCACGTGACTTAAATATAAACAATCACGCACATGTAACCAATGTTGGTTACCCTAACCGATGTCAGTTTGTCCCAAACGATGCCGGTTAGTATGCTAGGTGACCGACATAAGTCAACCGACCGATGTTTATTATTGTGTAAACTTGCAAATTGTAAATAAGCTCATTTGTGAAGCAATTTAGCTGTAAAATCTCAACAATCTCCCACTTTGAGATAAATTGTTGCATTATCATGCGCAGTTCCATCCTTGGTTCCTCTCTTGGCTTTGGTTATTCCTCTTCAAGTCTCAAACTCGAAGACCAACAAAAGTGGAGCGTAACTCCAACGTCTCCTTTGCCAACGGCTTCATTAGCATATCCGTAGGGATCTCATTCATATGAATTTTCTCTAACTTTAGTTTCCCATCCTCCAACGCTTGTTGTATGAAGTGATATCTCAACTGAATGTGCTTCATTCTTGAATGAAACGTCGAGTTCTTTTCCAAATGAATTGCACTTTGGCTATCATTGTAAAATCTACAATCCTCTTCCTCATTTCCCAACTCTTCCATGAATCTACTCATCCATATCATCTGTAGTTGCAACATACCCATCCTCTGTAGTAAAAAAGGACACAACCTTTTGCAATATTGAAATCCAGCTAACTATTGTCCCACCTATTGTGAATACATATCCAGTGGTGCTTCTCCTACCATTTAAATCTTCGGCCAGATCTAAATCAACATAGCCCTGTGAAGTAGTATCTGACCCTCCATAACACAACGGCATGTCAGATGTCCCTCTCTAATACCTAAGAATCTATTGGACTGCTTTCCAATGCTCTTTACCTGGATTGGCCATAAATCTTCTCACAACTCCAACTGCATGTGCAATGTTCAGTCTAATACAAACCATAACATACATAAGACTTCCAACTGTTGAAGCATATGGAACTCATGTCATGTACTTGACCTCCTCACATGATGTAGGACACTGATCTTTGCTCAATTTAAAGTGTCCAACCATAAGTGTACCTATAGGTTTTTCATCCTGTATTTTAAATATTTTCAACTCCTTATTGATATAATCCTCCTAAGACAAATACAATATCATGTTCTTCCTATCTCTGTGAGTTTACATGCCAAGGATTTTCTTTGCAACTCCCAAATCCTTCATTGCAAATGTGTGAGCTAACTTTTCTTTAAGCTCACCAATGTCCTGCATACTAGGTCTTACAATAAACATATCATCCACATACAGTAAAAAAATAATATAACTCTCATTTTCAAGCTTCTTGAAATAAACACAAAGGTTAGATCCACATGTCATATAACCATGATCATGCATAAAATTGTCAAACCTCATATGACATTGCCTTGGAGCTTCTTTGAGCCCATACAAACTCTTTTTCAACTTGCACACATGTTTCTCCTTACCCTTGACTTCATAACCAAGCATTTGATTCATATAGATCTCCTCCTCCAAATCACCATGAAGGAAATCTATCTTAACATCTAGCTGTTCTAAATGTAAATCTTCTACTGTGACTAAAGCCAGAACAATACATATGGAATTCATTTTAACAACAGGAGAAAATATCTCACCAAAATCAATATCTGGTTTTTTGTGAAAATCCTTTTACCAAAAGCCTTGCTTTGTATCCTTTTTGTTCACCCTCTTCCTCCTTGATCCTGTAAACCCACTTGTTCTGCAATGTCCTCTTACCTGCTGGAAACTTGACCTAATCTCATGTTTGGTTCTATTTCAAGGAATTCATCTCCTCATTCATGTCATGCTCCCACTCAACGTGGGTATCTTTTTGCATTGCTTCTTCAAAACTTTCTGGTTCACCACTATCAGTCAATAAAAGATAAAATATTGGAGTAAATATTTCTAGAGGTTTACTTACTATTTGAGACCTTATAGAAATTTGGGGTGCTTGAGGATCATTCTGAATCTCCTAGACATTCGTGTCCAAATCTGACAGTGGCCGACGTTATTTTCCTGTCACCAATGTCGGTTACTCTATAGCCAACGTCGGTTCACCTAATTGATGTCAGTCTTGTTCTGACCGACATCGGTCACCTTGACTGACGTCGGTGTCTGTGGATTTTTTATTTAAATCTGATAATGTACTTTTCTCAACAAACTCTTCACCTGGTTCATTCTTGGGTACCAAAACCTGATCCTTGTACATTTTTGCATTCCAATCAATGTTACGACTCCTAACAATCTTAGCATCTTTTAAATCCCAAAACCGGAATCCAAAATCACCAAAGCCATAACCAATGAAAGTACATATCTTGGATTTAGCATCCAACTGCTTCCTATTTTCTTTATCAACATCCACAAAAGCTTCCAAACCAAATACTCTAAGAAACTAAAGATCAACCTCTTTTCCATTCCATGCTTCTTCTAGTATTCCACCACTCAGTGCACTTGAGGGGCCATGATTGATCAAATATAATATTGTATCTACTGCTTCTTCCCAAAAACTGCAAGGATAATCCAACATGTATCCTCATGCTTCTAGCATGCTCCATAATAGTTATGTTCATTCTTTCATCCACTCCATTCTCCTGTGGAGTTCTAGGAATTGTTCTTTCTCTACGTATTCCATTCACTAAACATTAATCATTGAATACCTTGCTACAGTACTCACCACCATTATCAGATCTAAGGCATTTCAATTTCAAATTAATTTGATTTTCTACAAGGTATTTCCATCTTTTAATTGTTTCAAAAACATCATATTTGCATTTGATACAATAAACTCATACCTTTCATGTGGCATCATCAATAAAAGTCACATAGTATTGGGATCCTCCATGAGAACTTGTCTAGGTTGGTCCCCACACATCTGAGTGCACAAGCTCCAATTATACTCTTATTTGTTGACCTAGCTTTAAGAAACCTCACTTTCTTTTTCTTTCCAAATATGCAATGCTCGCAGAAATCAAGATCTACATCTTTCAAATCTGATAACTTACCCTTTTCCTTTAAGACCTGCAGTCCCTTCTTACTCATATGGCCTAGCCGATTATGCCGCATGTCTGCATCTAAATCTGAAGTAGATAGAAACAAAAAAAGAATCAGTAATATAGGTAGACAAATATAATGTTCATTCCTTCTTGCCTCTTGTTATAATAAGAACTCCCTTGGAAACTTTCTAAGAATCAACTGTGAATGTAACCATGCATCCATCTTCATCTAATTGTCCTATAGAAATAAGATTTCTCCTAAGGCTTGGCACATGCCTCACATCTTTTAATATCCATGTATTTCCATTCTACAACTTAATATGAACTTCACCTTTACCAATAATCATGCACGGTTCATCATATCCTAATATACATGCCCAAAATTACCCTGGACATAATTTCTGAAATAACCCTTATTAGGGGTAACATGGAAAGAAGCTCCTGAATATAAAACCCATGATTCAATTTTACTATCCAAGGAGAGAATAAGGGAATCTTGCATTACCTCTGATGCTACAATTTCATCTTTACCTTTCTCTAGTGCATTCTCTTTGTTTTCCAACAATCCTTCTTTGCATGTCATTTCTTTCCACAATTCCAGCAGTTATTCCTCTACCTCTGGATTTAGATCTGTCACTCTTAGAATTTGATTTCCCATTACTCTTTCTCTTGGATCTCTCCTTTTTCCTTCCTCTTATTTCTACATTCAAAGCATTCTCAGATAATGATTCTCCTAAACTTTTCCTGCGTATTTCTTCATTTAGAATTATACCAATCACATTATCATACTTCAAAATATTGGTAGCAGATGTTGTATTACTAACCGCCTTTACCAAATTATCCCAATATCTAGCAAAGAAAACAAGAATTAAAATGCTTTCACTTCATCTCCGAAAGGGATATTAACTTATTTTAATTTATTTACAATAGAATATAAATCATTCAAATGATTAGACACAGATCCACCTTGAATTTTAGAATTAAACAATTTATTCATCAAATAAACTTTATTCGATGCACTTGGTTTTTCATATAAAATTAGCTAAAGCTTTCATTAATTTTTACCGTGGTTGTTGCTTCTGTTATATTCGAAGCCACATATGTTGTCAGGCTCAATCTTATAGATCCCAGAGTCTTTCTATCAAGAATATTTCATTCTTCATCAGTCATCTTTATAGACCTTGCCTTCTCATCCAACAATAAATATAGATCTCTCTGATACAGATAGTTGTCCACCTGCATCTTCCATAGTTGATAATTATGACCTTCAAATTTTTCTACTTTGTATTTACTATCTTCTGCCATTGTTGTTCTCCCATTCAATCTAAAATCACTATGAGTAAATATGTCAACACACACAACCCTCAAACAAAGCTTTGATACCAGTTGTTAGGGTTAGACCAAACCGGTTGTACAGACATATATCAGATTAAAGCATACAACCAATAAACATGGAAATAAAAAATAGAAGAAAATACACACGATATAATGTGGTTCATCTAGTGTGGGCTACATCCACCAAGAAACAACCAATATATTATTCCAGGGGTTGTACAATTGAATATCTACAATCTTCCACACCTTACACGACGTACAATACTTTTCCTCTCACAAGATGCTCTAAGCTCTCTCCAAGAATTCTTTCTTACAATTCTCTCAATCTAACCTCTAACCCTAGTTTCCTAGCTTATATAAGCCTATACAAACTTAGGGCACTTTAGCCATTCATTTACAACCATTAGATCAACTTTTTAACAAAGATTAGATCTAATTCACGTGACTTAAATATAAACAATCACGTACAGGTAACCGATGTCGGTTACCCTAACCGATGTCGATTTGTCCCAATCGATGTCGGTTAGTATGCTAGGTGACCGACACCGGTCAACCGACCGATATCAGTTACTTTGTAAACCTGCATGTTGTAAATAATCTCCTTTGTGAAACAATTCAGCTCCACAATCTTAACATGTCATTTTAAATTCTAGGAAATTGAAATGTGTTGCTTCCCCCTACCTTTAAAATGTAGGGAAGTTGTATTCGGTTTCATGCAGGATTTTTTTGTTTCATTCCCCTAAGTATAAACATATTTTAAGGAATCTCTACTTCCTTGTCGTTTTGTATGTCACCATTTTGCTACAACAAACCTTTGCATGTTAAATCATGACAATCTACATCGATATTTACAAAAATGTTTTGCCCCTTGTTATTATGTTCATTGTAAAAAATGAAACTCCTATTTCTTCTTACATTCTCCAAAATTCTCAAATATTTTTGGCTAACATAACTTTTTAACAATTACTTGTTATATATTATATCTCAATTTAAATGTTTATGGTTGTCTACAATATCTCTACGAAAAAGTATTCTCCATATTTGTTTAATGATGTTTTTTAATAAAACAATGTTATAGGCATATGTTTTTCTTTTGTCTTATTTTCGTATATTTTAGACTTTGTAGCACGAAAGGAAAAAATAATTACTTCTTACCCTTTGCCATTTGATGCAGGTATTACAATCGATATAATGTAAACTTCTCGACATGTTGCCCGCTGTAGAAAATGTGATTCCTTACACAAAGAACGGATTATGCCTTTTAGCGGGCTCGTTATCGAATGTGAAAACAAAGAGGTAGAATTTATACACAAATGGAATGCAACACACCCTTCTTACCTCTTTCCCTCGGTTAACCTTCTACTTCCACATCCAACATAATACTTTCCCCGAATTCAATCTAAGCTTCATACTTTCACGCAGCACTTTTTTAATACCTCCTAGCAAAAGTTCCATGCTTCGAGTTCTTCAATTGCACCTTCTATAGGACCCTGACCACAAACTTCATTGTACTATCATACAGTGGAAATTGCGCAAGCATCTACTCCATGCCCACTCCTTCAACATTCCTACTTAAATTTACTCCCCAAATTTTTTCCTCAAATGCTTCCACCAACATGTCAATTTTCATTTTTGCCACCTACGCAATCTTCTGCAAATTCCTTCCCTTTTTTCACGTACATATGGTTTACTTGCCATAAAAATAAACCCTCTACCTTCAACTACATCTTCGTATTGCTCAAACTTAGTTTCCTTTTCTAAATCTTAGTGCACATTTAGAAAAAGAATGGATTTATTGTCAAAGTCCCATACCTGCTCTATTTGCTTGAAAAATACCCTGGTATGAAAACATAAATGTCTATTGGTTTGCATACGTGCAACAGATGTAGATCTGAAAAGAAAAAGGACATTTTTTTTCATCATGGAACAATATGGATCTAGGTAGTCTCCCATATGTTCTTAGTGCTTGACTCAAGATGAGGAAATGCTCATCGCTTGTGTTAATCCTATCTTGTAAGTGACTCAGGTGCGAGGGGGGCAATACAAACACACAGGTCACATAATAAGCTTCCCTCAAAACATATCCTACATAGTAAAAATACTTGCCACATAGACTTGGAGATTTGGATCTTGTTCTCATACAAAAAACTGGAGCCAATTTTGCAAAATATGATTTGTATGTCAGTGAATCTCATGTATGGGATTCTTTGACATTTAAAATTGCACATGATCCATGCTATAAGGATGTATTGATCAATGCCAATGCTCTTGATTCCTTGCCTTCTTCCTCCATTGATGTGTCATATTTTTTGAATAGGATTGCACTCAATTGTAATGATCTTCGTGAAGATCCTACAGATATGGTTGAACATGACTCTACAAACATGCTTGACACGATCTGTCGATCTTCCTCTTTTGTTCCAACCATCCTCAATTCAGGTACTGAAGAAGAGGATATTCAACATTTTATTCTTGAGCAAGGGAGAACAACCCCTTTAACTTTACAGTGGCCTAAAATTGGTGTTTCCCCTATAAACGAGTACAACACAGAAGGATTATTTTCGATGGCATTTTTGACTTTGTTCCAAGAAGGAAAAGCCATGTTCAAGCAACCTAGAATGAAGGAATTTATTTTTTATTAATATGTTCTACATTTTTTGTGGTACCATGACAATCGCTTTGGCAACCACCCTCGCTTCCCATACTATTTTCTCAATCTTATTTTACGTCGCAGGAGCCAGGGGACCACTAAAGTTTTTATGAATTAGAATATTGATTATGTCACTCAACTAACTATCCACTATTTGTGTAAAAGGCTGAAAGAGTTCCCCATGGATAGCCTACCAGATAGTTTGATGAGGTTTGGTACAAACCCCCAAGGGTCTCAATTTTTTTTGGGGAAAAGAGTAGAGGCCAAGATTTCAAACATGATTGAATAATTGGGCCCACCAAATTTGTTCTTCACTTTGAGCTCCACGGACAGCAAATGGCTAGATATTCACAACATCATGCCCAACAGTCCTCCAGAACCTCGTGTCGCTCAACGGTGGAGGATTATCAACATTGTTCATCATCCACACTATTAGTGTGAGTTATCCTATGTGTCCTCCTCTCATATTGGAGGGTCATCTCACATGGGTTAGGTTTAAGGTTAGGTTTAGGGTTTCATGTGTGTCATGCACTAGGGTTACTCAGCACCCTATATGTACCCCTTTACTATTCATTTATGAGCATGCCAAGACACTCTGCTATCTTTCCTCTATGTGCAAGCTTTGTTTCTGTTGAGCAAGTTCTTCCATTACTGATCAATTCTTTCTTGCAATTACGCTGGAGCTATCACGATTCCGTTGGAGTGCAACTACTTCGTGGTGCCTCGTTTACGATTCGATTCTCGCAAACTCTTTTCATGGTATCAGAGCTAAGATTGGGTAAACGTGCACTCATTATTTTTTAGTTGTGATTACTCTTTCTTGGTTTCGTTCTTTTACTCTGCATGCAAGTTTTTTTATCACTATTTTCTGGAATTATTTTGCTAATCTCTCTAACAAGCTTTCTCGGAAAGTTGTGTCGGTTTTTGTGCCTATTTTTTATACTTGTGCAAGTATTCCTGGAGGTTTCAGGAGTATTTACAGCCACATTTAGTTATCTATAGCTAAATCTGTCTTTTCATCCAAAATAGAGATTATTTCATTTTTTTAATAATAAAATTATTAAAATAGAAGTGAAATTTTTTTTAGATCTCTATGTTTTTTTGTAGCTCTCTGTTTTTTGGGGTTTTACATCTTTACAGTTTTTTTCTGTGGCTTGGAGTTCATTTGATTGGGTTTTTCTACCTCCCTGAGCTCGTGTTCTTCCCTGGCTCATGTCCCTTCGTGGATTCAAGAGCTCGTGTTTATTGCTGTGGCATTTTTTTTGTTGAGGAGTTTCATTTTTTTCTCCAACCATGGCCACGTTTCCTACGTCCCACAGCCTACTGCCTCCTCACCGTACCTGATGGACGCTGCAACAAACATCAAAACAACATTTTACACGACCTACATTTTTTTCCACCTTGTGTTGCACATTTGGTTAGTATAGTGTTTTTATTGGTGAGTCCTTTTGTTTCCGTTCTTACCTAGCCTTTCTAAAAACCAAAACCATACGTTTTCAAAAAATCCCTCTTTCAAACCTTCTTAAACAAACCTGCGCCTGTTTTCATCTGCGTGTAAAGTTTTGGCAAGTGTTTTTTGAAACGCTTTTTTAATACTTACTTTTTTTAAAAAAAGCTTTACATCCTTTGTTTTTTAGTAAGTTTTAAAAACACGTTTTTTAAAACAAATCAATGCCTTTTTTTAAAAAGGAATCTTTTTAATAAGTTTTTAAAAAACGTTCCTTTTTGGTAAGCTTTTTTTAAATACGTATGCTTTTTAAATAGAATTTTTTTTCTCTTTTATCAAAACTTATGGCAAGTTTTTTTTAAAACAAATCTTTTTCTACTAATAGATCTAAATTTTAAATTTAATAGATCTTATTTAAATACTTAATTAGAATTTTTTTTAACAAATTAGATCTTATTAGCTTTTTTTTTCTTTAGTAATTAATTAGATTTAATTAATTAATTAAATCTATTTTTTATTACAATTCTCTCTTTCGATTTATAGTAAATTAAAAATTCGTTCTTCATAACCCTTTTTTTATCGTTTTTTTTTTAAAACTCCAATAGCTCTAAAATTAGCAAAAATGGGTGTTTCCCAACGGTAAAATTTAGGCGTTCTTGTCAAAAAAAATTCACTAATCGTGCGCTCAAGTGTGCAGCATCACTCTGAGCACCTTTTTCCTTCCGAGCTCTTTTCCGGCATTCTGAAGATTCTCTGAACTCCTTGAGTTCATTTAAAACCTTGTATTTCACCCTTATTATTGCTTGCGACTAGTGAGCGTGTCCACCACAGTCTGCAGCAAGGGGGTTTCCTTTTACGATGTGAGACGTTTTTTCTCACCACCAGGGTTGGCTTTCACCTCCTTTCTTGTTTTTTTCTTGTGCTTGTTTACGGTGTCCTATTTGTTGCACTCCACGAAACACTATTGTGGTCTCCTCTCTTGCGCGTTATTACATTGATTGCAAGACGATTTACCAAGTGTTTCAAATCGCATGCACGGACCCGATTGTAATCAACACACTAAACTATAAAGTGCCGAAAGCAGGGGGGTTGTTATTGTCCTAGGTGGTTGTGTTTCTTTTCTGCATTTCTTTCTCTCTCTCTCTCACTATGGATGCTCTTTCAATTCCTTTGCTTACGTCATTCAACTTTTTCGAATGGAGATCGAAAATAATAATGAAACTAAGGGGTAAAGGGTTATTCCGCATCACCATGGGAACTGAGACTGAACCAGATGACGAACCTAAAAAATCTAAGTGGTTAAACCGTAGTGATGAAGCTTTAGGTCTTCTTTGCATGTTTGTTTCTCCTGACTTACTCTTCCACATTGAGGCATCCAAAACACCTAAATCTGCGTGGAAAATGTTGGATGCGATGTTTGGACAACTAGATGACATGAGAGCGCATGAGTTGGAAAACGAACTACTAGGGTTAAATCCTAGTGACTTTGAAAACCTACAAGCTTTCTTCTCAAAATTTGTCCACATTAGATTGTTGTTAAAAGGATGTCAAGTAGAGAAGAAAGATTCTCAACTGATCTTGTCGATTCTCTCTAAGCTAGGTCCTGAATATTATTTCTTCGTGTCAACTTTCTATGCTACAAAAGCTACTTTGGGTGATACTTGGACTATGCCCTCCTTTGACTGTTTTTCGTCCCAACTCATTCGAGAACAGGACAAACTCATTCAAATGGGGTCTCTCAAGTCCAAGTCACATGCCCTTGTAGCAAGTACTAGCAAGGGAAAGAAGACTGAAAAGAAGAAAGAAAGAAAGGATCAACCTAAGAAAGAAACCAAGACCAAAACTAAAAATGACACAAACACTTCGACTTCTGAGCCTAAGGCACAGAAAAGCAAGTATTTGTGTTCCTATTGCAAGAAGTCTAGTCATGACGAGAAACACTATTTTCAGAAACAGATTGATCACTTATCTCATTTACTTGAGAAGAATAAAATAAGTGTTCCTGAATCCATAAAACAAAGTGCTCCGAAGGTCGAGTCTTCTGCTGCAAAAGGTGCTAAAAATGATAAGAAGAAAGGAAAAGCCCTTGTAGCCAGAGTTGCTCCTTCATCGACATGGATTATAGATTCCGGTGCCTCGCACCACATGGGTTCTTCGCATGTTGAGTTTTCCAACATTGAACCTTGTGGAATGTCCCAAATCATGATGGGTAATGACACGACAGTGTCAGTTTCTAGTAGTGGATCAGTAGAGATGGATGGGGGAACATTTAACCAAGTGTTGAGTGTTCCTGATCTCTCTACCAATCTCCTATCGGTTTACCAAATTACTCACCTTGGTGAAGGAATGCGAGTGGAATTTGGTCCTAACTCGGTGATTATTCGTGAGCTTAACAATGACACTACAGTGGCTAAGGGAAAGACAGATCATCATTCACGGTTGTACACCTTCTCCCACTTTACTTCTGATTCTACGCCCACTTCCTTGCTCACTCATGCAAATGAGGTTAGTAAGCTATGGCATGAGCATTTCGGACATCTAAATTATCGCTACCTTGAACAATTGAGCCAAAATGAAATGGTCAACGGGTTGCCTCGCGTCAAGTTTTCTAAGGGTCTTTGTGAGGGTTGTACCCTTGGAAAGCATCCTAAAAAGAACTTTGACAAAGGAAAATCCTGGAGAGCCACTCGTCCTTTGGATCTTGTTCACAGCGATGTTTCTGGTCCATTTCCTTCTCCTTCATTTACTAGAGCTCTTTATGTGCTAACCTTCATTGATGACTATTCGCGATATACTTGGGTATATTTTCTTAAGCTTAAGTCTGAAGTCTTTGAACATTTTAAGGACTTTAAGGCTCTTGCTGAGAAACAGGCGGAACAGTCTATCAAGGTTCTTCGAACCGACAATGGAGGTGAATATGTAAACAATAGGTTAATGGATTTTTGTACTTCTGAAGGGATCTCTTTGCAACATACAGTTGCTTATAGCCCTTTGCAGAATGGAGTCGTAGAAAGAAAGAACCATACTCTTAAGGAGATGGCCACTTGTATGATTCACTTGAAGTCTCTTCCTCCACAATATTGGGCTGAAGAAGTGAATTTTGAAAATTACATTCAAAACCATGTTCCACACAAGGCAGTAAGAGGGATGACACCCTTTGAAGCCTGGTTTGGATGCAAGCCTGATGTTGAGCACTTTCGAGTCTTCGGATCCAAGGCTATGGCTCAGATTCCCAAGAAGAAACGCAAGGCCTTGGAACCACAATCCAAACCTTGTATCTTTGTAGGGTATCCTGATGGTGTGAAGGGATATCGATTGATGAATCCTACTTCTCATGAGCTTTATATTGAGAGAAGTGTTAAGTTCGATGAGTCTTCTTCGACTTCTACTTCTCCACCTATTGAGGTTCTTTAGCTCGCTGATTCAGATTCTGACTCATCAGATGATGATGTTGTTGAGTGTGCTCCTCTTCCTGATCCTCCCAACCATCAGACCCTTGAGTCTTCTGATTCTGACAGTAGTGATGATGAGGACTATGTCCCTTCTCACTCAAGTGAAGAATCTTCCGACTCTGAGCCTGATCCTCCTGGTCCCCTTTGGGCCAGGAAAACTTTGCAAAGTGCTGGAGATTTAGTTGGAGATACTTCGGATATGAGACGTACTTGCTCAGATTTCGTTGGACCCCACTCTTTCTTCACCTCTACTTCTGATCCACAGTCTTTCTGGGAGGCTTCTGGTATTCCTGAGTGGGATTCTGCCATGGATGAGGAGTATTCCTCTCTCATGAAGAATGATACTTGGGATCTCACCCATTCTTCCGAAAGGAAGAAAAATCGTTCGGTGTAAGTGGGTGTTCCAAACAAAGTATGGAGTAGATGGAGATGTCGAAAAGCTTAAAGCGTGATTAGTAGCTAAGGGTTTCTCCCAGATAGCTGGGGTTGACTATACTGAAACCTTTGCTCCGGTTGCGAAGATGACTTCTATTCGACTGACCCTAGCCATTGCCGCAACAAACAGATGGAAAGTCCATTAAATGGACGTTAAGAGAGCCTTCCTTCATGGTGACCTAGAGGAAGATATCTATATGGAACAACCTCCAGGTTATGTCCAAGATCCCTCCCTCGTTTGTAAGTTAAAGAAGTCTCTTTATGGCCTTAAACAAGCCCCTCGGGCTTGGTATGCCAAGATGGACTCCTTTTTACTTACATCAGGGTTTACCAGGTGTCACTCTGATCCAAATGTTTATATTCTACGGCAAGATGACTCCATACTCATTCTTGTTCTATATGTTGATGACTTGTTGATCACAGATAGCTCTTCCTCTATTATTGATTTTGTGAAGATCGCCTTAGCCAACAAGTTTTCCATGACTGACTTAGGTCTGCTTCATTACTTCCTTGGGATCCAGATTTCACAATCTGACTCGATAATCTTGATTTCGCAACCTAAGTATGCTCTTGATTTGCTAGCTCATTTTCAGATGTCCGATTGTAAGTCTTCTCCTACTCCTTTTCTTTTCGGGGTTAAGTTGGTTTCAAATTGCTCTACTCCCTTGGTTGATGGTACTCTTTATCGATGGTTGGTGGGGAGCTTGATTTACTTGACTCACACTCGACCAGATTTATCGTATGTTATTGGGATCATGTCCAGATTCATGCAGGAGCCACATGATCTGCATTGGAAAGCAACTAAACGGATCCTTCATTATGTTTGTGGCACCTATGATGATGGCATTCACTATCATGGAGGGGTAGATATTGACTTGATTGGGTTCACAGATTCTGATTGGGCCAGTGACTTAGATCATCATAAATATACTTCTGGCTACAGTTTCTCTCTTGGTTTGGGTCCCATTAGTTGGTCTAGCAAGAATCAGAATGCAATTCCAATATCATCTATAGAGGCAGAATACAAAGGAGCAGCTAATGCTTACCACAGAAGCTATTTGGCTACAGGGTATTCTGAAAGAGTTTGGCATCCACTTTCGGCGGCCTACCATTATCTACTGTGATAACACGAGCACTATCTCTATTTATAGAAATCCAGTTCAGCATCAACGGACGAAGCACATTGAGATCCATATGCACTTCATACGGGAGCTTATTCATGATGGTATCATCGACATTCAGTACATTCAGATAGCTGATCAGATTGCAGATTTATTCACCAATCCCTTCACTGAGATGAAGTTTCTTCACTTACGGTCTCTTCTTGGGGTGAGGTCTTCTGTAGCTACTCATCTCCTTCAGGCTATGTAGTCTTCTTTTATTCTTCTTCTTCTAGGAAGATTGTGTTTTGTATATGGGCACCTTATCAGGCCTTTAGTTGTCAGGCCCATTGACACATCTTTCTTAGTTGTTTAGGAGTGTCTTCCTTTTCCGTCTGACTCATCACAGCCGCTACCCCAGCTTCGATGAAGGGGGCTATTAGTGTGAATTATTCTTTATGTATCCTCCTCTCATATTGGAGGGTCATCTCACATATGTTAGGTTTAGGGTTAGGTTTAGGGTTTCATGTGTGTCATGCACTAGGGTTACTCAACACCCTATATGTACCCCTTTACTATTCATTTATGAGCATGCCAAGACACTCTGTTGTCTTTCCTCTATGTGCAAGCTTTGTGTTCTGATGAGCAAGTTCTTCCATTACTAATCAATTCTTTCTTGCAAATTACGCTGGAGCTATCACGATTCTGTTGGAGTGCAACTACTTCGTGGTGCCTCATTTCCAATTCGATTCTCACAAACTCTTTTCACACACCTAGTGTCTATGTACTTGCACAGAAAATTTACAATTTTCCGTGAGGAAGTTTTAGAAAATCACCTTGGCGAAAAAGACTATTGGTATAGGTAATTATATCACCTTATCAAATATTTATTTACTTTACCCTGGAAACATTGCTAATATACAAAAAAAAATCATTAAATATGAATGGTAGCATAGAGGCTTCGCACATGTCCATGAATTCCTTTTGCTTGAGAATGCTCCTAACATTGAAAATCTTAATTCTACGGACACTGCATCTATGGAAGCCACCAGGAAATTCTTTGATTTTTTTGTATCCACTTGGAATCCAAGGCCCGCTTCTAACAGGAAATAATTTATACATCGGTCCATTGAAGATGGCCCCTATTTGATGGATACATCGCAGATTCTATCATGTTCGCCTCCTATAGACCTTGAAGAACTGTTGAACTGAATGCAACGTCACACGAAACACTCTAAGAAAACATGTCTAAGGAAAAAATAAAACTGGTCACAATATCGTTACAATGCCCCTTGGGAGACTCGACCAATTTCTGCCTTGTTTGTTGATGAATATGGTGGAACCAATAAATACATGCCTTCCCGAAATGATTACAGGCTCAACATTCATAATCAAACTATTCTATCAATTTGGAGAACCATGTTGACTTCCAACATGTACTTTCTCACTATGCCATTATAAAATACATTACAAAATATGCATCGATGACTAAGAAACGATCAGAAACATATCACCAAATTCTTTCCAGAATCGCAAGAGATGTCGACCCTGATTTCCCTACACGTGTTGCAATACGCAAGATGCTATCAAACAACATCATTGAACATGACATAAGTGCCCAGAAAACATGTCATATGTTGCTAAAATTACTGTTGGTTTTGTGTAGCCATTCCTTTGTTTCCTTAAATGTAGGGAAAAAAATCTTCTAAAAAATTTCCGAATCTAAGTTGCATTTGGAGGATACAACAATCTTCATTGATTCAAATAAGAAAAGACCCCCTAATATGGAAATCTTTTCTCTCATTGAAACAACTAGAGATTGGACATATATCCGGCAACGTAGAAACAATAAATGGAAACAACGAACATCTCTAGCAATTATTCGTGTTTTCCCAATATTCTCCCAAGAACCGGCACTAGATTCACCTTCCTTTGAGCTCTTTTTTTCGTTAGAAATCCTTTTATAAAATCTATTCCATGTCATTTCCACATGTATTGGTACCACAACAGAAGATATTGTCTTTAACTAGAACTTTCTTAAGATCACTTACAAGCTGTGGCATATTCATCATTCTACTCCTGTTTTAGAAGATTTGTCTGACTCAAATCAATATTTTGAGTATTCCTCTTACCACAATGATCATCATCAAGATGAAAGACAGTTTCTTTCATAACTGCACCTAGTGCAAAACATTAGACTCAGAGCATGCATTTTTTGGGGCGTCGTGACTTTGACATTCAACATAATTGGAATGCACACAGTGTTACTCATTCTTTACATGAAACAAGGCCTTCTTTTATTGAATTACAAAGAAACACTACATGTATGGAGAAGCTTCACGTATCCTCTACAACAACTATTGACAACTTCTCGCCCGGTCAAAAACTAGCATTTGATACCATTTTCCATTACTTCTCAAACAGGTCAAAACTCCCACCTCTGAGATTGATAATTCAGGGCATTGTAGGAACAAGAAAGTCATATCTAATTAATGTATTAAGATCAACATTCACTATGGCAACATGTATGGACAAATCACCTTTGCTTTTTCTTGTGCCGACAGGTGTTACTGCATTCAACATTTTTACTTCTACCATACATGCCTCCCTTCGCATACCTATAAAAGAACTCAAATCGTTAGAAGGTCAATCTTTGCCCTCTTTTCAAGACTCCCTCAAGCATGTTCAATATATTCTTATTGACAAAATGAGCTTCATTAGACCTAAGTTGTTGACCAAAATTGACTTCCGCTTAATAAAGGCTTTCCCACATTCTAAGACCTCACCATTTGTTGGAAATTCAATTATTCTTGTTGGTGACTTGGGACAACTTCCTCCAGTCATGGACACTCCTCTCTATGCAAGTCACTCCTATGGTGTAACCCTTTGGAAGGGTTTTAAAAATTCAATAACTTTAGACACATTTTTATGGCAACAAGGCTCCTTCCCCGATTAGCTTTCCTTTCGTGCATTGCTCCTCAATGTCTGTAACGGATTTCCTACCCTACATGAATGGGAACTCCTTATGTCAAGGATAGATTCTTGTTTCCCACAACAAGAAATTCAATCTTTCCAAGACTTATGCACTTGTTCCCTAAAAATGATTTGGTTGACCACCACAATCTCCATATCCTAAAATATTTGAATGTTCCAATATCTCGTTGCATTGTAAAAAAACACCAGAGGAGTTAATACCATCATAGGATGATGAAAAACTACAATTCAAATTTCTTCTTTGCAGAAACCATAGCATCATACTGACAGCTAACATGTGGGTTGACATAGGGCTTGTAAATGGTTCAACAGGGAAAATAGTTGACATAGTTTACAACATTTTCTCTACACTGCCTGACTTGCCTCTATTTGTTGTCATTAAGTTTGAAAAATCCATCAGCCCATGTTGGGATCCACTTAATCCATCACATATTCCTCTTCCTCCAATTTCTAAAGGCAATCACAAACAACTACCAATCAAAATGGTGTTGGCATTGACTATCCACAAATCTTAAGGTCTTACTCTACAAAAGGCAACTGTTGATATTGGTGAAACAAAAAGACAAGGACTTACATTCACTGCCTTTTCTAGAGTGTCATCGCTGGATAATATGTGCATCTCCCCACCTTTCTCTTTCGAGCGGTTTTGTAAAATTTATGCATGTTTGCAAAAAAGAAGTGGCTCAGCTTCAAAATTTGTCCCCACCACATACATACACATGATGTAACCCCCTCCCTCTACATTTCTGCATAAATATATATTTCTTGGCATATAATATCATTCTATTTCTTGGTATGTATAATATGTAATTCTTGGTGTATAATTATGCATAATATCCCTTCTCCTTCTATTTACAGTTTTACTTTTTTTCCTTGTTGCTTGCAAACCTTAATACCGTCTCTTCTGCTCCCTTCTTCCACCTTTCCTTGTAAATCTAGGTTCCATCCTCCTCTCCATATTAACAATTTCCAAAAAAAAATCCCCTCCCCCCCTTCCCCTCCCCTAAACTCCATCTTTCCATTTCTGTATTGTTCACTCCCCCTTACACACTCCACCTCCACCCCCCTTTTGACATTCACATTGCACTACTCATGTGTGATTGTTAGTACTAATATAGTAATACTGGTGGGTTAGTCCCACTCTGTATGTAATCTGCTGTTATTAGCAAGAACTGTAGAAATTTTTTCATATGAATGAATGAAGAAATCTTTTATTGCACGCAACGAGGAATGATTAGTTTATATGTGTGTGTTGGTTAGCTCAGTGTTTATTTAATGATGTATTTGATTTATATTTACTAGTTGTTAGTTGAATATATGGAATATGTCACTAAGTATAGATGCAAGCGCACTCCATTTCCCAAACTAGCATAGATCCTGGCACACTTAGTGCACTTCAAGTGAGTGCAATAAACTACCTCATGTGATGTGTCAAGGCACATAGTGGGTACACAAGGTTTGTGCGCTTGGGGTCACAAGTCCCTCTAGACAAATGGGAAGGGTAGCTTAGGGATAAAAACCCTAACAAACTTTTATAACTTTTATTTAAGCCTTCAAAACTTTGTAATTTATGTATACATATTTATAACTTTTACACCCTTAATATTCTATCTTAAGTATATTAAGGTTAACATGTAGCAAAATTGTGGCATGCATAACCTTCATATTTGCATTCAGTAGTTCTAGATATTTCTTTTGGCCAATTTAATTGGGACAAAGGGGTGTGACGCTACCTATTTATGTCTATATATAAGGATTGCAAAGCTCTTTCAAAGCATCATAAGTTGTATTGACAAATTCCTTCCATTATTATTTTTCCTTTCAGAGGTTTCCACCTCAAAGTGGGTTCTGATTTAGTCATATCACTTCACTCTATCAATTGTACATAGTTATCTTTGGATTTGTGATTATTCTTCACATTCAAGTGGATCTACTATTGTTGTTTGAGTTTATTGTTAAATAATACTCTAACAAGTAGTATTAGAGCAGTGATTTGGGCGAGATTGGGAAACTTGTTTTTTGGACAAATTATGAAATATTGTAGATTTTTGAAGAAATAAACAATCAATTGCATGTTGCTTGTGGCCATAGCTGGATAAGTATAATGAGATGAATCCTACACCATTAGAAATAAATTTTTGAGAGCTTTTTGAAAATTGGTCACACTGAGGAATCTGAACAATGCCGAGGGAGATATGGTCATCTGAAATCAATTGTGTGAATCTGACAAAGGCATAGCTTTCCAATCCTTGATAAGGCTTGTTTTTTGTCAACAAAGCATTTTTTATTGTTATGTGGCGACCTCCCAAATAGATACCGAAAAATCAAACTTTTTTTTTTACTTTTAGATAACATGATTGGGAAATCGGCTTATTGTCGATTTCTCATCCCTAACTCTAACTAAAAATTTAAAACTAAATGTTACAATAATTGTAATGCACCAGTAGTAAACACTATTTATTTAAATTGCATTGCAGAGAGTAAAATAATAATTCAATGTTCATTTTACTCCAATTTCTTATTCTAACAAAATATACGCATTTGAAATTCTATACTCAGTTCATAATTACAATTCACTTAATGATTAAATTTACTCATAGTTACTTTCAAAACACGGTTTCATAATTATCACTTTCTCATTCATTGCTACTAGTAATTCATTCACGCAAGTCATTGACTCATTTCTGGTTATAAATCAATTTGTAACTATGTAACTAAGTTTATAATTAAAATATGATTCATTCCAAATGTATACAACAACCAACCCTCAGGTTAGATCATAATATACAATACACAATGATTTTTACAATCTTCTACTAGCTTGTAGAGTATATCTGGATATGAGTACAAGAACAAACATTCGATACATGGTACAAAAAATCAACTGGAGATCATTTGAAGCTACATAACCAATACAAGAGGTGAGAGAGAGCATCATTGGAACACTTTGCCTCCAACCACAGACCTAGCGGTCTCCCGTATATCCCTTGAATACAAGAGGAATGGCCCTACCCTTCAATGAAGTGAGTAGATATGGAACTAATGTGGTAAGAGAGTGAGTCATCTGTGTAATATTAAGTTGTCACCTACCCTTTGGTATATATGTGACAATAGTGAACCAGAAAAGGATGTATATAATACTCCTAAATAACAAATGTTAATGTTTTGCTTGAGGCCACAAGACTAAAGGAAGGTAGATACCTCCTACACATTCCCGCCCTAAGCATTGGGGTTGTCTTAAGAACATCATAGTCTATAGACCAAGGAATTTACTCTCATCCCATATGCACTGAGCAAATATGAGCACTGCCACCTAGCGTGTCATTTTATCGTGTTCACACACCCTCATCAAAGCTAATGTCAACTTACAATCTTGAATTAGCATACAACACCATTAATCTCCAACATATATATTTATACATATAGCATGGTGGTAAAGTTATGTCATACCCCACAAATTTCCCATATTGGCTGTGGAGAAATTCATTATTCATTTTCCCCTCTAGTATGGCATTCAATGACAAGGAAATGTAATAATGTCTAATTACTTAACGATTAGGGTTTACATCAAATTAGATGAAGAATCGTGTTTATTTATCTTGTTAAGAGTATGGGGATAATATAATAAGTAGTCAACCACTTTTAGAAACGAGTTTAGGTTACATATATTGTTTAATCACAATATAATATACGTTGTATGATGAGAAATCAACAAAACGAGTTCCAAATAGTGGAAAGAGTGAAAGTGTGTTGAGTTGATATAATAAGAAAAGACTAAAAGGAAGATTAGATTGATCGCAGAGTATTCAAGCGTACTTATTGTGCAATAAATTAATCATTATATTGGTAGGAGAACTATTCCCAATATGGTATGGTATCTTTGTTGGCTAAAGTATTCAATTTTTCAATTAATTTCACTATACGAAAAACCCTCTTAAATGATAACTAAATAGTAAGCAAATTTGAAAATTAAAAATTTACTTGACTATAATTAATCACTATACTTTAATTCGCAATTAATAACCCATTACTTTGCATGATAACAAAAATAATAATAATAATAAATAAATAAATAAAAACTAAAATGAATAGTTGAAATTTAATTACTCAATAAAAATTATGTTTTATTTAATCATTGAAATTATCAAGTCATAAATTAGAGTTTAAATAGAAATAATAATTCTCTAATTATATATCCATAAAATAAACATTATTAAATATTTGAAGTTAAATTCCGGTTAGAAGAGCAAAAAAATACATAAATTATCTAGATTCAGATATGATATGGAGATGCTGGTAAAAAGAATCCATAGCTACCCATACCTCAATTAGTTTTGTTGCTCAAACAAAGCTTACACCCTTCTCTTGGTCTTCTGTAACACTCAACTCCTTCTGGCAATACCAATTCTCTAGCACATTTTTTTAGGTCCTTTCCTTTTACTTTTCAACCTCTATTTAAATTCAACCGGCCCATGCTCCAAAACAGGGATGTGGTTGAATGTATTACAATAATTGGTTGAATATTTTCAAAGCTATTGTCATATATTAAATGGTATGGGAAGATTGTCATATTTTTAATTATGATATTAAATGTCATTATTGTCTATTCCTTATTCTGGTTGCACTAAATTTATTACAATTGAATGTGTTGAATAATACAAGGGTTCTAGAATAGTTATTATTATTAATAATAGATTGTGACAAAGTCACAATTTTAACTTGATTAATGTAATTAACTATTTAATTTTATTTAAAAGAAATTATTTTCTTAAATATAATAATAGTTTAATTCTTTAGATCTCATATTATTTTGCTTTGATGTTGATATATGGAGTATCGTGGTGATTACATTCACCTACCTATTGGAATGAAACTTATATGTGGTCGGGACAAGTCACTACGATTAATGCAAAGGGCACTAGATTCTAGAGTCAACATATTGTGTTTAAATATCCATAGAAGATTATGCAAACAAATTAAAATCAACTTAACCTTGATTTCTCATTGTTCTCCTTGAAGGTCTAGATACTCCTAAGCCTAAGGTTAATAGGATAAGTTCACTTTTGTACAATCTCTCATACCATTTCAGGTTCCATATCTATTCACTGCTTCCTAATGATACTCTCCCTCCGTCACAAGGGTGAATGCCCTGTGTACACTCAACACAACACTCAAACAAGAGATGTGTTAGGATTAGAACAATAAATCACATGATACATAATCAAACACTTGTCCATATTCATGTTCCTTGTAGATAATTTCAAAAATAAAAGCAACGTAATATATTCATCCATAATCACTTAAAATCTAACATAAAATCATAATCCAAATTGTAATTAGAAGTACAACATATGTTATAATCACTTTCATGAGAAGTATCGACATGACAAAAGTACACCAATTATTTAATTAAATAATAAGACATCTACTTAAGGATTCAGATGTGACAGGATACCACTCGCAGCAAGTACTTCCCACCCCTACTCGAGATCACAAATGTAACGCTCGGAAAACAACCACAACAAAAATCATGTCATCATCTAAGTCTTGTGGACCACATGACTTTTCCATAACCACAGAACCCAACGACTCTTTATTGTCCACCACCTAAAATTCGAGGGAAACATTTTTGGGATGTGAAAGTGGTAAATTTTATCACAGATAATCTGATTGCACCTTCTGCATCAATGTTAAAAAAAATGGTTGAATGGGTTAAAACCGTGACTATTGTCACAATTAAGACCACAAAATAATCAACCTCGAGGATCTGGGACATTGCCAAGCATTTACACACAACCAAACAACCTAAACAAAGTTAAATTTTGTCAATCACTTGCTGCAGTGGAGCTTATTACATTTATTATTATACGAAAACAGAGAGAGCAAAATCACATCATTAATGAGTTTGTTATCCTACATTAAAGCCACAAAGACTTCATTTGCAGTAATCCTTGGATTTCCCAACTACATTTCCAAAGGGCCCTACACTAGTGGAATTCGATATAATGAGTTAAATCATGGGGTTCACTATTTACCTTGCTTTTTCTTCATATTGGCGGGTCGTTCTTCTTCGTTAAGATCAACGATGGGGCAATTTCATGCCTACTCAACGGTGGAAAAGTACAATCTGTTGCGAATGTCACTGCACGACGGGCCCCTCCATTTCGATAGTAAACCTTAGACTAAGGCTTTAGCCTTACTTTGATATTTGCCTCCACAATTTGGAAAACAACCGAGGCCTTAGTGTGTAGTGTTTTTTCACTACTTTTTTGGTGACTCTCACGAGGATCCTTACTTAAAGGGATTATTCACGTCTTCCTACCTCATCCATTGGGCATGGAGTCTTTTCTTGGAGTGGAGGCATTTTCGAGACTTAACCCTAGTGGATGTGAGAAAGATCACCCTATGGTGGTCAGTCTCAATTGTGTCATGGTTGTGCTCCCCATCTGATCTAAAGTGGTATGCAAACTATAAATCGCATATAATAGTGTGTCAGGTTCTAGAAAACTTGACTTGTTTGATCGAGGTTGGGAGGTTGAAAAGTGATGGCCAATCCCATGTCATGAGCCAAAACTCAATGGATCAAATGCAACAAGAGGCACCTTTGAGTGAGCTTCACTTGAGTAAGAGTTGTCAACAAAACCTCTAGACGCCTTGAACTATTGTGGAATTTTAAAAAAGGGACTTTGACATGCCCTTTCCCAATGCACCCAGATACTGAAAACTTTTTTGGTCCAATCGGCTTGCTAGCCAACCACCCACTTGCTTAGTATACTTGATGGAGCCTAGTGTGTGTGGGAATCTCCCGTTTTGGGCTTGTGAGAGTCGTTGAGTAAATTTAGGAGGCAACTACCTATGTCTATCATTGGAGACACCGATGCCAACATTCACTCAACCTTCTTTCTTGATCCTCCCATTCCATTTTACATTAAAATGACTAGATTCCTTTTAACCAGCTATGGAATGCAACTGAGGATTAGAACAAATAAAGGATTGGCCTTTTCCACTTAGAGGCACATTCCTTCTTTTTAATTTTGAGAGTCTTTATAGTAACTTAGTGATTCAACCCTAAAATTAATAAATAAGAGGGGTATGGTTAATGTGTTCTTATTTATCTAAAAGTTAATGGGTTACCAACACGTGGTATATTCAAATTAATTAATAAACATCAATGCATAAATCAGAATATACTCTCATTAGCAATTTGCAGGATAGAATATGGAAACATTTACTAAAACACATGGATGTGGATGCACTTAGTTGACCACAGAGGCAAGTAGCTAAATTGGCAGTGTGGAGTGACGGTGCAAGTTGGAAATGATCTAGTAGTGCTTCATTTTTGGAACTAGAGTGCAAAACTAAGCAGGTATTGAACCGTCTAGTATGTATGGAAGCACCAGACAGTCCAATCCCTTTCAGAAAGTTTCGTACAGTGACACGTTAATGCTCTGCAACTTTTTGTGTGCTTACAACTGTCTGTGATCACCTTTGCTCTAAAACCCTAGGTGTCACACATTTGTGAAAACCTCTATATAATGTGAAACAACTTCAAACCCTAACCAAAAGATAAGAGACACTACAAAAAGGTTAGTGGTTGGATTGAAATGCAATTCCTACTCTGCCTATGTTGGCAATATTCCGAAGAGACCTCAAACCACATGTAGTTCTCCACCTAGCATGTGTTATCTATATGGATGCAACTACTTTAGCAACTTGATCACTTGACAATGAAAAACAATGGCCTGGCATGCTAAAGCTTGGCTTAGCTTCAAAGGTCTCTACATTGAGAAGCGTGACTCTTGAACTTGTTGGGAGTGCTTCAAACCTGTGTGGGGGTTGTGTTATCCAAAATAAGCCCATGCTTATTTTTGGCTAACTCCTCCTCCTTTTCCTTTGCTGGTACTTAAATAAATTTTTTGCACGCTTCAGGACTCAAAAATTTTCTGGGTATGTTTTCATCAGATAGAGGATTTTCTCACCTTTCTAGAAAGGTAAAGAAGTCCTTCTAACTCCTTGTATTTTTTGAGTTATGGCTTGGCAGAGTTTGGAGGGAAAATTTTCCCTGGGCGGGCCCGCAGAGGTAAGGAGGAAAATTTGCCAGGGAGTCTCGCGCCGACAGAGCAGAGTTGGAAAATTTGCCAAAGAAATTGGCGGGTCGGCAAAGACAAGGAGAAAATTTGGGAAATTAGCCCTTTTGGAGCAAAAGGCACAAAGGAAGATTTTGGCCCGCAGGCCCGACAAAGGAATGAAGCGCACTCGCAGGGCCAGGGAGAAAAGTGCGACGCTTAGCCTTTTTTGGCTAAAGACTCAAAGTCTAGAATCGGCCCGCGAGCCCGCGAAGGAGAAGAGTTAAATGTTGAGCCGCACCTCCGTGCTAAATTAGAAGCCGACACGTGTCATGCGGGAGCACGAGGACGCGAAGTTGTTTGAGATTTTTTGCAATTTTTAAAAAAAGGGGGCAAAAGGTGAAGTTTAAACCTGCAGGCCCGTGAAGGGAGAAAACGAAGCACACCTTCGCGCTAATCAGAGGCCGCCACGTGTCATTTTATGACACGTCATCAGCGCATCGATGGGGCGCAGATTTTTTTGGGGAAATTTTCCCAATTTGAAATCAAAGGGAAAATTTTAAGGTTTGACCCTGCCGACCCCAATTTTGCCCTGTTTTTCACCATTTTTGCCCTAATTTGGCCACAAAATTTCAAAAGGTCATATCTTTCGATCCAGTGGTTGAAATTCATCAAATTTGGTACCATTGGAAAGCTATCAACGCCCTCTACGCCATGGAAGCTTCAATTTTGAGTTTTGGGCAATGTTGGAGGGAGAAAATTGAAGAAAAGTCTCGGCACAGGAAAAAATGCATAACAGACATCCAACCACCAAAAATTAATGCAGTATGGCACCCATTTTTTTCCAGCATGGTCGAATACATTGGAAAGTGGATTTGTAGAGGTGCCCTTGCCGTTTTAATGGATGTCGGTTGGTGGGTGTAAAAAATGGATTTCTCGCGTTTCTCTCTCCTCTGTTCTATTTTTCATCGATTAAAAGCCAGTTTTGGCTCATTTTGTAATGTTGGACGTCCTTGCTCTTGCAAGCTCTTCTTTTCTCATTAGCAGGTGGATTTGAAGGAGTTTCAGACCTCCCATGGAGACTGCAGTTCATTTTTTGCCTCTTTGCTATTGCAACGTATTGTATCAAATCTGGAAATGATAATGTATGTTTGCGATCGATTTTCAATCTTCTCATGCATTTATTATTGTCTTATGATCCTTCATTGCATTTTGACAATTTATGCATGTTTTGATATTGCATCTCCATGGTCTGTGTCTATTTTTGCAAAGCAATAAGTCCAGCACTCCTTTGGTGTATCACCGTTCTGTTTTTTTTTTGCTTTGTTTTGTTTTCATTTCCATGTTTTCTCTCAACCCTGTCTCTTGGTAGCTTTAGAGTAGGAATTTTGAATCAGAACCTCTGCAAAAATTGCATGCATACACCTAAACAGAGGAGTAGGAACCAGCCTCAATCTGGAGAGTTTTCCCAACTTGCAAGGTCGCACACTTAGGGAAAACTCAATGTTGTGCATTCACACCAAATTGACCATTTGTCTACAACAAATCTGAAGGTCATTTTGGGGGTGCTGTGAATTTGCACTAACAGGTTGCTCCTAGATTATCTTGTTGCTTTAAAGGGATTTACGAGATCTTAGAGTGCTTTTGGAATGTATTTTGCAAGTATGCTCTTGAAAGTGCCAAGTGAGGTAAATAGGTGAGTCATACTTAATTATATATGCTTTTGTAGTTAATGTTTTACAAAAGACTGACCTGTGGAATATGAATCTACCCATGCAAAGATATCAAATTGAAAAAGTAATTGTTTGGTGGTTGGGGACGAAAATGTCATCCTCAGATCAAATCGTTGGATGGTTTGGTCCTAAATGAACGGTCACGTACATGGAGTTTGTGGGATTTTGTAAAGTTCTGGGAATGATACCTAGGAGGAATATACTGCTATGGACTACGCAATTAGTTATGTGTGCAACTAAACAATGTGAATAGGGAAGCAAGTCACACAAGAGAGATAAGGATAGGTCACCTAGACTTGGAATGTGTGCGCAAGTCATGTTTTAGATGCAAAGCCAAAGTTGTCATTACCAAATGATAAATTGCCAAATTTAGGTGTCTACACTTAGGACAAATGTAGTCTCCTCAAATAGGAAATGGTAACATGAGTCATCACCGAGATTGACTATTAATCAACTTGCATATGAGGATCACCCATGAACTATTTTCAGTAACTGGGGTACATCCCTTTGGGAGGGAAATAGACATCTTTTATATTTGACCCACCAGTCACTTCAGAGCTCTAAACTGGTAAAAGGGGATTCATCTCTTTCCTTTTACAAGTAAGTACCTTCCAACTGCAGACCCTCTTTTTGCCATAAATGGAAATGAACACGTTAGCTTTTTTCAACATACATTGGGGGGAGAACTAGCAAAGGCTCCTATTCTACGCCAGGTTGGTGTCAATGTGTCTATTCAAATTTCTGTAATGAAAGAGCCTTGACATCGTGACCAACTATCAAGTCATGTGTACTTGTTCTTTTTTAATAGACCTTGTCCAGTCTTATAGAACTTTGGGTTGATCTCAACATTGGAAAATCTAATGAATAACACGTTTTCGATATTCGTATTCACTAAGAAGCTAACCTGCAGCATCATTTTCCCTTAGAGATTTCCTTTTCAACTAAATATTTTCCACCATGCTCTAATGAAAATTGAACAACCTACAAACAAGGAATGGGGAATAATACAAAAATCTTTAACTTCAAAACCGGCTAATGTGAGAGATATCACCCACCTAAGTCAATCTCAACATTTTCCTAGTTGTTGCTCTACATCTAATCTAAAGTGGTCCATGGATTACACATCCAGTAGAAGACCTCAAGAAAGTTTTACGGTGTGGAATACTTGTTTGATGGAAGTTGGGAGCTTAAAGAGTGATGCATGTTCCCAAGTCACAAGCCAAAACTTGGTGGATCAAATGCAATAGCCAAGCAACAACATGCATCTTTCGGGCAAGCTAAACTTTACTAGACTTTCACGAGAGGGATTATGAGATGCACCTTTCCAATGGACCCAAATACTGACAACTTTGATGGTCTCAGTGGGGCTCGTTGGCCAACCACCTGCATGCTTAGTATACTAGATGAAGCCTGACAGGGTTGGGGATCTTCCCGACTTGGGCTTGTAACGGTAGCTGAGAAACTTAGGTGGCAACCACCTTCGTCAATCATTGGAGGAAAAGATCCTTATGTTTAATTAGCCTTCATACATGTTCCTCCCATCCCATTTTAAGTAAAAGGGATTAGATTTATTCTACCCAATCATGGAACGAGATGGAGGATTAACTTTTTCCACTTGGAAGCATGATTGTTCTTTTCCATTTTGAGAGCCTTTGGTGAAGTCGGGAGTCGTGTGTCATCGTCGAGACTAATGATCAATCAACTTGCACAAAAGGGGGATCACCCATAAACCATTTCCAGTATTTGGAGTTGCCCCTTTAGGAAGGAAATAGTCGCCTTTTCTACTTGACCCTGGTCACTACAAAGCTCTGAATTGATAAAAGGGGACTCATCTCTATCCTTTTGCAAGTACTTTCTGAGTGTAGTTCCCTTTTGCCATAAATTACTAGCTTAGGATCCTATTGTGTCGAACTAGTGTCAGCCTATCCATTCAAATTGCTTTGATGAATGGCCTTGACATTTAAACTAACTATGATGTCCCGTGTGCTTTTTCTTTTTTGAACAAACCTTTTCAAATCTTTTTGAACCTTGGGTTGATCCCTACCTTGGACTATCCAATGGATAACACATTTTGGGTACTTTGGTGTTCACTAAGCAACCAACTTGTACCATTTCCCCTTAGGGGTTTCCTTGTGTATCCTGAAACTATCCTATAATTGAAGTTAAAGCTTTTTGTATTATTCCCCATTCCTCTTTTAAAGGTTGTTCGATTTTCATTAGAGCACGGTGGCACCTACTTAGCTCAAAAGTGTTGTCAAAGGAAAAACCATGAGTCACCTTCACCGCATGGTGTATTTGGACTTCTAGCTCAATCAGTGGGTTGATGATCCTTAATACATCTTTCAGCATGGGGTTACGTTGCCATTTCAAGAATATGGATATGTCACTTTTCTTCTTGTCCATTTCCTTGTTGAATTCTTCTTCTCGAATCAACCTTTTTGTTTTGATCCCAAAGTGAAGTAAGCTTTTGTTGTAAGAGCAGGTTAATATGGTTTTGCTGGTGAGGAAAATATGAGACAAGAAGCTTATATGGGGTGCTACATTTGCTAGCCATTTCTATTTTATCAAGGACTCCAAGTACCTTATTGGCGGCATCAGATCTATTTGATATGTGTGTGTTAGCCAGCTTGCTTCTAGGTAAGGTGTTGAGTATCTTCCTGAATATCATAGCCTCTTGGGCTTTTGACCCTATGTCCCGTCAGGTTTTGTTAACTTCTGATGCCACTATCTTGCTTTGGGCCCGGTAATAGCCCTGTAGTTGTGTGTACAACGTTATCCCAAGGGTAAACTACAAACGTCCTTGATCGACTCCGAGAGGTTCATTCTTCTTTTCAACTCTTTGTTCTTTTCTTGCTCTTCTTAGAGCTCTCTCTGGATATCTTTCACTTTCCCCTGTTATTCTTCCATAATGTTTAGTGGGACCTTTTGGGCCAGGTCTCTCTGCAGTTACTTTACCTTGTTTTTCTGAACCTTTGTAATGATTTGTTGATCCTTGAGATTCTTTACCAAATATTCAACCTCTCTTTCTTTCTTCTTTAGTTACTTGTTAACCTTCTAAAAATTTGAAGAGACACTTTGGGATGAAGAATGGAAATGTTGCATTCAATCCATTGGCTGCCTATCCTTAATGGTATCACAACAAAGGTGATGTCATATTCTGAAACATGCATTTCCTTCTAAGTTTTAGTGATCTTGGGCACCATCTAGGTAAAGTACATGCTTTCCATTGGGTCTTAGCGAGTCCTCACACTTGTAGAGTTGTCACTTGGCTTGTCAAAAAATCTTGCATCTCTTTTAAGAAGAGTTACTCCCTTACCTGGACCTCTCGAAAATGTTGACCAAAGCCAATAGGATATCCCATAAATTGTTTTGACGAACCAGGACCTCCTAGATGTCAAAATTCAACGAATTGTTATGTGTCAAATGGATTATTCTTCCCTTGAAGGAGAGGAACCTTGGAAGATTTTTCTTTTCCACTACACTTCTCAAGCCATCCCTTTTCACTAAAAAACATGGAAAGGTTAAAGATTTCAATCACTTTTGCTCAATCAGGTCCCAATCAATTGTTGGTTCCTTCGTGGTTCAAAGTATTTGGAAATCTTGGGTGAGGCTAGCGATTGGTTTAGATCTGGTCTCTCTCTCAACTCTCACTCTTTTTGGTGGTCTCGAATCCTTTCTTACTATGGGGTCCAATTTAATATGGTTCCTTGGATTAAGAGTCATATTTCTCAAAAAAGCAATTAAAGTTGTCTCAAACTTTTTTTTGCAAGCAATCCCACTCTTGGTGGCCTTGGCTTGTTCTTCAGGACAACAATCAATTCATTAATAGTGATTTGGAACCTATTACTAAGATTCGAAATGTTATCCCAAATGAACACCTCCATAAGCTTAGTGTTCAAACAACTGCCAAATGGACTCACTACAAGTGACTTGTACAGACCCCCTTTCACTCATACAAACCCCGACTTGGTTATCAATTGCTTTCTCCAAAGAACATTTAAGTGGATGCGTTGAATGCTCATTGGAAAGTCAATTCCTCTGTTGAGACTTGGGGTGGAAGATTTGGCAGAGTTCGGAAAGATTCCATTGAACGAGAATATGCCCATTTCCTTTGGTGTATTTTACACTAAGGTTTGCATGTTGGTAATAGCCTTGTCCATCTTGGAGTGACTGATCCTTTATGTCCATTTTACCAACACCTAAACTCCCCCAAGCATCTTTTTTGGTTCTACAAGTATGTTTGGTCAACCTAGAGGTGGACTCATACCCTTTTGCAACCATTTCATTCATAATTCTTTTCCTAGAAAATAGTGTCTTGGTGGACTCAACCATTTTACCTACATAGTTTAACCAAGTTTGGCATATATTTCATTCTAAGATTCTTTTTTGTTTATGGAACGTAAGAAACAATGATATTTTCAAACATTTATCACCAAATGATTATTTTTCAATTACTAATACTAACAAGGGGCAGATGATTTCTAATGTGACATCACAAATTCAAGTGCGAGTAGAAAAGCTCTGATTGGAGGTGGAACATCTTCAAACCCTTTCGCACCATTGGTGGGGTGCTCTTGCACCTTTAGTTGGGTCCCTCCAAATTCTCCTCACCAACAGTCATCTTCATGTCTTTAGAGCTCATGGCAGGCACCATTCGCATAGAAGGTGCCACAGTGGCTCACTGCATTCGCAAAAACCCTCATTGGCCCACAACTGGTGGTCGGTCTATGATTTCAAATGCTAGTGATTGAAGGGTTTCGTAGCAAAAGAAGTTCCCTTGGCTTGCTTTAGCCATTTCCCCCGCCAAGGCAGGATCCAAATGAGGGTAACAAAGAAAACAAACAATGACAAGTGGGAGCCAATGTCTGACTCTGTAGATCTGCCCACTAGTGGTGATTAGGGTTGGGGTGACAGGCTAGATGGTCCTCCGCCTACTACGTTAATTGCTCCTAAGGCTTGGCGTTTGAGCCTTGGTGTTTTGTTGTCAGCTAGGCTTTTTGTTGTTGGATTTCATTTAACCTTTTTTAGTTTAAAATTTAACCAATTTAACTAAGTTAAATTTGTCTCTGCCCTTGAGGTTGATTTGAAGCATGCATATATGCAATTTGGAGTGTAATACCTTCCACTTTCTTTTTTATGTATAATTAGCCATGTACTATTTGTACTATTAATAAAAATGAGCCTTTCAATAAAAAAACAATGTTGTATTTAGAAAACGAATAATAACGTGATCCATTATCAAATCCATTTCTATCAATCTTTACATTAGTATTAAAATTCTAAGGGTAATAAATTTGGTAACAACTGATTGAAAGGAATCAATACACTATATCTTGATGCTCCATGTTATTAACTGATCTTGTGAAATAAAATTTTAAAAAGCTCCTTTCATGTTGACGAAGGAGACTTTCTTTTTCAGATGAAATGAAACTGGACAATTAGACAATCTAGAATTCAAGTAATCAGTTAGCTAATGTTTATGCAACCATTTAATCTGGAATACAGAATATAACATGTTACCATGCTTCGCTTGCTCGCATAGAACTCAAGACTAGAATGCTATCCCTTCCTAAAACCTTATTAATTATTTTCCCTTTTGGTGTGGTGGAATTGTTCCTACAACTGTAAAAGCTCCTCTCATATTTCCTTCATTTGTGCAGCGGTTTCGAATACATTCTCATGATCTGCTAACAATGGTAGTAAATCAAACTCATTGTGCATAAGTTACTAAAAGGACATGTTGCTCATATGTATTAATCATAAAGAAGATAAAACTAACTAAAATACCCCAATATGTCATCCTCGTCCATTTTTTCATCCATCATTACCTTTTCCCAGTAAGTTCAGAGAAATTCAACAACATAACTATCTACTTATAATCTTCAGGATCTCTGATATTTCTGAAAAAATTATGATAAAGATGTTCGAATATGCAACATTCAACTATTGCACGAGAAGAAAAAATAGATATTCCCCATAAGTCAGCTACAAGATGATATTCTACAGGCATGGCCACTACCTTCCTAACACAATTATGTGATTTGGCATTGGAAGGCAACTTGAACTCCTTCACCTCCAATTGTTGCTAGGAAGCACCGGAACCCCTGAGACTCCAAGTCAGCTTTTACTTTTTCAACTACCTTTGTGGATAACACTGTTCATATGTCAAGAGTTGCAAAACAAGGACAGAAGCTAAAAATAGATAGAAGTAGATGAATGAAAACTAAAATCTTAAGAATAACATTACAATAGAAACTTAAATGCAGATTTCTTTTATCTCCTTCAACCTAAGACCTACAACTCTTCCTCTTGTTATCAAATAGGGTAATGATTATATGAAGTATGAACAATGTTTAAAGACCTCAAGCAAGGACTGGTTAGAGACATGAATGCGGGGTATTCTGTACTAGAAAGACATACCTGGAATGTAAAGTAAATTTAACATATATCTAGCTTTATTAATTTCTCACATCCCACAAACTTTGAGGTTTTACACCTTAAGCCCTCAGAATTAGAAATGTATTTGTTTGTCAATGCTATTTATAAAATTTATTTTTGCTGCAATTATTTTACTTGGAGTTCTTAAGGGAACGTTTTGCAAAAGGAGTTTATAATGCAAAGAGGAACAGGAAGAGGAAGCAAATGAAGCTGCTTAACAGTCCCAGTTTTTTCAGAGAAAATTTTCCATAGAGATTTCAACCCAGAAATTCTTAATTTGCACAAGGACAACTATAATGTTTGCTTCAAAAAATAGAATTGCTGTACATGTTGGGGTGAAAGAGAACTGGTAATATATTGTGGACATTCTGCTTGATTTAGTTTTCAAGTTTCCTGGGGGAAAATAGCAATTACTTCAGTGGAATTTATGGTGGTTAGATTGTTTATCTAGTTCAGTAACAACCGATTGTGTCTGCTGCAAACATTAGCTCTACCTTCTGACATACACTTTTGAGAATCACAAACGGCTACCTTGTGAGTATTTAGCTACTATGCATTTTTCCCTTCCCATCCTCAAGTTTAATATCATCCCTCAGGAGATCATCTCTCATGGGATCCTAACCATTTCTGAGTAATTTGAGCATATGATCATGTGAAATTTTTTCCCAGCTATGTTAGATCCTTCTAGAAGCTAGTACAAGACCAATTATAAATAGTTGGAGATGACATCCCCCGTTTGGAATCCACAATGTTCATCAGTCCTTACCTTTAATCACAACCCTACAAAATCTATTTATAATGATGCATCTTTCATCCAAGCCAAGAGTGACATTATCATCTTGCTTTTCTTTCCTTCCTAAGGTGATATTTTTCTAGTAGACAACACAAAAACTGTTGCAACGAGTCCCTCATGGATGGCTATAATTTTTGGTTTGACCCAACCATGCCCATCCAAGTGTTGATCGATGTTTCACAAAAAAATACCGGCGGTGGCAAAAGAACATTATGTTCCTTCCAATGAGAATTCTTAAGACATCAATTTTATCATTTTTATATTTTTAATTTTGTTGGCTAGATTTTCTGCACAACTGAAAACCTAGGCAGTCATGAGATAAATCTCCCTCATTTACCGGTGAGGATCCCGTGTAAGATTTTGTCAATTATATTTTCTAATATCTATTTGTTGGTTTTACTTTAACCGCGTAGCTCATGCACCATAGCTAGGCAGTTTTGCAACAAGTAAGCAGCTGTAAAGAAATGAATATATGTAGAAGAGGAAAATAATTAAATACGAGAAGAAGGAAAAGAGATGTGCAACCTAACCAATAGTTGACAGAGTTGATCAAATGCACATAGACGAAACAAATAGATCTTGAAATGCAGAATTTAAAGCAAAGGAAAGTTTCAGATCCATATCTAAGATAACACAATTTATGCAAAGATCTAAAAAGAAATAAGAAACAAATGTGCCATTGACACAAAGTTCTCTGGAAATCTGTCTCCTCTCTATTCCTCAGCTTTCAGAAAGCTATAAGGGTTTTAGCTCAAAGTCTGGAACACAAGAATGTTGATTACAAATTCTGATTCCTTAACTCGTAAGTTCTTCCTCTATTTATAGTGTATAGAGGTCAATTACAAATAGGAAGCTTTTTTAATGAATTGCCTCATGTTGAAGCTATGAAAAAGGGAAGCAGATAGCAATCTTCCTCCTGGAATTCCTCTTTGCATGACATTCATAATTTATAACTGAAAATAGAACCTTCTATTTTGCATGTTTGCCATCTATTTCCAAGTAATTGACTTCTTCTAGTAACTTTAAGTAACGGCTTTTAAACCAATCACTTAAGTTTTACAATTTAATTGATTACTCAATTACTTTTTCAAAGAAAATAAGAAAAAGAAAAAGAAAGAGAAGAAAGTTGTTGCGCTCCCAGTCTTGTTCTTTTTCCATATTCTGCATGTGGTTGACTCTTTTGCCTTTGATTCTCACTAAACTGGATCTAGAAGTAGCTGACTGTGATTTGCCTGCAGGTGCTACCTCTGACATGTCTTCCCCTTTTATCCTTGAAGATTTTGTAGTTCTTCTCCAATACGTGCACCAGTGCAATGTTTGCGATAAACATTTCAGACAAAACGCATCATCCTTTATTTTTAATTGCATATGAGCAATTTTAAATTCTGGAAAGCACTCTGGGTGAATGCAAATACAAATAAATCCAATGAAGGCTTCAACTAGAAGATTGGGAGCACATGCACAAGATCCTAGAAGGAATTTTCCATGCACTGACTTCCACATGAGTTGCGTTAGAAACAAGAGGATGATTTTTTGTCAAAAGCCTTTGCAATTATGAGATCTGAATTTGTAAATTAAATCGGTGATGGGTTCAGGGCCAATGTTTGTATCATTGACTTCAGCAAATCTGGAAGCTATGAATGATCCAGTTGATCCTTCTCTTTCATTATGCCTGGAATAATATTTTTCTGAGCTCTTTTCCTTTTAATTCTGCCAGAATCCTTTGTAATTTGATAAATTTGTGCAGATCCGGCAATTTCCTCTAATTCGAAAGATATATTCAATGTATCTGGCGGTGATTTTGACTTCCTTTCACCAATATGAGTACCTGTGATGAATACCTGCAATTGATTCAGAAAAATATAGGAGTCCATGACATGAATACTCAATTTTCATCACCAAAATCTGCTTATAAAGCCTACTGCCCTCTATTTTTAGACTTTGCTTGCATGTCAAGCAAGCTAAAAATATTATTTTATTCACTTGTGTACTCACATCAACATGCAGATGCTCTGAATAATGAAAAGAAAGCTTCTCCAACCCTAGGCGCCAAAACTGGATGCTTCCCAACAATTAATAAAAAAAAAAATCAGCTTTTAGGCACTTAGCTATGCCAGAATGGGTCACACTTTTTGGCAAGGGAGGTTATTAAAAATAAGAAGTCAAAGCAATGGGAATTTTCACCTTGTAAGGCAGGCAAGAAATTCCCGCTTTTCACTTAAGTGACTTTACTTTCATAATGGGAATTTTCACCCTGCGAAGCAGGCAAGAAATTCTCGTTTTTCACTAAAGTGACTTTACTTTCATAATGGGAATTTTCACTCTACAAGGCAAGTAAGAAATTCCCGTCAGTGCTTTGAATGATTTTTCTTTTATACTGGGAATTTTTACCCTGCAAGACAGGTAAGAAATTCCCGCCTGTCTGCCACCTCTAATATTCTCATTGAAGCTTAAGTGATTTTGACTTCATGGGAAAAAGTTACTTTTTATGCAAGCAAGAAATTCCTGCCAGCCTGCCACTGCCAAAATTCCCACTGGCAGCTTAAACCCTTTCTTCCAAAAAGTGTGACTTGCATGGAAAATAACTTTTTTTCCAAAAATGTGACTTGCATTGTGATGCATTAAAAACTGCGTGAAAATTTGTCACTTAAGGCAGCGTGGAAATTGGACGCGGAAGGCAGCCTTGAAAATTGCGACTGGCATGAAGACAACATTTCTTTCTTTTTTTGGATTTTTGGTGAAGAAAACACAAGCAGAGAATAAAATTTGTCATTTTTGGAAAGGGTCCGAGAAGATGTAGCAGTAAAAACTTGCATGTGCCATAACTTTCATCCTGTGGCTCCGTTTCGGGTGTCATTTTCTCTAAAAGTGCATATTTTCTCGAGCTCTACGCATTGATGGCAATATTTTTCTTATTTTCATAAAATCCATTTTTGCACCTTTTTGGACCAAGCAACTTGCAATCTTCTGAAAGAATCCCGAGCTCTGATCGCCTATAGACAGATTAGTAATTAAATATACTGGATATCTTTTCAAAACTCTAGGCCTAGGGAAAGATCTGGCAAGAAGGATGAATAAGCTACGAGAATTGCCGAAGAAAACAAACCAAAACACAGACAAAAAGAAATAAAACAAAACAAAAACAGTTGTGGGAAATTACTCGAAATTTTTCTCCAATTAGCTCATCTGCAAAAATTCTTCCCTCCGGATGAATGTTATGTGATAATAATGATGGGGTGAAGTGCTTTATATAACTTAAATCCTCCAATTTTAGCTCAATCTATTTTTAAAATAACTTTATTTATTTAATAAATAAATAAATAAAATTCTCTCAGACAAAACCTAGCAAAGGGATAGAGTGAGTTTTAGCATGTGGGTATTTGGCGAATTTGGCTTTTATGAATCTTTGGGGATACCTTAGAGCAATGCGAACAATTGCCGGTAAAACAAACGCAAAACGACTTATTACTTTGAAAAGAACGAAAATTTTTCGAAGGGGTAGTCCCAGATTTCAGGGTGAAATCTCAGGGACATCAAATTTATGTTACCCTTCCCTCTTTTCCAACATTTGATATTTTACCTGGGCCACTTGGTGACTTTTTGACACCATTGTACTCTTGAGAAGTTTCACTATCATTTTTGATAGAAGGTAAAAAATATATTATCAAAAAAGGAAGCAAGTCCCACAAAAAATAGAATTACAACATGATTCATGCAAAATTTTCCAATACTTGCTTAGCAAGAAAAAATTCCCAAAAAATATGTATACAATTGTTTTTGTTTGTTAGTCCCACCTTAGCATATTTTCCTAAAAGCATATGCATGATTTTTGCACGATCCAGCTTTTATAATGCATGATTTATGACACACATGCATCCCTGCTTATAAAATATATAAAGTTCTACATAACATGCATGTCTAATTTTTACATGTAATTCCAAATTCTAAAAGTAAAAGTAAAAGTAAAACCATCACTTTTCTGCACAAGACTTGTTTTTTGCCCCTAAGCTTACTGAAATCATTTGATGCTGCAGTTCAAGCACCTTTTCAGAACTTCAAGGTTGTAGATAACTTGGTCTCCTATAGCATGAGAATATCATGGCTCTCCCAGTCTATCATTCCTTTTAGCAATATTATTTTGGAAGGGGCGTGCATACCCCTTATATTCCAAGTAACAGCTTTCATTGAACGGCTCAGTGTTTCTTGGCCTTATAGAGCACCTCCTCTAAGATAGGTTGAGAGCCATTGGCCACAACGTTCATGGCTTCCTTCTGGAGTTCAATGTGTGTCATAATTCGCCATCTCTTATTGTGCCCCATAGCACAAGACTTCTTTTCAATTGAGAACTATATAATCAAACAAGTTCTGCATGTTTGCTCTGACAAATCCTTGATTTTTCCTGCTTTTATTTTCTTTTATCCTCCAACTTTGCCTTATCAGCTATTTTTCTTGCTTTTTCACTGATTTTAAGTGCTTCTTCCCACATGTGTTCATTTTCTTCTGCAACATTCACCAACTATTCAGAAACCTCCCTTTCCTGAGATGGGCACTCGTTCAAAGGCTCCCCTTGAAACTCACTATCCATAGATTGATGACGCAAGTCCTCAGAAATTCCTCGATTGTTAGCAACATTGAAATTTTCTACCAGCATGCCCTCCATTTCATCCTTCAAGATATAGTTCTCAAGGAGTTCTTCCTCTTTATCACTTGAATTGGTAACCTTTTTTTGGGGGCTTCTTTCGAGTCTCTTTCCGCTGAGTTATGGCTTCTTTATAAATAGCTTTCTCCTTTGCATTAGAAACTCCAACTTTAATCCCCTTCTAGCCACATGTTTTCTCTTCAGTTTCTGGAAGGCATTCACTTCAATCTTCTCTGTCATAGTTTTTTGGGTCTGCTCCAATGGTTTTGATAGCATCAAAACATTCCCATGCCAACTGTCTAAACTTGTGGCATCCACTACATCTAAAGGGGATGCATTCATAATTAATGATTTGCACCAATTCCAAATCTCATGCTTCTAGTGTTGAGCTCTTAAAAAGTGGTTGATCCAGTTCTAGCTCCACACAAATGCCTGCATAGTTTGATGCCCCCCTTCCTCTTGTACCTTTAGAGGTACATATATACTTTCCCATGAAATCTCCAACCATTTTGAACACATATTTTGTCCATAACTCATGAGGAAGAGCATATAATCTTATCCAAACCACAGCCCATAAAGGCATTTCCTCAGTGGGTTTGAATCTGAGTTGCCAGTGTTTCATAAACATACTACAATTAAAGTAGAACCAAGGTCCACCCTGAACTATTTTTATTTTTTGCCAATCTGTCTCAAAATCCAAGATAACTATGAAAAAACCCCAGAGAAATATCTGATTTCAAACTCCCCATGGGTATTCCAATTTTTCCTTGCTCATAAATTTAAATCATCAACTAAAAGTTGCATGCCAAGGAAACGACATATTAATCCCCTGATCACCGAACGAAGGATATTCTTCAAGTTGAATTATATCTAGTTCTAAAATAAGGCTATCTCTGGCCTCCAAGCAAACATTCCTCAATTGCTAAGGCGCGTAGTCCATCTTCTTTACTTTTGCATTAATGGCTGCCTTCAACTTTGTTTGCTTAAACCCAGAAGCTCCCCTCGTAACGGCTTGGCAAAGGGAACCATCTTGGGGGTGGGAGGAAGGGAGAGCAGGTTCAAGCTTCCTTTTCTTTGCTTGCATGTCTCCCTCTTCCCTTGGATTCTTTAAACAAAACCCAGATTCTTCTCTCAAAAAAACTCACCAAGGATTTCTTGAAGCCCTACCAAGCATGGATCAAACCCTAGCAGAGCTCCCTTCATTCAAAATTGTTCCACCCAAACAAAGGAAAAAATGTTGGGGTAAACATGAGGGCAAAGCTCATGAGAGGTTCTCTTATCCAAATAACTCCCCTAGTGATTTGGATAACCTGCATACACATTCTGGCCCTAAGTTATCTATTGAAGAAGTTGCGCGCGCTCAAAATCATCTGGCACATTCCCTTGGTCGCAGTTTACCTGCGCGCCACTTTCCTTCCTCTCTACACTTCCCCTCACACCCTCCTTCTGCGCGTTCACCTCCTTCCGAGTTAGTTTCCTTCTACCCCGCGTGCCTATGCCTTTGCCCCTTCATGCGCCGCACCCATTACTTTGTAATAGTTGCGCCTTAACCATACGTTCTCTGCTCACCGGTTTGATTCCTCTCCCCGCGCGCGTCGCGCACACTCCCTCCGCGCTTTCCTCTGTCTTCTCCCCACACCCTCCTATGTCAGGCCATCTTTCGACACGCTTAAGTGTGTCACGCATAACCAGACAAGGCGTCGAATCCTCGCAACGAAAGAATGATTAACACGTGGCAGAAACGACAAATGGGTGTACATTTGGCCACCATCTCAGCCAATCGGCGCATGCCACGTGTCTTGTATATGCCGACGACTCTGACATCTTCTGGCAGCTACTGACATCAGCTACAGTGCCAGAAATTCAAAATTCAAATTTTGGCGGATTTGGTAGGTGAGGACTGGGAAAACGTCTCTCTGAACATTGTTAAGCAGATCTAATTGCTCCAACCACCCAATTTAGTATGATCCGCTCCCTTTTGTCTTGTCAAATGGGCATGGAGAAACATATTTCACAGATTTCCAAGCGGATTTACAGACATTGAATGCTCCTTGTTGGTGGTTGTATTTCAAATTCGGGTTTTCCCTCCTCTTCCTTTCTTCCTCCATGGATTCATCTATAAATGTAAGAGCAAGGCTCATTTGCTATGTTGGATACTCTGGATCCTTACGCATGTTGCTAAGGACTACATATTATCTGTATTATGAGTTGCAGACCTCCATGTTTGGTTCTTGCATGTGGATATCAGCCTCTTTAGCATTGTAACAGTTCTGTGCATTATTGGAAGTAATAGAAGCATCGTTTTGTGACTATTCTTTGTCCTAGCGTGCTTGCGTTCCTTCTTCTTGCCTTTTCTCTTGCATTGTGTATTGTTGTGCTACTTCAGGTCCCTTGCAGTTCCATGCTTGGTTGTGTTCCATAAGGACGATTTGGTGAATGTGTGTTTTGTTGTGCTACTCTTGCCTAGCCTCCTTTCACACATTCCCTGTCATTCTTGCTCAGAACAGATAGTGTTCATCCCTCTTTTCCGGTGCTATCGCCTTTTAGTGTAGTTTACTTTATGTTATCCTTCTTTCTCTGGTCCCTTGGCATTCTTAGCTTAGTTTCCCTTTTCAGCACTAGGAGCGGCAGTAGCAGTAGAGATAAATAGAAGAATCGGCCTTCTCCAAAGAACCGTCCCAAGCTCGCAAGGTCGCACAACTTGGGGATGGTTCCATTGTGATCTCAGACACCTCAGTCCCTTTTCAGAGATCCGAGATGCGGGTGCACGTTTGAGAAACCAACAGTTTCTGGCACGCCCGATGGGACCAGCATTAAAAGCTCAAATTTCCCATCTCTAAGTTCTGGTGTGTGGACTTAGTGTTTTCAGCCTTTTAAGAGGCTCCTTTCAAACACATCTGGCGACTCCCAATATTTTAAAATCTTTGTTTCGACAGTCCTAAGCATCTTTTCATGAGAAAAGTGCACACAAGAAGAAGTGCAGCAGTTGAAGACTCCTTTGAGTACCTTCAGCTATCCCCGAGAAAAGTTCGTTCCAGAAAGTCTGTGCGCGCATCTCTATCTCCAACGCACCGCGCCCATTCAACTCCTGCAAATAGACAACCTGTGTGCCCTGTAATGGCGCATCAACCACCTCCTCCATTAAGAAGTTTTGCAAACTTTGATGGAGGGAGTCCCTTACTCCTGGCCGTACAGCATGATATGCCCAATGGCGTGCTCAAAAGTATTCCTTACTTTACTGGTGAGAATCAAGTCACCCCTCAAGAGCACATCCAGGATGTAACAAATGTCTATTCATTCTATCTGATCACACATAATGATGTAGCAGCCAAGCTGCTTGCAGCCTTTTTCAAAGGTAAAGCACTTCAATGGTACTGAGGCTTGAGACTTGGATCTATCACCACTTTGGATGAGCTAGGAACAGCTCTATGCAGTTATTTTGAAGACAAGTCAGATCACCTATCTTTGGTGGAGCAACTAACAACAAGGAGAGCGCCCAATAGCAGATGACTGATTTCAACATCAGATTTCAGAAGACTTGGGACAGAATTCCCCTTGTGGTAAGACCTACAGCTCAACATGCTTTCCTTTATTATCTGAAGGCGCTCAAAATCAATTATTCAGTTATGATCCAATCTATGGTAGGTAGGACTCTACCAGCAGCTTATAACATTGCAATAAGGGAAGAAAATAGCCCTATTCAGGCGGGAAAGTTGGCTCCTAGACCGCCCATGCCCTTGTTCCCAGAGATGCCAGAAGCGCCCCAGCCTTCTATGGCCCCTATTCCTACCCCTAAGCAAAGTGCGCAACCGGTTGCCTCAACATCCTATTCTCCAGCACAGCACAAGGAATGGTGCCACTCAGATTTCACCCTGAAATCTGTGACTACCCAATTCGAAAAAATTTCGTACTTTTAAAATAATGGGTCATTTGTTGTTTTTATTGCCTGAAAGTTCTTGTATTGCGTCAAGATAATACCAAAGAGCCATATTAGCCCTTTTCGCCAAATACCCAGATGCTCAAAATTGTTTTATTCTGTCGTCGGGATTTGTCTGCGGGAAATTTGTATTTAATTATTTTGAGCCCCGTATAAGGCTATTTGCGCTCCGTTTCAACTCTGTTATAAGCGGATATGTTATTATTCCTATGTACCAGAAGGATTTTAACTTATTTTAAGTTTTGGGCTTTATTTGTAACTTTTGGCAATTTTTCGTGTTTTTGTGGTGTCCCATTCTGTTTTCTGTAAAATTTCTCTAGAACAACTCCTTCGCCGTGTAAGCCCGATTTTTGGCCTGGAGCAGCTGGAAAACATACACGCACATTTTGCCCGGAGGAAGTCATCATCGGAGGTCTGGATCACTGGGAAAAAGCAAAGTCGTGCACAGAAAAGCCCCTACGGGGATGGGCGCATTTTTGGAAAACAAAGGATTTAAGCTGCGATGGGAAAAATATAAGCCGCAGGCAGGATGGGAATTGTATACCTGCCTGGCAAGGTACTTTTTCCCGTGTTATAAAAGTCACTTAAGCTGCAGTGGGAAAAATAGAGGCTACAGGCAGGTGGGAATTTATTGCCTGCCTTGCAGGGTAAAAATTCCCATGATATAATAAAAGGAAAGTGACTTAAGTGAAATCATGGGATTTTAGTGCCTGCCTTGCAGGGTAAAGAATCCCATTGTCAAAGTCAAATCACTTAAGTGGATCACGGGATTTTGGTGCCTGCCTGGCAGGGTAAAGAATCCCATTACGGAAAAATTCTTAAAAATAGAATTACATGTGCAAAAAAGTGCGCCCCCTTTGATGAGAGATTAAAATGATTAAATTGATTATTTTTAATAATCTTTCTTCCTTTAAAAAGTGCGCCCAAGCTTGAGGAGGTCAAAAAGTCAAAGAAGGAATAAAAGAAAGGAATTAAATTAATTAAATTTAATTTATTTAGTGGCTGCCCCCTTCCTCTCAAAAAGTGCGCCCCATTTGGGCATTATTTAATCATTTTTGAAGCATTAAAACATTAAATTAATTTCTATTTTCAGTGGCTATGGTCAAAGCACACTGTGAGGCTTGAGTGAAGTGTTGTGTGAAGGATTAAATTGGATTAATTTAATTTATTGGATGGCTGTCCTTAAACATGCTATTTTTAAAAGAGAAAAACATGATTTTTAATTAATTAATTGCCTTTAATTGTTAGGGCAATTATTAATTATAGAATTGTGAAGGTTATATAAGCATGGGCAGCCATATGGATGAATTATTTAATTCACAGGTTAAGAATTGCAGCAAGGAGGAAAAGTGCGCCCCCATTAGAGGAAGGATTTTGCACAGACAAAGTGCTAACAAAGGCTAAAAGCTTCCAGATTTGGCGCATGCTTTGGAGAAGGTTGATCTTCGTCTGCATAGTTGTTTTCACAGGTGTTACAGGAGCTCAGGTGTTGATTGAAAGGATTCGTGCTCTCTTTATGTGCAAATTAAACACCAATTTTTGGGGCAGCAGGCTTGGAAAGTGCAGATTTTTATAATTTAAATTCACTATTCATGCTCCGGTGGCCATTTTTGTCTGAATAAATCGCAGGAACTCATTACAGGTGCTTTATAAAAGAAAAGGAGTTTTCATCAATGTCCAATACATTGCAAATATCCTCCGAATCTGAAGAATTGACCAGATCTGCACCAGTATTGAAGAAATCCAGCCAAGTTAGAAGAAAAAGAATTATTCAGACAAAGATTGTCAAAGTCATGGCGAAAGGAGATGAAAAAAAGAGCACGATGGATTCATGCATTGCTTCCAAACTTTCAGACATATGAGACACAGATCTAGGCCCAGAACCTCTTTCTGATTTGATTGATAGATCCAGAGTTGGAAAGACTTCACTCATGCGTGCAGTCAAAAGTAGTGGAATTATTCGAGCTGCAGCTTTCCCGTGTACAGCCCAATTGCCAGAGTTTGTGATGGAGTGTGCTAGATCTTATCATCCTTCATCCAGATCAGTGCGTGATGTTGCGGGAAAGACAATAATTCGTTTGGATGCAGAATTCTTCGATTATTGTCTGAAGATTCTAGTACGAAAGGTGGTGACTTCTATTAGCATTCAGGATGTTGACAGTAGGTGGGAAAAGCATAGAGCTGACTGTGTGAGCATCATGAATAGCCGGTTCATGAAGAAGCCTAGATCCCCTTCCAAGTTCCCGAGAACTCTTCCACGATCCAATTTGGTGCAGGAGGCGGATGATATCGTCAAATTGCTATGCAGGTTGAATGGTGAAGCGAATGCCTACACTTTCCGGACATGGATGTATGCTTTCATCAGGACCATTGAAATCAACAAGGTTGATTCTATAATCAGTTGGTCAGAAATTATTAGCAGCAACATCGGTGAGCAACTGTGGAACGTAAAGCGTACCTTCAGCTTCAAGATGACTTCATACTTGGTGTATGCTGCAGCTTCACAGGGTGTCTTTTCCAAGCTGGATAGATGTGGTATCCTTTCCAAGGATCCCATTTTCGAGTGCTACCCACAGCTTACTGTACCTGCGTGCGAGAAGGACTTCAAAGTGATCAACATGGCTTCTTCTACGATTTCATCTGCAGGTTAGACAAAGACTTGAAGACTCACAGGGTAAACAAGGAAGCATGGGAAGCAGTGCTTCCTTCAATCGAAGCGACACAAGTCTACGGGCTTCTTCCCACTCACTGTGGGATATTACAGTTGCATCAGCATTCACAGAGCTCGAGGGATGGAAGCACAAATGTTGTCTGAGTATGAGCAAGAGTTCTTCCCTGCGCGGCTTAATTTCGATCCATTTGGAATAGCCAGGAAGACAATCTCCCAGGAGTACGCACATGTGCCTTCGCTAGAAGATTTCTGGATGAAGTGCAGAAGTGAGTACGAGATCAGAAAGAAAGATTTCAACAGGCTATCGGCAAAGCAAGTATTTGACTTTGGACTAGCGCGGATACCTGCGGATCTTAAAGATGAGGGGAACGTGGTACTTGACACTTACCATCAAATGGGAGGAGATAAAGCTATACTGCAGGATAGCAATGGCGGTTGCAGCACAATAGAAGAAAGATCTGGAGCTGTGTTGGTGAATACTTCGAACTGGTTACTGACGAAGGGATATTGCCTTAATGAAGCATTGATGAACCAAGTCACAGGCAACTTCGGCACAGGAGATTCCCTCAAGCGAAAGCATGAAGGAGAGAGCAGCAGAAGGTCCGAGAAGTTGAAAGTACGCAGAAGATCTCAAGAGAAAGAAAAGACCACTTCTACGACCATAGCTTTGACTCCGACTTCTCCAGTACCTAGAGGATCACCAACTATTGCACCACAGCAGCAGGATGTTTCCATGCCTTCATTAAAACCAGCGACGTTCATCTTCTCTCTGCAGCCACTTCGTTCAGCACCTGTTCTAGAGGAGATGTTGAAGCTGCAGATGACGGAGTTCGAAAGAGCTTTGTCCTTGAATGTTTCAGAAGATGGCAGCCATGATACTGTGGCACTTTCTGATGGAGAGGATGCAAAGCGGGAGATGGTAGTGCACTCAGCGACTTCTCACTCTCCGAGAAGTAATTTCTCGGAATGGTTAGCTTTGCAGTTGGTTCCGGAAGCAAGAATAGAGATGAACTTAGAGGAACATGACTTGCAGCTACTTCAGGATCTGAGCAGAAGAGACAGAAGGCCTAAAGTTGCTAAAGCAACTTCTAGGTTGATCATCAAGGATTCAGGAGAGAAGTTTGCTGAGATATCAATTCCAGCGGAAGGAAAGGTAGAAGAGGAGCTCACGGCAGAAGATGTGACGGTGACCAAAATACCACTCGATCAAGCTACCACTGAAGGATTGAAGCAAGACACGCAGACGTTGTTGGATGCTTTGTTCCTTAGGCTTGACAGTGAAAAGGCGGAGAAAGAAGAGCTGCAGAAGCAAATATCTCAATTATGTGAGATCATAGCCAAGGTTGCTAAACCTTCCGTTCAGCCCATTTCAGCGCAGGTGAGTGATCATCTTATGCAGGAAATGGAAGATGCAAGCAATCAAGTAAAGGCTATTGACGAATGGAAGGATCTGATTATTCGTCAAGCTTCTGTGCAACTTGGGGAAGTGCCAGCCCGCCTAAAGGTTATGAACGATGCAGCAAATCAACTAAAGCAACTGATAGAAAGCATAGAAGGAATGAATACAGTTGCAGAGAGTAACCTGAGTATTTTGGCCGAGATCAACAAGCTGCCGAGAGATGTATTGGTTGCAGAACAAATTGTGCCGGATGGATCAGTCGAGAAGGGGAAGCAGCTAGAGTTTGCAGTATCTTTCCGTTTGGAGATCTGCAGAGTTTTGCTGAAAAGGATGCAGGCGCTTGAGAGTAGAACATCAAATTTGCCGGACAGTATCATTTCTTTCACTGAGGAAAGAGTGGATGGAGGTGTTACTTCATACGTGCGGATTGTTTCTAACGAAGTGCATGATTCCCTGGAAGGTTCTCTTCTGATGGTGCAAAAGAGGATTGATAAAGCTACCAAGCCTTTCACGGTGAACTCTATCAGTAGGATGGTGACACTGCAGGCAAACATTGCAAGATTTGGGCCAAGTTTGGAAGAGGTGGAAGCATGCAGCAAAGTGTTGAATGAAGGATTGCTGCAATTCAGCACAAAAAAGGAAGCAGTAGCTAAAACAGATGGAAAGATGCTGAATTATGTGTTCGACAAGTATATCAGATATCAGAACAAGAAGAAGATGTAGATGTTACAGCTGGCATGACTTCTTCTATTTCTTTCTTCTTCTATTTTCTATGTTCCCGGATGAAATTGTAAACTTCTAAGTTATTGGTTTTGCAACCATTACTTGAAGTCATGTGGAACCTTTCTATTAGTTAAGTGATACATGTGTCACTTAAGAAGAAGTTAGTTGAGGATGATTGCCAAATGTCATCTTTACTTGTTGTTCATACTTTAGTTCAGTTTGAGTCTTCTATTTGTACTTTCCCTCCTACATTCTATAAGTAGGAGAAGAACCTACGGGTTAATGATCGATCAGAATTTGTAAGAAGCAATCTTGTGTTCTAGACTTTGTGCTGAACCTCTGAGAGCCACTTGTTGCAGAGGAATACAAGGAAGCAGGTTTCCGGAGAACTTTGTGTCACGGCGTACTGTGTTTCTTGCTTTTAAATCTTAGATTTTTAAAGTAAACTTTGTGTTATTTTAGATCTGGATCTAGAACTGTCTTTGCTTTATAATTCTGTGTGTTCAAATCTATTAAGTTTCTTCTATGTGCATGCAATTAGCTCTACTATCTACTAATTGGGATGCACATCTTCCTTACTTCTTCTCTGTAATACCTTGACTTTCTTCTTCTATAATTTTTTCTTTCTTAAACAGCTGCTTACTTGCTGCAGAACTTCTTAGTTATGGTTCATGAACTAAGTGGTTAAAGTAAAACCCCTGATAGATAAAAACACATTTATATTGACAAATCTGACACGGGAGCCTCACCGGTTAAATGAGGGAGATTTATCTCATGACTGCCTAGGTTTGATGCTATGCAGAAAATCTAACCAACAAGGAAGATGAAGAATTGAAGGCCTTGATCAAAAATTTATCAAACAAGGTCATATCATTAGAAAGGCAACAAGCACAGGCGTATAGAGGCATCTCCAGTCAGGCGCATAACCAAGGGAATCAGCCTTGGCGGAATCAATACGGAAATCAGAAATGCGCGCCCAACCAGCAGAGTGATAGGTGGCAGCCTAATGCACATTTGCCTTTGCAAGTTGTCCCTCCCACGCCTTCTCTTCTAGTGCCTAGCGCAAGCCGAGCACTCGTCCCAGTTTAGAACAACTTGGCACAAGAGTCAGAGTGGTGCTTCCCTTGTAAGATGCGTCATAGTCAGTACCATTTTGCTAATGCTATGCATGCCCAAGCCTTCATGATCTAGAATGCTTCGTCATCTGAGCCTTCAACAAGCACTCATGAAATAGATAACTCTGAAGATCTAGAATGCTCCTCCTGGAGACCAATATGATGTTCTTTGGCACGGAGGACTTCTGTGCAATCAACCAAGCTACATAAGATACAAATAGACTGCCACTTGCCCAAGTTGCGGGACAACACAAGATATAAGAAAATAATATTAGAGTTTGGCGCGCAGGTCACAGTCCCATCAATACAGGAAGATCTTCAGAAGAAAAAAGAATCAGACAAGACCTCTTGCAGCAAAAATATTCAAACCCCTATGTAGGAGGTCCCGCGTAAAGCTCCTTCTAAAGCAGCGCGCACCCACCCTTTGGTAGGCCAGGCCTTTGTTCCAGCTAAAACTTAGGCTTCCACGCCTGAACAGTCAAAAAGGGATGTTGTTCCCCAAATGCACAAGGTAGGAGGGCTTCCATTCAACATTGTTGACTAGATGAAGAAACAAACATAAACATCACAATGTGGGATGCCTTGACCATTCCATCTCAGCGGGATCTGTTGCATGAAGCTCTGGCACAACTTCCGCGTGCTGACCCAGTTATGCAGAAGTCTGCGCGATTCTGTCAAAATCTGCCAAGAAGAGGAGAAACAAGTAAGCAAAATTGCTAAAACCCCACCCTTCTATATGTCCTTGATTATAGGAAAACACCTAGTGCATAACTGCTTAATTGACTCAGGAGCTAGTACTTCTGTTATGCCTAAGAAGATAGCTGATGTCTTAGGTCTGAAATATAGCCCTTTGTCTAAAGGAGTCCTACAACTTGATGGCTAAATTGTGACCACCTTAGGATTCATCAAGGATCTTGAGTTAACCCTCCATGCATGTCCAAGCCTGACAATTACTCAAGATGTGTCAATTATTGACCTACCTCCTTTGTTTACCCTATGTCTATCAAGAGAATTTACTGCTAAAGTGGGTGGTTACTTGTCATCTGATTGGTCTCATATGTTGCTCAAGACAAGGTATGGTACCTGATTTACCATACAAGATGAGCCTATATTTTCTTATCATGTAGAGCCATATGTCCCATCCCCTCTCCAAGCCAATTGTCTTATCCAAGAAGAACAAGTTTCAGTTCCTGAAGAGCAGTCTCTTCCACCCTCTGTTCCAGACCTAGTACTTGATGAATGGGTGGAGAGGCATCACAAATTTGATCCCTATGCTAAAGAACTGGAAGCCTATGAAACTGGGCTTGGTACTTATTACATTTTAGAAGAAGATGCTATGCTTCTATGCGCTATGCTCATAGGAGACAAAGTTCAAACTGGTCTATGGAAGTTATACTTTGATGGATCCAAAAGTAGAAATGGTGCAAGGAGAAGGAGTGGTTCTCATTTCCCCTAAGGATGAGAAATTCTTCTTCGTGCATAGGCTACAGTTTGCATGTTCTAACAATGTGGCAGAATATGAAGATCATTGGTGCATGGCTTGCTTATTGCTGAAAAGAAGAAAATTAAAGCGCTATGCAGATCTTTGGGGACACGGAATTGGTTATCCACTAGGTCACCAACAAATGCCAGAAAAATAATAAGCTTCTTAAAGCTTATAAACATAGATTTTGGGATCTACTTGAGAGCTTTGATGCTCTTAATCTGTAGGTAGTCCCATGGAAAATGAACAAAGAAGCCGACCAAATGGTTGTGCTTGGTTCACAGTTTTCTCCTGCTGAGGACTTTGTCAAAGGGAACACTCAGCACATTAAGATGGTAATCAGACCATCCATGTTCTGGATAATAACACCAGCTAGCAAGTGTTCAATAGTGACGTGAAGATCATCCAGTTTATCCAGAATGAAGCTGAATTTTCATCAAGTATGCAAGCTGACTTGCATGACAGCTATGATGACCAAGTAATACAGCTAAAGACAAATAAGTTACCTAAAGGGCTAGTCACCTTAGAGAAAATGTTTATCCCTGATGATGAGTTCAAGGGTGAAGAAAGATACATGTGCGATCGTGCAAGAGGATTGCTATCTCCCATTACTATTGCGCATGGAAATGAGATGTTGCTCAGCAGGACTTGCGCGCATGAAGAAAAATAGGCCTTCATCTCTCTCTGTCAAAAATACAGTGACATTTTCTCATGGGAGTATGAAGACCTCAAGGGTTTTGATCCAAGTGTTGCTCAACACTCCATTGACCTTGATCCCGGCATAAAGCCCGTCAGATAGAAATAGCGGGCTAGTCAATCCAAGGATAGAGCCCCTCATGAGAAAGGAATTATCCAAACTCATTAAGGTAAAAATTATTTTTCCTATCAAATACTCTACCTGGGTCACAAATCTGGTTCCAGTACGCAAGAAGAATGGTGAAATCAGACTTTTTGTTGATTTCAGAGATTTGAATAAGGCATCTCTAAAGGATCACTATCCTTTGCCTTCAATGGAGCAGATTCTATAGACTGTAGCTGGTGCACATAAAAGTTCTCCATGCTAGATGGATACTTGGGTTTCAACCAGATCCTGGTCAAGGAAGAGGATCAATTCAAAACAACATTTACAACCAAGTGGGGAACATATGCATATCAGAAAATTCCCTTTGGTCTGTCAAATGTGGGTGCAACATTTCAGCGTGCCATGGATATTGCCTTCAAAGGTTACATCAATGAGTTCATCTTGGTTTACCTTGATGATATAACTATCTTCTCAAAGCAGAGTGTGGATCATATGGCACACTTAGAAAAGGTCTTTGAGAGATGCAGAGAATTTGGGGTATCTCTTAATCCCAAGAAGTGTAATTTTATAGTGGCTCAGGGCAAGCTCTTGGGCCATGTGGTTTCAAAGGATGGCATCGCGATTGATCCTGAGCATGCATTTTAGCCATCCTAGCCATTTCCCTGTCGGCGCAGAAAAAGGCCTTACAGTCCTTCCTTGGCAAGATTAACTTTGTTAGGCGTTTTATCCCTAACTTTGTAGGACTGGTTCGGCCCATCACCCTTATGCTCAAGAAGGACATAGCCTTCAAATGGACAGCAGAAGGAAGAGAAAGCTTCGACAAGATCAAGAAAGAAATTGCTTGTGCGCCAACACTCCTCAATCCAGATTACTCAAAGGATTTCATCCTTTATGCTTATGGTGCTGATGCAAGCATTGCTGCTGTCTTAACATAAGAAAATGAACAAGGACTGGAACAGCCAGTGGCCTTCTTCAGCCAGACGCTGAAGGATTATGAATTGAAGTACAGTCACACGGAGAATCAGGTCTTCAGCCATCATGCACAGCGCTCAAGAAATTCAAGAGCATGCTCACCAAAAATCATATCAAGGTGTTAGTCTCTCACTCATCTGTCAGAGACTTCATCATGGGAGCAGAAATCAGTGAGAAGAGAGCGCGATGGGTGACCAAAATCATGGAATATGATGTGACTATTAAGGCCACAAAGCTGGTAAGAGGCAGCGCACTCTGCAGGCAGATTGCCTGAGGATGTGCAGAGTGAACCTGAGGCTTCATTATTTCTGGATGAAGACCTCCCGTGCGTAGAACATGAACAGAATATAGACCCTGACACACATGACTGGATGAAGGACATGATCACATTCCTTTCTGAGGGTGCCTACCCTCCCAGTTTGAACAAAGCAAAGAGAAGGCATCTGAGGTTGCAATCTATTCCTTATGTTTTGATTGATGGACTTCTCTTCAAAATAAATCTAGATGGCGTGCTGTTAAGATGTATCAACGGCGCATAGACTGAAAAGTGTTAGCAAAATTTCATGATGGATTCTTTGGTGGACACTTCTCTGCCAAAACTACAGCAATGAAGATCATAATGGCAGGTATCTTTTGGCCTACCCTGTTTGTAGATGCATATAGGTGGGTCACAAAAATGCAAGGAATGCACTTTCTTTGTAGGAAAGAAAAGATTGGCAGTGCTTCCCCTCTGACCAATCCAAGCGGATCAGCCTTTTGCATAATGGGGTCTCGACTTCATAGGCATGATCAATCCACCTTCAAGCACTGGACACAAATGGGTGCTAATAGCTACAGATTACTTCACCAGATGGACAGAAGCTATCGCACTTAAGGAATCAACTGAGGCAGTCATCCTTGACTTTCTCGAAGGTTTAGTCACAAGGTTTGGTGTTCCTCAAACCATTATCTCCAGATAATGCAAAGGCCTTCCTTGGTGCTAAAATCACTGATTGGGCTCTAAGTTTGGGCATTTACCTGAAAAATTCTTCCAACTATTACCCTCAGGGCAACGGTCTGGCAGAATCAACAAACAAGAACCTGATCAGAATCATGAAGCACACAATGAATACCAAGCCAAATACAGTGGCATACAAAGGTCTTGCGTGCACTCTGGGCAGATAGAATCATAGTCAAAAAAAGGTAATAGGAACTTCAGCCTTACAAGCTTATCTATGGAAAGGAGGCTACCCTTCCTTTGACACTAGAACTAAATTCATTAGCGCTTGCCTAGCAGCTAGAATTTGAGGGCGTGGATCAAAGAGAAATCAGGATGGTAGAGCTGGTTCATCTTGAAGAACTTAGAAACTCTGCCATGATCAAGCTAGAACAACATCAACAGGAAACAAAGAAATGGTTTGATAGAAAGGCTAGGCCTCAAGCTTTCAAAGTTGGAGACCTGGTTCTAAAATGGGATGCTGATAGAGCTAAACCAGGGTGCCATTCAAAGTTTGATGCACTTTGGAGTGGTCCATACATCATCAAGTCCTGCAAAGAAGCTAACTCTTTCGAGTTAACTCATCCGGATGGAAGCGCTGCAAATCCCAGTAAACGGGATCTATCTCAAACCCTTCCAATAGGTTTGTTACATCATATTGTATATATTAAAGTAGTTTCAATTCCTCCAAGTGTGCTTTGCACACATTGTTTGTTTGTACATAGTTCTTTCCTCTTACGCGTGCTTCCTGCATGCACTCTTTTGTTGCTTCCAGTGTGTAGAGCTTCTCTCAGCAGTTGTGAGATTCAGGACAAAGTGCAAAAATGATACTCAAGGTGACAACAAGGGCATTTTCATGATTGAACAAGTAGACTCCATGCCCAATGGATGCTTCAGGCTACTGGTCTCTTTCATCTAGCAGGCAGATGGCCCCGAAAGTTGCCAAAACTATTATCCAAATAGCTCCCCTAGTGATTTGGATAACTTGCATACACATTCTAGCCCTAAGTTATCTATTGAAGAAGTTACACACGTGCTCAAAATCATTTGGCACATTCCCTTGGTCGCAGTTTACCCTACGCGCCCCTTTTTCCTTCCTCCCTTCCACTTCTCTCTCGTGCCTTCCTTCCGCACGTCCACCTTCTTCCGAGTCAGTTTCTTTCCACCCCGCGCACCTAAGTCTTTGACCCTTCGCACACCACACCCATTACTTTGTAATAGTTGTGCCTTAACCATACATTCTCTGCTCACCAGTTTGATTCATCTCCCCGCACGCATCACGTGCATGCACTCCCTCTGTGCTTTCCTCTATCTTCTCCTTGCACCCTTCTATTCCAGATCATCTTTTGACATGCTTAAGTGTGCTCAATCATGTGACTATTGCCAACAGGTAATAGTGCATCGAATCCTGCAACAAATGAATGATTAACACATGGCAGAAACGAAAAATAGTTTGTACATTTGGCCACCATCTCAACCAGTGACGCGAGCCATGTGCCACATGTATACATATGCCGATAACTCTGACACCTTCTGACAACCATATCATCAGCTACAGAGCTCAGATCGGCACATGCCTGGACTTGTCAGAAAGCTGTTTGACATCAGCTACAGTGCCAGAAATTCAAAATTCAAATTCTGGTGGATCTGGTAGGTGAGAATTGGGAAAACATCTCTCTGAACATTGATGAGCAGATCTGATTGCTCCAACCACCTGATTTAGCATGATCCACTCTCCTTTGTCTTCAACACATCAAACAGGCATGGGGAAGTATATCACAGATTTCCAAGTGGATTTATAGACATTGAATGCTTCTTGTTGGTGGTTGTGTTTCAAATTTGGGTTTTCCCTCCTTTATCCTTCTCTTCCTCCATGGATTCATCTATAAATGTAAGAGCAAGGCTCATTTGTTATGTTGGATACTCTGGATCCTTACATGCATGTTGCTAAGGACTCCATATTTTCTATATTCTGAGTTATAGACCTCCATGTTTGGCTCTTGCATGTGGATATCGGCCTCTTTAGCATTGTAATAGTTCTGTGCATTTTGGAAGTAATAGAAGCATCGTTTTGTGACTATTCTCTATCCTAGCATGTTAGCGTTCCTTCTTCTTGCCTTTTCTCTTGCATTGTGTATTGTTGTGCTACTTCAGGTCCCTTGCAGTTCCATGTTTGGTTGTGTTCCATAAGGACGATTTGGTGAATGTGTGTTTTGCTGTGCTACTCGTGCCTAGCCTCCTTTCACACATTCCCTGTCATTCTTGCTCAGAACAAATAGTGTTCATCCCTCTTTTCTGGTGCTATCGCCTTTTAGTGTAGTTTACTTTATGTTATCCTTCTTTCCCTGGTCCCTTGGCATTCTTAGCTTAGTTTCCCTTTTCAGCACTAGGAGTAGCAGTAGCAGTAGAGATAGATAGAGGAACCGGCCTTCTCCAGAGATCCGTCCCAAGCTCGCAAGGTCCCACAACTTGGGGACGGTTCCATTGTGGTCTCAGACACCTCAGTCCCTTTTCAAAGATCCGAGACGCGGGTGCACGTTTGAGAAACCAACAGGTTCCACTATCATTATTTTGTCTTTCCTTCACTATTTATGCACTATGACATCCTCTCCTTTGATTTAAATTTTGCTCATCATACCTATGCCAGATTCAAAGGCATAGCCTTGACACTTATTTACCTCTCTCGAGCGATCCTTACACTAATGGACATTTTTTTCATCTTGCAGAGTGCGGCACCTTGGCAGGCCAAACACTCTTCATTGCTAACAAGTATCTACATTGATCAGGATTTTGGTACTGAGGTTTACCCTTGTTATTTCCAACCATGCTGTCATGACTTTGCCTTTCAGATATAGTGTTCCTAGTATTTATGTTCGCCTTGTCAAAATGGTTTTCTTTCTTGTACATCCTAAGACTTTTATATGTAGTCCTAGAGTTTCTTGAGTATTTATTTGAGTCTGTTATCCAAACTAAATGTGTTACTTCATTTTCAAATAGCCATTTGGTGCTAGTGTTGTATTTTAATAAGGCAAGCTAGCAAGCAGATATTCAAAGACATGCTTCTTGCAGATCAATAACCAAGAAGTCATCCTTTATAGTTTTCCCAACATACTACTTATCTAGTTTCATTATGTGACATTTACCTTGTGGTACATGGATGGGTTGTCTTCATCAATGAATACATCTTTTTTGCATAATGGACAAGCTCTAGGCAAACTTTCAGTCTGCTCTCTGGTCAAATAATGCTTCCTTCTTGCATTGGCTCTCTATTTTTTGTCAAACAATGAAAAAAATTCATTTTTGTCTTTTCCACTTTGATGGATACATTATTTTATGTCAGAGAATCTTAACTTTTTCTTATAAGCATCTTGAATTTTCTTCATTTTATCTGGTTGGGTGTGAGCTACTACTCAACTCAGTTTCCCTACGACACATTTTTGTTGCTTTTCTTATGGTTAAGTCAGCATTAACTGATCTTGACTTAACATTAACCAATCTACTGACATCAGGCAGTCAAAAGAATAGAAAGTCCCACCCTTCTAGGCATTAGTAACCCCTGAATTGTTTATGGTTGTAAATTTTAGGGTCCATATATGAGGCAAATAGGTCAGAACCATATTAAGAGAATTAGAATTCCATGTTACCATAAGACATTTGGGCAAAAAAAACAGTTCCTTGTGCAATTATTCCAGCAAAATTTTATGCTTGTCCTCTCCATTAATCTTTCACGTTGTTATTATGCTGCGCACAATTATTGTATGACAGATTCTCATTCACACCTTAATAGATATCCCTATTTACCCCTCAAAACTTCAACACCGCTAACCAAACAAGGATGTAGATCTTGATGATATGCTTGAATTTTTACTCTTCTCCAGCAGTTGGATATTGAAATAGAAACCCCCTCTAAAGTTTTCTATTGATGTCCTTAGCTCCCCAAACAAGAAGTTAAAAAGGGAATTCATCAGGAGATCTTACAAAGCTTCTTTAAGGCAGCAAGAACAAATCCAAGAGACCCTTTAACAATGAAGCTTCTCCATTACTTCCACATTCATTTGCACTTCCAAGATGGTCAAATCCAGGTTCCAGAGTACTCCGAGAAGATGCTACCTTGCTTCCTTAAATGTCTTTTTAACACAGATTTGTGTTTGTTTCCATCAATTTTGGATGGAATCAGATCAACACCTCCCACAAGATGAGTGTAAATGTAAATTGTCTTCTAAAACCGGAATCTGAGGATTCTTTCATTTTCAGATGTCCTATCTACTATGAAAGATATGACTTGTCTATTTAGATATTCTTGTGCATCCTTGGGAACTTCTATTCATCATGAGGATCAAAGATGTCTGGCTTTGTTTATCTGTGAGGTATTTCAGCTTAGACTGAAAACACTCATATGGACATCATCCCATATTGGTAGTTCCAGACTTATTACCTCCTACTTTCAAAGAGTGGGTGGCTATATTTGCAAGAGAGCCTGTTCCAGAAAAGTCAAATAAAGTTAATGTCAATGGCCTTGAACCAATTATAAAAAATCAGTTTGAACCTAATCACAAATGTTTTCTTAATCTTGAATGCTAGGCGAGGGGCTGCTTGACTTCGCTCTTGATTTTTAAGCATTGCAACTTTGAGATGTGTTGCTATATTTTTATTTCTTCGGTACTTTTCACTGGTTTCTGGTTTTGTTTTATCTCAGGTTTATGCAGTTCTACTAGAAGTGCACTAGGCACTCCCATTGTTATGTTCATTTTGGACAATGTTCTTTTTTCAGTCCCATTGGCCATTTACGGCCCCTAATATTTTAACTGAAGTAAATAGCTCACATAGAGTAACAAGGTAAAAGCATCCATATATTGTACCTATGTATGATAAATTTTGGAAATACCCTTAGTCAAATTTTCGCTTCTTAATTCCTACTGGCTCTGATAAGGTTTTGTTCCTAAGTCTTAGATACTAAAGATTTTCTGATACGTAACCGCTGTGAGTCATTAGTGTAAATTGTATTTAATGACACAAAAAATTGGAATTACCTAACACTTTGTTTGCTAGTAGGGTGTTGTTGGCAAGAAAATTTGTTGGGTGGACAAATTTGTGGGTTTCTTGCCAACGCTCTAGGAATCAAAGTCCCTCTACTTAAACGGTGCAGCTTCCGTGTTTGCATGTGCGTGAGAAGTGGATTTTCCTGCTGGCCTTGCGGCCGACGGGTGTCAAAATAGACAGAAATCTAGAATATCGGATAGTTGAAGACTGTTAAATAAAAGATATCTAAAACATATAACTAAACATGAATAAGTGTGCTCCTATATAACAGCTTTTATTTCTCAAGCTCATCTCTTCAAACCTTTACACACTAATCTGAAACTTTTCCTCATCAAGCATCTAAGTTCTTGTCTATTCATGTTGTGCCAAGGTGTTCTTTCCTGTATGCTATATACAATTTGTGTTATCCTCTTTTGTTTATGTAAATCATATCGGTTCAGAACTCAAACTGATAAAGCATTACATAATTGCCATGAAAACACATCATTCAATAAGGGAATCATGTATAAGTTAAAAGAATGCAATTACAGATTTGTCAATAAAACAAGCCAAAAAAAAGCTAGAAATGGAATCCAAAGCCACACTATAGACCAGTTAGCATACCATCCAAAACTATAAAACATGAGAAGGATACACTTTGGCAACAAAGTCAACACACAGCCTCCCCCACCAGCTCCTGTCAACTTGGAGCATAATTTGTATTTTGAAGTTGTTTGAAGTACAGCTTCAATGCAAGGGTGACTGACACCCATGCACTGCAGCAAGCCTTGATTCATCTCCATCAACTCTTCCAACTTTCCTTCTTGTTCACTAATGGATATATCATCTGAAGAAGGTGCTTGAATAATCTCTGATATCTCCTCACTGATGTCATTTACTGCAGAGAAAACTGCATTCATAGCTTTTGGGTGCCTTGACCACCTCTCAGACACCCCAGCAACTACGGCTTTAGTTTTCCTTCCAACCTTTGTATTGGTTATAAGCATCTTGACAGGAAAGATCTGCTGGATATGTGTAAGGTGGCCAGACTTATACTTGACCAGATTTCCTGAGATGATCAATTTAATGGAAGTGTACGAATTAAAGAGCATTTAGGTTTGGCAATTATTAAGATGATAGTTATAAACTCTCTTGATGAAACTCTTGCCAGAAAACAACAAAAGGAGATTGTCAAAAAAATTATTAAAAATTAGAAGCAAAAAGCAGACCACTTATATAGCAGAAGGAAAAAGAAACCATTTACACCAGGAAACAAGTTCAGGTCTACAGACCTTCCAGCCTTCCGCAACACGATAGCTATAGAGGTTTTAATGCAAAAAGTATAGCTACGTGGTCCAAGAGGGCAACCCACCAACATCCAGACAAAAGATACTGAAAGAGTAGCCCCTATGCTTAACACTTATGTCTACTATCAGTTAAATCCAAATCTAAAATAATATCCAAGATTTCCAAAAGCTTTAAAATATGACTAAAAGTCCAAAAACTATTCAAGGTCCACTTAAAGAATAAGTAACTTAACCACAAGTGATTGCAACCAGGCCTGGAATTTGATTATATGTGGGCCTTTTTTACATATTTTAACCATAATTTACAATTTCAAAAAAAAATCAAATTGTAGATTTTGACCAGTTTATCCCAACCATAAACTTGACAGCTTATATTATTTATAAACCATATATATTTCTTAATAGTTAAATATTATAATCTTAAAGGAAGTAAAATATAATATGTTAAGATGATTTTTATTTTTTAAAAGAATATATAATATAAAGGACTCCTAAAATGATTTTTGTTCAATAAATAAATTCAGTGACTAATAATTTATCTTCAAAATATAATATTTTAAAATGTGTTATTCTTTTTTGGAAGGGAAAGTAGAAGATAAAATATTATGAGTTTTTTAAGAATAAAATTAGTAGTTTGTTATTCGAACTGTTAAGAGTAAATTTCAGAATCTTTACTTCTATGCAATCTTTAAAAGCAGACAGTTTTTATTCATTCTTACAATAATTTTCTCCTCTTCTAGGTTTTTGTAAAAATATCGTTGCATAGTCTTCTCATTTCATTCATTTTCATGCAGCTTTCACTTCATTTGTTTACAACAGCATATGCAAGTGAAGGATCTTGATGCAAATCAGAATACAGGTACAAAAATAATCGTTTATTATTATATTGTTTTTATTGTCTAATCATTTCTTTATTTTTTATTATAATGTTTTTATTATTTAATTTTCATTATCCTTGATAGGTTATGCCCCAATCGTTACTCTTTCTCCACAAGTCTCATGTCTCTATATATTAGAGTTGTTTGGGAAAAGTAGCAAGGGAAGAATGATGTGGAGAAAAAATCTTGGTATTGGTTTTAAAAGAAGTTAAAATGGATCTGGTTGCTTGTATTTTATTATCGTTACATCATGCATTGGTATCTTATGAACATTGGTTGTATCTAAATTTGTATTTGGTGTTACAATTTTTATTGTGATGCCATCCCAATTTCATGCATTAATTTTATTGTTTTTAGAGCTATGGCTTATTTTGTATTCTTCTAAGATTTATTTTATTAAACTAATATAAAAACATTTAATGTAGCAAATTACAAACAAGAGGAAACAAGCTACAATCGGGAAAAATGTATAGATGCACTAAAGAGCAAAGTTCTAAAATGTATTATGCCTCCACAACACATGAAGAGGCTCGTATTATTTGTATGAAACAATGATTCCATGAAAAATTTGCATCTTTTGATGATGATCTAGATGAAGAAATAGAAAAAATCAGGGAAGAGATTAATATAAATCATCAAAAACAAAAAAGAAAAATTGCTATGATGGTTAGAAATGTTTGTAAGTTGAATTATGGCAAGTGTGATGGTAACAAAATAATAATATATTTAGTATATTTATTGTGAGAAGTATAAGTTGTCTAGTCCAGGGGGTGCTGTAAGGAGTTGTAGCAGTTTACAACATGGTGCTCTTGTCACGCATGAAAAGTCTATGATGTATAAATATGCTCAAGTAAGATGGATCATGCATTAAATTCTATAAAGATTAAGTCCACTCCAGATCATCTCTTAAAAATTGAAGATGTTAATAGAGAAAAGTGATTACTACAATGAAAATGACTTATTTTGTTTTAGTAGGATTGATCTCTAGTTCAGTATGAATAAATATGGCAATTTCTCATGGATGCAAAAACTCTTAATATGCCAGAGTATCAAGATTACTCTACATACACAAACCGCAAGGCTGCAAATGATTTTCTTTGTTGCATATTAAAACATCTTGAACAAATTCAAAGATAAGAAATGTTTAAATTCTCATCAATGGTTGATGAAAGTATTGATCAAACGTTTGAGGAGAACTTCGTTACTTATGGAGCTTATTTAACTTCAAAGGGCCTTGGCACCTATTTCTCAATTTATGAAGTTAACAAATGTATTAAATGGGAAGGGAAAACAATCATAGTTACCAAATCCAACTAGATTCGGATTTTCCGGCCGCCCCGAAAAAATTCAGTTTGGGCAAGCCCTTATTTTTCCAAAAAAAAAATTAGTTTTTTTTTGCAATAAAAATACACCCAACACGTTTATATATTATTTAATGTTAAATATATTAACATTTTATATTATGTTAATAATGTTTTTCTCTTCATTTGTCAATTTTTGTATATTTATAGATTATGTTCATATATAACATGTATATATGTTTATAGAGTTCTAGATTTTCGGATTTTTTTCCCCTCCCGAATGGATCCAGATTTCTAGACTTGGTAACCATGAAAACAATATATGATACTGCCAATAATTGAAAGATGTTAGAGGTATTTTGTGTAAGAGTTTAATAGTTGTTTCAACAGATGAGGCTTCAAAAATGATTGGGCATGAAAATGGATACGTTTTTTTTTTAAAAAGAACACCCCAAATCTTATTACAATGCAATGTGTAGCTCATCGTGAGTCTTTGGCAGCAGGAAGTACTTCTAAAAGAATACCTAAGTTATTATTTGTTGAAAAATGGAAAATAAAGTACATTTGTGGGTTCAAAATTCACCGTGAAGAAATAATGAGCTTCGCAGTTTGATTAAAGTTATGCAAATTGATGATTTAGATGTTCTACAAATCCACGCGGTTAGATGGTTGTCAGGGGTGGATGTTATAACAAGGCTTATAAAACTTATGCCAACCACCTTAACTTTGTGGAAAAGGGATAAGAAATGTTCATCATGGTACGAAAAAGAAAAACATTTATTTTATTCAGTTATGTTTACATATGCTTGTTGATGTATCGGGTGCACTAAGTAAGTTGAACAAGGCTTTTCAAGAGGAAAATGTAGACATTAAAATTATAGACTTGGCTCTTGATGAAACAATAGTAAATCTATAAAAATAATTTTTGAGAAAAGGTACAACTTATCTTTCAACATTCTTATTTGATTCTGTAATTAGATTTATTGAAATTAAAAAGGAAGACACTGTAATTGATAAACATGATTTACAATAATCACCTATCCCAACATAGGGGATTGAGTATGGTGATGTAAATGTAAGCATACTATGAAATTTCGCATTGAAGAAACACAAGAGAGTTGTCACGAACTCACAGAAAGTTATACTCAATCTTTTATAGATTGTTTGAATGAAAGATTTCCAGAACTTCCTCTTTTTAATGCAGCGAAACTCGTCAGTCCGTCTTATTATCAATCAGATCATCAAGCTCATGATAGTATTTTAGAGCATTGGTTTGATAAGCTTCTCAAACATTTGTAGTGCACCATTTCAAATGATGTCGACTTTGTACCTTTATTTAATGCCAATGGTTATAATAGGAAGGTACACACATTTATTGATTTCTAAAGATTTCAAGACGCAGGGAGAGTTCCATACTACAAAAGATTGGCACAAAAGTTATCCTCATATGATGAAGTTGTGGAAATTTGTACTTACAATTCCTACAAGTACTTAGAGTTTACATGTTTTCAACCCTCCATCGCAGTTACTAATTCATGTAAGCCTTGAAGACCCAAATGTGGCACTATAACTTTGGGTTAGCATTGGCCTACAAACATGGTTCCAATAGTATGTCTCGAGACAACTTAATAGAGTGGCTTCATCATTAAATGGGATGCATGCTTATTATATGGAAATCTCTTAAAATGTATGTTGACATAAACTAAGTAAGATTGCTAGTTCATTGAGTTTGTAAAAGTCTTGACTAAAGTTGATGTTACGTAGAGAAGAATATATTGCTAATTACTTAAATCAGAAATTGAAGTGAGTCTATTATGTGATGTCCTTTGATTGGGAAAATTAGAAAATTCACAAAAACCCTTCCCGTTCGAAATAAAATATTGGAATTACCCTTAATTTCTGAATTTCTAAATACAATTTATGGCAGCAACCCAAAATTTTATTTAATTTAATTTGCAAACAGCCAAGTACAATTTAGAAAAAAATTCCAAACTAAAACCCTAGCTAGATTTACAATTTATTTTTCAGAAATAGAAGCCCTAGCTAATTAACTGAAAACCACACAAAAACCGACCCGAAAGATACCCATGGATGTCGGATGGCAAACAACTGAAATTCCTGAGGGTGGCGTCCAAAGCTGAAAAAGGTTGGAAATGATGACGGCGGCCATAGAATGCCCCCCAAAGTGTGATGTCATCCTTCAAAAAGTGATGCCCTAGCTGAAATCTGTAAATCTGGTGATTGCCTAGCTGAAATATGTAAATTTGATGATGTCCTAGCTGAAATCTGTAAATTTGATGATGCCCTAGCTAAAAATTTGTAAATCTTTGACTGGATGCACAAATGCAACCCATGGATGAAGTCACCGCTGAAGATTGGAGGGTTTTTGTCCCCAAATCTGATTGCAATGGAGGGTTTTCTTCCTCAAAAGCAAAAGTTGAAACAGCAGCTGAAAGTCTCAATTTAAAAATAGATAATGGCAAAAGGATACTTCCAAATGACCCCCTAACGTCTTTTTATAAGTTCACCTGACACTTTTCCTAAGGAAAGCCCCAAAAGTAACTTTCCACCTTCTAATTTGATATTGACTTGCTTACTTTGGGAAGTAACATTTATTTTTTATTTATAATTATAAAGTAATATTAAGTTGTCACTTTTTAATAAAAAGTGGGTTACTTGACAACTTAAAAATATTAACTTTATTATTTTTACTTTATTTGAAAAAGGGGTCATGACAGTCCGCCCTTCCCAAACATTGTTTGTCCCAAGCGATTGCAAGCCCAATTGCTCAGACTTTCCCCAAATGCCCATCTCTATAATGTTTGGATCCCAATTCACCTTTGGGCACTTGCAATTCCATGTTCTAAATAAACTCTACCTCCCAAGTTGTTTGACTGTGAATAATCATGAAAGTGTTTCGCATGATGGCCACAAGCATGTGCAAAAGTATATGTTAATCTATTTATTGAACTGTTTTTTTTACTTTTGACCACAAACAGCGAATCATGAGGATGCAAACATAACAAGTTACCATTACCTTTTTGTGACGTACTTGGCTTTTGTTGCGCCACTCTAATATACTTACGAACTAAAAAGTCTAGATCCTCCCTTGAATTACGAAACAAAATGGCGATGGGCAAGATTGTTTCCAACCAATCCCATGGCTGAAATCCTTCACAAATAGCATAGTGTAAGGAAAGTTCCTCAAATCTTGCAAACCTGAAGTTGTATTTGGCTGCTAACAGCAGTCGAACGTCGAAATTTCGCAAATCTGCTGTGTGAAAATGATATAACAGCAGCAATGCTGAAAATCGTTTCCATAAATCATCGCTATCAACAATTCTGAGGGTGGAAATAGACAATTAATGACTGGAAATCTTCTCACAGTAATAACAGTTAGCATATCTCTGTTGAGACCCTGAAAAATAAGCAACCTTGTGACTGAAAACACTCGTAGGGTTGTAATTGGTATAGTGCAGCAGCTGGAATCTGTGATGACAGAAGTCCTAAGGCTGGAAAGTCTGATAATGGCAGCCCTTGGTTTATTTCCTTTGCCATATAACCGTAATTGACTAGCACTGCCCTTGATAGATCCCAAGATATTACCCAGATACCATACTCTTACGTGTAGACAAACTTGAGTGAAAGGATATACTTCTTCCACATGATGTGCTTTGAATTCTAGATAAATGGCAAAGAAGTATGAATACTCATTTAGCCTATCCACAACAACATAAATGCAATCTCTACCATGTACCTTGGGAAGGCTTGTAATGAAGTCCATGAACATACTTTTCCAATCTTCATGGGGAATAAGCAATGGTTGCAACCAACTTATTGGGAAGACATGCTCTACTTCATTTTGTTGGTAGGTGATGTACTCCCTGAAGTGTTTGAGGTCCTCCTCCTCAAAGCTCCACCATGAGAATCTCTTATATATCTACAAATATTGTAGGATCTGGAGTGTCCCACAATTGGTATATCATGCAAAGCTTTCAAAATCATCTGGTTTATCTCAAATTCACATACTGGAACAATTCTATCCTTGTTCAAAATGAGACCATCTGCTAGCACATATTTTTGATCCTTCACATTTCGATCTAAAATGTTAGTAGCAAATGTATTCCTGGCATAATCTACCATGATTGAAATCTTCCAATCACCATAAATGACAAATATAGAACAAACAACCACCATTTTAGAAAAGACATCAACTATAGGCTTTTTCCCTTTTATATCAACATCATAACCTTAGATTTTCCCTTCCCACCTTTGTGGTTCATCATTCAAATCATGTTGATCTAAGAAGGAACTCAAGCCATTGCATTTGTCTCAAACACACATCTACCATAAACCAAGTGATGTCTGGACTCTGAATTTCACCAAAACATGCTTGATGGCAAGAATCTCCTTGTCATAAATAGAGAAACTGTTTCCTTAATCTTTCAACTTCATGCTCTCCATCTTAATGAAGTCCCCCTTTGGATTAATATGGTCTCAATACCTTCTCCTAAAACACCACATTCTACCACAAATGGTTGTGAGAAATCTGAAATGGAAAATACAAGGCATGTGATGATTACCTTCTTAAGCTTATCTAAAACTTTTGGTATTCTATCCATCCATGCTCAAGCTCCTTTCTTTGTCATGTTGGTTAAGGGAGCTACTATATGTGAAGATCCCTTATCAAACCTTCTATCATGGCTGCATGAACTATAGAATCTCCTTGATAGAGTTAGTATGGTAGGGAGTGCCCAAACTAGAAAATTTTGAATCCTCTTTTGATCCAACTTGCCTGCCTTGAGCAATAATGACAAGACCCAAGTATAAAATATTTGTGACCCCAAACTCACACTTAATTTTTTTTTACAAATAGAGCATGTTTCTCTAGAATCCCAAGGATCAAATCTAGGTGTCCCATATGATCCTTCCATGCTTTGCTACACATCAAAATATCAAGAAATTTATCAAAATAAACTATCTCAGTTGATCACCGAATACCTGATTCACCATGAATTGGAACGTAGGACGAGCATTAGTCAAATTGAGTGGCACTTGGGAATTGTCTTGTGCACACCTTCCTTACAACCAAAGATCTGATGGTGGTTTGATCTCAAATCAGTTTTTGAGAAATGAGTAATAATGGCATGCTGACAGCCAATTTTCAACTCTATGGCATGTTGGAAACCTCTATTTGATAGTGATCTTGGGGACATTATTGAACAACATACTATGTTGTTTTGGAAGCATTTGAATATCGACAAAAAGACTATGTTGCTTACCAAAAGATGAGATAGTTTGCATCCTCTCCACCACTAAGCAACTTGCTGCCCAAGCAACTTGTCCTTTCTGAGAAGTCCCTTTAGCTATGACTACTCTTAATGATTCTTCATAGATACTTCCAAGCACCATATCTTTTCCTTTAGATGTAAAGTTTAGCTCCTTAGACTTGTGATTCTTTAATAACTCGCCAATGGAATGCAACCCTTCTATCTCCATAACCATATTAGTTCTTATAATATAACATTCATAATTTCATTCCATACCCTATTCTCGCCCATGGTTATATTAAGTTGTCTACTTATCCAGGTGCATGGAATGGTGAATCGATCTACAACTATGATATTAAAGCCATCAAACATTGCAGCCTTCATGTGTTTCTCAATATCCTTTTTTTGTGGCACTTTGTTTATAACACCAGCATCCCACACGATCATACATGAATGATCTCGGATTTGGGAGAAAAGATCCTCTTTCCATTTTGTACTCTTCATATTTTCACCAATCTATTAGTACTTCCCATGATGACAAGAGTCTTGCCACAAGCTTCTGCTAAAATCAACACTTTCATGTTTCTTGTTATAATCATGAAGATAATCAAATTGTTTACCATTAGTCGCTGATCTGAAAATTCCAGCACGCTGAAAACCAACATTAGTATCCGGTGAGGCCCTTTTCTCATGTGCATGTTGTATACACCATATTTGTTATGCTTGCTAATTATTTATTTTGTGCAGGGGGTGTTGATGCATTCTCTTCCTGAGAAAGTGCCTTAAGGGGCCTATCCAGATTGGGGCATGATCGGACTTGGTCATGTGGCCTAGACCACAGCATTTGAGAGATGTCACTATTAGCCTTTGTAACGCCAAACATACCTCATTTCTTCCCTTTGTTTACACATTGCACTCATTATTTTTGTTTGTCCCATTATGTTCACTTGTTTCCTCTTGTCGTACGCTATTATCCCTATTTTGGTCACTCTCGACCTTCCTTATGCACCCTCATTCACATTCTAACCTCTACTCATGATTTCATCCTATCCCCTTAGGGTTTACCCCAAGGCAGACACCACCGCCAATGGGCGATGGTGCTTGTTTTGGTTTTTCCATAATCAACGCCATCGCCTGCAAGCGATGGCGTCGGATATATATATGCGCCCTTGTTTTCTAGTTGAAAGAATTAATTATCATTTGAATACACCTATACTTGCTTTTGCTCGCATCATTTTGCACTACATTCACAATTATTAGTTGACTTTGGAGTCTTAAAGCTTGCCTCTTTTGCATTTGGGTCACCATAGTGAGTTAGGATTGGAGATCTTCTTGTTGAGTTTTCCCCCTCTACCCATAGTAATTCTCTCTCGGTGTTGTTGTCTCTAGGGAGGATTATGCATCAGTAGTCACAGACATGCTACAGGTAAGTATTTCTAACCCTCTTTAGTCTTTCAATTTGTATGTATGTGCTAGTTGTTATTAGTCGTTCATTGATATAGATTAGAGTAGATGTAGGTTTGCTTTGTCTTATTGTTATTACGCCCCTTGGCTTTATCCACCCCTTGGTTGTTTCCTTCTCTATTTCAGAATCCTAGTAGGATACCTATCTTTATCTTGGTTGTAGGCCTTGGAAACCCATAACTATCCTAGGGTTAGGGCTAGTATTCTCTAGATTTACGACTTCAGCGCTCTTTGAGTACCTTTGTATCCGCATAATGTTCCCAGTCTTAGGTTGGATCCCTACATTTGAGAACTTCTCTTTTACTTGTCATACACTCTGGTGAACCTAACGTGAATCTTACTCTGCCTCAAACCAAGTCATATTCACCCTCCTTTTAATTTTCCTATCTTTCCAAACACCATCAGCGTCTATGCAAAACCCTATTGCACGGCTGATCCAGTATACTCTTGAATCTCCTTTTCAAATGCCATCGACCCCTATATCAAATCCTACAGGGCCGATCCCATTATTCTATGAATCATTAGTCTAGACGCCATCGGCCCATGTGCAAACATATTGCACGGCCAATCCCGTCTGAAGATTATCTACAATCAGCCTTCCAACAATCCCACTTCATCATGGAATACTTGCTGGGAGATTCCTATTCCTCTCCAATTGAACAATTCCTGCCTAAACACAATAATTCCCAGAATCAAGGCCTTCCCAAGCCAGCTCCACATAATGTCGATTGTCTTGCCATAGGAGCTAACACTAAAAAGATCAGACCTCCACATCAAAACATATAAACCAGGTCCATTGCCCGCAACCCTATCCTTGAACTAGAAGACTTAGAGGAACACAAAGATGCCCCTGAGCCTGATTATACACCAGCTATGCAAAAATTTCTGCAATAATTGCCTGAGTTTGTAGGAGAGTCTCCCACGATGTTATGCAAATGTCTGGATGACTACCTCTCTTAGAGGTTGGATGTTGATATTAGCCATTTTGAGCCTCCACCAGATGGATTCAATCTCAACTCAACCAACAATACCAATACCTCTCCTAACATGGATTCTACCCAACTCATCATGCAAATCATAAACCGTCTAGGTTAACAACAAACCATGGCTATAAACCAGTTTATCCAACTTCAAATTAGCCTAACTCAGCTTGCCACTCGACTTCGAGCAGTCTCTTGGGGCAAAACAAATCAAGGTTAGCACCCTCCCGTTCCAATAGGACCCAATGGACTTCCCATTGCATAACCACCTATTCACAACAAGACTCTCCAAGCCATTCATATAGAGCTAGTCATTCCTTACATCGTTACTATGGATATTGGAAGTGTTTCTTCTTCCATCACGTACGATGCTTCTATTGACCCCACTCTCCACATCAAAGCCTTTGGAAATCTTTACAAGGACTGGGCCAAGAAAAATTCTTATGCTACTACTAAGCTCCTGGCCAAGACTCTCATAAGAGATGCCTTAGACTGGTACCACACCCTCCCAACTAACTCCATTGTCAAGCTAGAAAACTTAGTAACCAACCTCTTCAACAAATTCTAATATCATGATCTTCTTGAAAACACTAGCAATGCCTTCATCAACTGCAAGCAGATGGATAACGAATTTTCCCAAGCCTTCATCAAATGTTGGAAGACTTTATCCACTAGGGTTGAACACAACATGCCCAAAGGGAGCCTATTCCAATTGTTCCTTAGAGAACTTGACACTTGCCTTCAATACAATGTCAGAGCATTCTCCCCTAACTATTTGAAAGAAGCATTCGAGCAGGCCAAACACCAAGATTATCTCATGAAAGAGTTTGAAAAACCTTTCCCAAATCAACAAGCCCCTAAAAACATTCAATTCCTCATGCATCCTAGGAACAAGAATGCTACTGATGACGGAGTCTCAGATACTCTTCCTTAGGGCACTTCTTCTAATAGGACCATCCATAATATTGATGGAGTTGTCTCGTCTACATCTTTCCATGTTGACCGTCACCAACCTCTATTTAAGGAAGAGCTACAAGAGTTGCGACGATGCCTACCTCGTCCATTCACCGTGGCAATAGATCCTTCTTGCCCTCTCCCGCAAAGGCATGATGAAAGTAAATTAAGTTGGTGACATGCTAATTGGGGTCATTCATACGACAATTGTTGTGCTCTTCATTCCTTTGCCTACACGTTTCTCCTTGGTAACAACTTTGACCATGAAGCTATCACCCGGGAAAGGTTAGATGAAGCCATCAAGTTGGTAAGGCCACCACCAACACTATAAACACCTCATATCCTTCTACCAGTGCTTCTGCTGAAAATGTGGTTCACATGGATGGTTCTAAACGAATCATCACATGTATCAAGCCCTCATACCCTCCTTTAGCTCATGCTAGCCCTTAGAGGTTCATCTACCCTTGCACCTCGCAACAAACATTACATAAACCAGCCACTATACCCAAATATCCAGCCCAAGTGAATGTCATCAACCCCAATGCAAATCATCCTACAGGTTTGAATACCATCCATCTTTGCTTTTGAACATCCTTATGCCATCGCCTCCTATGGTAACACTTTTATAGATCATAGCTTAGTTCCAAAACTTTTTGCCAATGCCCCTCCATTAAAACCTCTTCAAACTGATCCTTCACAGGTTCAAACCCCTACACAACCGAGTCTTGAAGAATGGGACCTTCTCGCAGAGCTTTCTCACCTTCCTAGCCAAATCCCGTTCTTGAAACTCTTGCGTACCTCACCCCCTCATCGTGAGCGTCTCACGACAACACTCTTTGTTATGAATATTTCTTTTCAACCCACTCTTGGGCAATAGTCTACCCTACTTGGTTCAAAAGAGAGCGTCATGTGACAATGTGAAGAGCTATCCATTTCTACCGATTGTTCTTCATGTATTCGTTTCCCTATTACTTCCATGATCCCCGATGAACTTTTATTTCGCACTGACGATCCTCCCCTCTTTATTTCAGTTCAGATTAGCCACACTACAATTAAGGGAGCACACATAGACGAAGGTTTTGGTACTTGTGTCACTTCTCTTAACTTCATCAAAACACTAGGCTACTCCATAGATAATCTGAAATCCACCCAAAGCACATGTCAAGGCTATGATCATAGACAAATGCCTCCTATGGGTTACATTTGGCTTCCCATCATTATGCCTCCTCGTACAGTTTGCGTCAAAGTCATGGTCTTCAATTTCCCCTTGTCTTACAATATCCTCCTAAGACGACCATGGACTCATTGCATGCACGCAGTCGTGTCATCCGCCTACCAATGAGTTAAGTTCGCGCACCTAGGAGCTATCTATAAAGTACAAGTTGATACCAACCCTTAGAACTTTGATCTTTTTTAGCAACATGGGACATTTAAAATTCTTACTCTAGAGGAACTTCCCACCATTCCATTTTCGGAATATCAACGCTACCACGATTCAGTAGACTCTCTTCACGGCTATAGTGCTCTTCCTGAGGTTATAGGTCGTACTTCGCCCAACCTTATCGATTCTAATGACAACGAGCGTTATGAAATCATTCCTGAGACCATCATTACACAATTACCTCCAACATTACGACCATGATCACGCAAGAAGGATTCCAACCATATCCCTATCACTATTACTCACACTCAACATTCTCCGATTGAGCATCTTGTCCAGCCCGAATCTATCATTGACTCATGTGCCAGTGACATCACTATCGCTGACTATAATGATGGTTATTCTCTCGATGATCCCTTCTTAGCAGGATACGCCCGGGCTAAGAATGTGAAATTCTTCGCTACCATGATACTCTACGCTCTCCCTTAAGTCATAGCATTAATATTATCATCGTCTCCACAGAAGATTCTCCCTTCGGCCTGAAGGTCGATGATCATATGGACGATGTCGATCTCTATTCCTGACTCTAAGGATAAACTTATGACCTACACTCCTCTCATCAGCGATCTGATGCTTTAGGATTCTTAGACCTCCTCTTTGTCACAGAAACACATGCGAGCCTGTTTCGCCCTCTCCCGGATATCAGCGGTTACTACTAGCTCTTTGTTGCAAACAGGAGACTCGGGGTTATGGAGGTGTTACAGGGTCTAGTGGGGTGGCTTGTTTGGTCAGGGACACTCTTCGAAGCTGGACTTCTATTGTTGTTGAGGACGAGTTTACCCGTTTTCTATGGTTTCAGATCAAACGTACTTCCTCCCACCTCAGGGACATCTTCATCGCAGTTTGCTCTTTCCCTCCAGCTTCCTCCTCATTTGCTATTCATAGCAGCCCAGACGAAGACCCTTCTTTGACCTTTATGATGATATCTCCCAGTTTTTGAAGTCTGGTGAGGTCATCATTTTAGGGGACTTCAATGCACGTTCCAGGAATCTTAAGGTTTCGAGGCACGACAGGACCGATGATGCGCTTTGCACTTCAGAGGTGGATCCAAAGTTGGTTGGCTTCCAGCGAGACTCAGAGGACATGACGGGGCCCCTGACATCATACGGTCAGCATCTTCTCCAGTTGGAGGAATCTCATGACTTGCTGATTCTGAATGGCATTCCTCGTTTTCCTGAATCCCGATACTTTACCTGTAGACCTTATTGTGGTGGCGCCAGTGTGGTTGATTACGTCTTGGCTACTCCCGACTTGATTCCCTACATCCACCACTTCTGTGTCTCCCCCATCCCTCTTGTTGATCATGCGACCCTTTCCTTTTCCTTTCAAGTTACTCCCCCCCATGACCTCACCCCCTCCCCTGGCCCTCCACGTACCATTTGGAAATTTGACAGAGGGGATCCCAACACTTTCTCCTTTCACCTTCATCAGTGTCTCCCCCCCATTCCCCATTTTACCTCTCTTACCCCCTGACTAGATGTTTAGTACCCTCTCCTGTGCTATCCGTGAGGCGGCCATGAGCTCCTTTCCCCACGTCACCTTTTCCACCCTGCATCATGATACCTGCCCTATGAACAAATGGCATGACAAGGAATGCAAAGCTTTTCATCGAAAACTCTGTTTTGCCTTCCTACACACCCTTCCCTCCTTCCCTTCCCTGAAGTCAGCCTATCATCGTCTCCTTCGTCATAAGAAATGCACCTTTATCTCTCATAGACGTCAGGAGCTTCGTCTGTCACTTATCCACTGCCCCAAACATTTCTGGCGCATCATTCTTTCCCGTCATTCGCCTTTACCCCTAGACTTAGATCCCAACTCCATGTTTGCTCACACCTCAACTCTTTATGACATTTGTGACCAGCCTCGGATCCAGGTTGTTTCCCCTCCCTCATATTGCCATATTTTCACCTACACCAATGTGAGGAATGCCATTCTAGCTATGAGTTGCAGCAAAGCAGGGGATGAGGAAGGTTTCCAAGCGGAACTTTTCAAACAGGGGCAAAAGACGCTCCTCAGTTACCTTGTGAACCTCTTCAATCAGGTGGTTGGTACAGGTTTCTCAGAGTCTTGGTCCCACCACATTATCCACCCCATCCACAAGTTGGGGCCTACTTCTGACCCCAATAACTACAAGACTATCATGATTGGCCACACATTCTCCAAGCTCTATGCCACAATTCTTCATATGCAGCTTTCCGAGTTCCTTGATCAGTACCATTGCAGAGTTAGGGGATAGGCGGATTTCCAACCGACCTACCATACCATTGATCACATCCTCACTCTTTGGGCTATTATCGAGGAGGCTCGTCACCGCTTCTCCATAGTTTTCTGTTGTTTTGTGGATTTTTAGAAAGCTTTTGATTCGGTACCACAGGAAGCACTCTTCCGCAGGCTCGGAGATATAGGTATTTCTCAAATTCTTCTTACAGTCATTATGCACCTATATGAGGAGGTCCTCGGTCGTTTTTGCACCTCTACAGGCATCTCCGACTTCATCAAGAGCACTCTTGGAGTCAAACAAGGCTGCCCCCTCTCTCCTATCCTGTTTGGTATCTACATCGATGAGCTTGAGGATTTTCTCAGGGATCACGTTCAGGAGGGGGATGGTTGTCTTTTGCACCATGTTCTGATCTACAATCTCCTCTTTGCAAATGATGTAGTTCTCCTTGCTTCCTCTGCGGAGGGACTCTAGAGGCAGTTGGATGCCTTAGCCCTCTTTTGTGATCACAGGCAGCTGACAGTGAACCTTGGGAAAACCAAAGTTATGGTTTTCAATTGTCTAAAGACTTCGAACCTCCACTTCTTCTTTCGGGGGGAGGCGATTGAAATCACCTGTTCTTACACATACCTAGGGATTTTGTTCTCTAGACCACGATTTAACCTCCATCCTACTCTCCAGCCCCGGGTTAATAAGGGGTATGGTTCTTTGGCGATTCTTGAGAGACAATGCTTTTGCCATCACTTTCAGGACATCCTTTCCAAGATGTCTCTCTCTGACTCCCTGGTTAGGCCCACGGTTCTGTATGGTTCAGAAATTTGGGGTCCCTCCCTTTTGGACTCGGATTGGGCTACTATCGAGCGTGTCCAGATCCTCATGCTCAGGCATATCATCAGGTGCAAAGAGACCATTCCTCATAACATTATTCTTGTTGAGTTTGGGGCTCGCCATTTTAGATTGGAGACTATCTTCAACCTTGTGTTGATGTTGCACCGCATCCGAGATTTATCTGATTCTCCCATAGACAGGAATAAGTACATCTACCTTGCCTACTGCTCTTCTGAAGCTATTGCCCTCTCAGATCATAGTGGTCAATATCAGTGTTAGTATGCCTACGCTTCACGCCTTCTTGTTTCCATTGGCATCCAGATGGACCGCCGCCTACCTTTCAGCTACTTCCTGGATGCCCCTTCCCATCTCCTCCCGAACCAACATGACCTTCACAAAATTATCAAAGATGATATCTACAGACAGTTCATCCAGCACACTTGGACCAACCCTCCGGGGGAGTTACGTCCGAAGATGTCCTACGCTGCACACTTTCTTGAGATCCGCGACGGGCTCATTATCAGACCCATGTACATCTCTCAACACTGGTTACAGATCCTTCGTATCTCTTTAGGTCAGTTCAGAGTGGGCTCACATCGACTCCGTGTGGAGACTGACCACCAATTAGACCACTCGGAGCGGACTTGTCTGCTTTGCTCTCTCCAGGAGATTGAAACTGAAGAACACTTCATTTTCCCATGTCCTGTTTACTACGAGATTAGGGGGAGATTCCATTGCCTATTCCATGAGCGTCCTTCCTTTGCAAGTTTCTTTAGATACTATGATCAGAGATGTCTTGCTCTTTATCAATAGGAGGCCCTCAGGCTTCGGGACAGGCTCCTTCACCCTCCCCCCAGACGGATGGATACTAGACGGATCACATCATTCTTCTCGGTGTTCTCCCCGGAGAGGGGCACCAAGCGACATCTTGACACAAGTACGGACCCCCAGTTCAGATCTGTCATGACTCAGAACTCCACTTCCTACACCAGAGGCTCCCTGCCTTAGGCAACTTTCGGGGGGGCCCCCCACATAGACAGAGATCCACCAGGCCTATGCAGAGGCACCGTCTCTCTCCCCGGACATCGGCTTCCAAACATTCCACGGTTTTAGTTACTGGACATCGGCGCATCGCCAGTTACTTCCAGCCAACCTTGAATGTTAGGTGATGTTGTTGGGGGTGTTGCTCCTTCCGCTGCCCCCCCACATCGTCATCCTCTTCTTCCTCTTCTTTGGTTTATCGGCACTTGTGGCTCCTTCTGCTTCCTTCTCTTCTTCTCTTTTCTCTCTGTGTTTCGGGCAACCCGTTTGGGTCCTCTTGCTAGGTCCATTGGCTTTGTACTCTACAGTCCCATTGACCTACTTTTGTGGTCATTTGTTGGACATTAATAAAATTATCTTATCTCCTTCCACTCTACTCGTTCACATTCCATTATACCTCTACCTTCCATAACATCACCACTATCTCTTCTTTCCGTTATGGCTCCCAGCCCAACCATGGCTGAGCCATACTACACATGGCATGAAGCCCCTAGATATAATGTTTCCAAGTGTAGAGCCTGTAGACGGCATATGAAGAAACTTGAGGTGGAAGATAGATTATACCAACAAAAGAACGTATCACAACCTTCTTCTGCAGCACCAGTCTTTTATTCTCATCACAACTTTTGCTCACGTACTGACGATACTTGTCAGGTCATCTCCCACAAGCGTCGAGCCCAAGAGCCTTCTCCTCGTGCGCCTATACGTCAAGCTCGATCCCCCCATCATACCATTCTAGGCCAACATCTCGTTCTCATCACTCCCCCCCGCATCCAACCATAGATGACATCTGTCGTGATATGCACACGGATCTCTAACAAGGTTGACAATTCACTCTTTTCTACACAATCAAAAGTTCCTCGATGTATCCATATCATCCAAGATAACCTCGAGGACCTCATGATCCATACTCGTTGACAAATTTTACATGGCATCGCTGACATCATCAACGATATATGCCAACCATTCACACATCGTCATTGAGACATTTTATCTTACTTGACATATTCTCTTTTATCTCTAGCTAGGGTTTATCTCCTGCTTGGGTTCATCCTTCCCACTTGGGTTTACATAGCCATTGCTTCCTATCTTGGATACTTTGATAACTCTTATCTACCTCCCGTTTGGGTTTATACGGTCATGGCTTCAGATCTTGGATACTATGATCCTCATCTTCTCTTATCTCCCACTTGGGTTTATAACTTTATACGGTCATGACTCTTATCTTGAATACTATGATCCTCAATCTTCTCTTATCTCATTGCCTCTTAGTTTTATCTCCTATCTACTCTTGGGCTAGCCCTATCATTGGTTCCCATCCCATCCTATCCTATGATCTATAATACCTACTCTCATCTACAATCCCTACTCTCTCAATCTAAAAACCTTTTATCATTTCATTTTTCTTAATCATAAATGGTTATACATTTGTGCATACATAAGAAAACGGAAAGTAAAAGTACACATCAACATCAATACACAATATTGACAAAAATAATGATATCTCGTATATATCTATCAAAAAGAATTGTTTTATACATCATCATCATCTCTTGCAAAAATCATACAATCAACCATCCCTCAAGAATCCCCTCCCTCGGATGGAGGTTGGCCTAATGTTTTGAGATGATGGTGCCTAACTAGTTACATGTGGGAACATGCCAAAGATGTGGCTCTAGACCGAGCCCCAAAGCCTTGTCCTCTAGTCTAGCCCTCCGAACCTCCAAAGCCGCAATACGGGTCACATCGGTTCCCTGGCACTGACCACCGTTTGTGCATCCGCTAGCCTCGCTAGTTGCTCTCATGTCAAGATGTACTTGTGCCTAGAGAAGGCCCTGCACTAAGGATGCCATATCTCCTGCACTTGCTGCTACTAGCATGTCTTTATACCTCTATAACTCGCAAGAAACCTCTCCCACCAGTCTAAAGGCCCCCCACTAAGTCTCCAACTTGTCGCTAATACTAGATTTTCCATCACAGTCATGTTTGTCACAATCCAAGACAGCATCCAAAATCACGTGATTGGTTCCCTCAATCATCGCATGCCACTAATCAGTGGTTCCTTCCTATAAAATAAACCAACCACACATTAGAACATCTACTTTTCATCATGATCTCAAAATATCTTATCAATCATAATAAACAAGTTGCTCCACCAAAACAACTTTGTCTTCTCGGCCTCCCAAAATTGCCCTTGCCTGCTCATATCTCAGATGGTGGGCTCCTACTAACATGTTCACCTCTCTAGGGGCACCAATATCAGGGGTGACCTCCTTGGAACCTCTTGCCCTCAAGTGACCCATCATATATGTCGCTATTTGGGCTTGTCTCTCAATAAAACCCTCCTCCAGGCCTTCGTAGTCACCACTCACGGTGCCATCCCCGAGGCCTCACTACTCTCTCCTCTCCAACAACCTCTCTCAAGGTTCTCCTCAACCTCCACTATTTGAGGTCCCTCTACACCTCTAACTCCCCTTTGTCACTGTTGTCTACCACCTAGTTATGGGGCACGTCTCACATAGCGTGGCCACAATGGTGGTATGCCTACTATCAGTCCCTCTCTCCCTCCCCTCTCCCTAGCATGTTTCTATCAATACTCGGGGAGAGGTGGAATCACTGCATGAGTTGGCCATTCCCTAAACTGCAAAGGCACCCTATCCACTGGGTGTGTCTCCACCCACCATACATAATGCCCAGTTATTTCAGATATCCCCATCAACTACCACTATAGTTGGCCAACTAGGCCACTGGTTTACTATCCCTCTATACGGTACTCCCACACTACCTGCTCCAGTCTCACTTATGGCAATCTCCTGAAACCTACCACTGGCCTCACTGTCAGGCCTCTCTCCCACTATTGAATCCTCAAGGCATCTTCTGCTACCTATAGTGGTGTACTCGTAGGCCTATACATCAAAAACCACTTATATATCCAAGCTGATAAATAGTATTGCAGTCCCTACTGCCCTCTATTGCCTCACCCGAATCTTATACAGATCATGCACTAGCTGCACCCATGTGGTTGTGCCCCAATTGAACTATATCCCTATCACTAAGCATCCCTGCATGCCACTAACACAAATAGTGGTACTGCTCCATCTACCTTGTGGCACAAGACTCGTCCCACAACCATCCCAATAATAGCCTTCTAGATATCCAGAATTTGTGCAACATATATGGCACTCAATATAATCATCAATGAGCCGAGATGATACTCATCACTTCCTATGGCCCATCATGCAAGTGCTCTCTCTCTCCCATATCCATGGAAACATCACAAAACATGTGGACTCCCTAATCGGCAGTCCCAAAATAGCATGGACATCCTACAATGTCACTACCTGTCTCTACAATATGTCCATCGGCCCTCCACCTAAAGGTGTTGGACCTAAACTCCCAATGCATCAAGAACATCTGAATCAAGTTTGCATCCAATGGGACCTCACACCATATGCATAATACCTCCAAATATGAGGCCCTGTAATTGTACAATGTCTTGTGCGGAAAACCTCCTCAATACCTCTGGAACCATGCCACATCTATTGATCTCCACAACCGGATCCTCTATGTGACACTTGCAAAACATCAAAGCAACAAATACCCATCAGATCTCAATACAAATTCATCATCCAAGTAATAAAAATGCAGCTAAAACATCAAATTTCCCTATTTTTCTACTAGATCACCGGTTGGCAAAACGCCATCAGCCCCTAAGCAAATCTCCTACTTCCCTATGTCATCAACCTTATTTGGAAAATGCCATCAACCAAGGTATAAATTTCATCAACAAATAGACACCATCGGCCCTACTACGGGTTGTCCTCTCAACATGGTTGATGTCATCCATTTCAGGGTCCCACGACTCTCTTTTGCATTAATTACAAAAATCACACCTAATGACCTCAAAATTCAAAATGCTCCCAAACCCACCTAGACCTCGACTCGATCTACATTTCAACTATCTTTGGGGCAAATTTCATAGCCAAATTTTCCCTGGCATGCATTTTTTCCCTTTTTCTACTAGCTACCCATTCCCAATTCAAAAACAACACCTACCATGGGATTCGCACCACCACGTGCCTCATCTCGACCACCTTGTTTGCTACCTCGTACTCTCGCCATCATTACTAAAATTGCTCGATTTGGACTACCCAGAAGCTTAGATTCTCTTAATCTCAAATTAGCAAAGTGACAAATGATTTCATCCCTTTACTATTTATAGTAATTTTTATCACTAGGTTTCATTGTGATTTCCTCCAATCTTTAAACCTTCATATCTTTCACACTACAAACCCTAAAATCATGTCGTAAATTGTGTCGCATGTTCATGGCAGCGAGCCACTCCAATCATTTCAACATATTACACTTCTTTATCCCTCTAGTGATTTTTTCTTGCCAAGGTTCCAAGCAACCTCATTTCTCCATCATTTCAACGTTAGATATCATCCCTCCCACAACCCTCCTAGCTAGGTGATTTATGTCTTATTTTATTTGATTATCTTCTAGTGTTTCTTTTCAGTCTTGCTTATACAAGGTTCCAAGCAGTTATTACGCCTGCCACAGGCAAACCAAGCAACACAACAAGGTAAGTATGAGGTAGGTATATTTCATTTAGCATTCATTACTTCCTTACAACACTTTCATTTCAACACTTTACTTTCAACATTTCCTTTCGATTTTGTGTTGCATAGATCTTTTCCCGAAGACCATCTCATGTTTCACTATTGTGACATGTAATGATTTTTAGTTGGGGAATATGTATACACCATATTTTTTATGTTTGCTAATCATTTCTTTTGTGCAGGGGTTGTTATGCATTCTCTTCCTGAGTAGGTGCCTTAAGGGGGTTTGCGGATATTGGGGTATGATCACACTTGGTCATGTGGGCTAGACCACAGCATTTGAGAGATGTCACTATTAGCTTTAGTCACCCCATACATGCCTCCTTTCTCCCCTTTGTTCACACATTGCACTCATTATATTTACTTGCCCCACTGTGTCCACTTGTTTCCTCTTGTCGCACGCTATTATCCCTGCTTTCGGTCACTCTCAACCTTTGTCATGCACCCTCATTCACATACTGATCTCTACTCCTCATGATTCCAGCCTATCACCTTAGGGTTTCCCCCAAGGCCAACGCCATTGCCCATGGGCGATGGCGCCTGTTTTGGATTTGCTTTGCCTCTTTTGCATTTGGGTCACCATAGTGAGTTAGGACTAGAGATCTTCTTGTTGAGTTTTCTCCTTCTCCACCTATAGCAATTCTCTCTCGGTGTTGTTGTCTCTAGGGAGGATTATGCATCAGCGATCACAGACACACTACAAGTACGTATTTTTAACCATCTTTAGTCTTTCATTTTGTATGTATGTGTTAATAGTTATTGGTCATTCATTGCTATAGATTAGAGTAGATGTAGGTTTTCTTTGATCTATTGCTTTGTCTTATTGTTATTACACCCCTTGGTTGTTCCCTTCTCTATTTCAGAATCCTAATAGGATACCTATATTTATCTTGGTTGTAGAACTTGGAAACCTATAGTTATCCTAGGGCTAAGGCTATTGTCATCTAGATCTATGACTTTAGCGCTCCTTGAGCACCTTTGCATCCGCATGGTGTGGTCGATCTTAGATTGGATCCCTACATTTGAGAACCCAATTGGGAACCTCTCTTTTATCCATCATACACATGCCTCTCAACAAGGTCTTCCTTAAACTCCACCTCATAAACATCTTAATTTGAAACATTTCTTCCATATTCTAAGTTGTCATAAGAATGATCCAAAAGTTTTTCTTCTTTCAATGCCTTAGGGAAATGTGCATCAACTTTACTATATTAAAGACTCAGAAATTTGGCATTAACCAAAAAATCTTCTCCAAATTCTTGCAAATCTGATTTTCCTTCATGCTCCATCCTTATAATTAAAGAATTATTTCCCTTAATTTTCTGTAGGTGTTATTTTCCTTGATTGGTTATCAACTTAGCTTCACTAGCTTTTCTTAGCCATTCGTCACACCTTTTTTGGGTGCTTATTACATCCTTTGCGCTTGTTTGCAATGCGGTTAGTTTTTTTCAACCACATTCCTTGGTTCCTTTTCAGATAAGATCTCCTTACCTTTGACTTGCATGTTGAATTCCTTTTGCTCCTTTGTAGATTTTTGAGGCTTAGATTTTGACCTTTCCATCTTTATTTCTATCCATGACTTCAGATCTTTTTAATATTCTTGCATAGCTTGTAATATCTCTAACATGGATTTTTGCGCGATTCTCATGATTCACAGGCTGGCAAGGACACAACTCTGATACCACTATGATGTCCCTTAATTGGGAAAATTACAAAATTTTGAAAATTCACAAAAACCCTTACTGTTGGAAATAAATTACTGGATTTACCCTTAATTTTTGAATTTTTAAACAACAAAATTTATGGCAGCAACCCAGAATTTTATTTTATTTTATTTGCAAACAGCCAGGTACAATTTAGAGAATTAATTCACACCAAAACCCTAGTTGGATTTACAATTTATTTTTTCAGAAATAGAAGCCCTAGCAAATTAACTGAAAACCGCATAAAAACCAACCAGAAAGATGCCATGGATGTTGGATGGCGAATAGCTAAAATTCCCAAAGGTGGCGTCCAAGTTTGAAACGCCTGGAAATGATGACACCGGCCCTAGAATGCCCCCCAAAATGTGACGTCATCCTTCAAAAAGTGATGCCCTAGATGAAATAAGTAAATTTGATGATGCCCTGGCTGAAATCTGTAAATTTGATGATGCCCTAGTTGAAATCTGTAAATCTCTGACTAGATGCACAAATGCAACCCCTAGATGGAGTCACCACTAAAGTTTAGAGGGTTTTCGTCCCCAAATCTGATTGCAATGGAGGGTTGCAATGTCCCCTTCTCAGATTTAATACAGATAGAAGACCATTGGCCTATTCCATGATTTTACGTAGGCTATAGGGGTGGAGTAAAGGGAAAGAAGGTAATAATATGACTAAGTTGACCAAAAAGTAATATTATAAAGGAAAAATATTATTATTATTATTATTAAAATAAAGGGGACTCTATTTTAAGTGACTTAGTGCTAAAATAGAAAATAAGAGTGTCATTTTAAAATTATAAGTGCAAATAGAGGGAACAAGATGAATGATAGGAACAAGTTCTAGATTATGAAAACATCCCTTTTCACTATCGCAGTTGTCACGAATATGGGCATCTGGTTAGGGACTGTCCTCCCAAAATTTCCAAAGACCACTGATGTTGGGAGGAAACAGGAAGAATTTATCAAACCAGAAGAAAAACGACAGCCAAAGAGGATACTCCAATGAAAAATGGAAGAAAGTAGTCATAATAGATTTGCTAGTTTGCAACAGTTACAAGAGGAAGAAGCAAATGAGAATTTAATGGAAGCCTAAGTGCCAGAAACACAGCCTAATCAGTCCTTTCACCAGGAACAAAACATGGATCAGCAAAAGGAAGGAAATCAGAATCAGTTGGTGGTTTTTCAGCAGCAAATCAGTTCTGTCACTTTAGGAAGAAACATAAAGAGTTATCAGAGGAAGACCAAATATCAAGACAAGTTTTCGGATGTAGATCAACAGGCAGGGATACTTGAAAATATGGATAAAAGACTAGTACTATTTGATCAAGACAAAGGTAAGCAAATTGATGAGACCACATTGGGTGTAGCACAAGATAAAAATAAGAAGATAAAAATTGATAAAAATATCAAACCATAACGTAAACCAAGTCAAGTATCTCTTCAAAATGAGGGTAAGAAGTTGTGCAATGCTGGGATGGTACGGGATTTATCCCAATTTTTCCAAACACCCCCATCATGAAGATAATTACCTGGAATATTAGAGGGCTAAAAGGAAGCCCATCTAAAGTTCAGGAGATAAAACGAATGATTCGTACTAATCACCCTTTTGTGGTTTTAATTCAAGAGACAAAAGCCTATCTAGATCTTATGGCTGTTATTTCTGAGAGAATATGGCCTAAAGCATATCATATAGCTCTAAGCTCGCTCGCAAGGATCCTCTAGAGGGAGGTATTATTACTTTATGGGATTCAAAGGTTGTCATGGTGTTGAATTCATGTGCTATTCAGGGAAGACTCTTAACTCATATGTACTCTAAGGTAGATGACCAAAATTTTGTGCTCATAAATGTCTATGCCCCTCTGGAAATGAGAGCTAAACAAAAACAATGGAACCAAATCTCATGTATGGCTAATCTGTTTACAGGGATCCCTCTTATCTTAGGAGGAGACTTTAATGTTATTCTCAATTTACAAGAAAAACAAAGTGGAAACAAGTAGCTGGATACTAGCTCTACAATTATGACTCAACAGATCCAGTCACTTCAACTATAAGATGTTCCAATTGGAAATGGGGTTATGACATTGACCAATAGAAGGCAAGGCCAGCAATGTATCATGGAAAAATTGGACTGGTCTCTAGTTTCAAAAGAATGGTGGCTAAAAGAATTTGTTCCTAAGGAAAAACTTCTTAATAACATTGGCTCAGACCATTGGCCAGTGTCTATTGAGATAGGGAAATCTTTTCGGCATTATGTGCCCTTCAGATTCCAATTGATGTGGCTGTGAAATGAAAATATCAGACATTCTATTCAATAGTGGTGGATGGAAGGGAAGCCAAGGCATGGTACTCAGATGTATTCCTTCGTTAAAAGGTTGGAGTACCTTAAATCCAAACTTAAGGAATGGAATTGGAGTGAGTTTGGAGACATTAAGGTAAATAAAACAGGCATTCTAAAACAACTGGAAGAAATCAACTCTCAAATGCGCCAAACAGGGAATACATGTGATATACTTTAGAGGGAACAACTGTTAAAAGTAAAATTGACAAAATGGGAAATTAGAGAGGAAATAATGTGGAAGGAAAAATCTAGAATCCAATATGTTTTAAAAATCGGAACCGGCCGAGCTCCGGACCGGTTCAAACTTAATGAACCGGTTTACTAAAAAATACATAAAATTTTATATTTTTAATGAAAATAATATATTTGAAAGGTTAAAAACCATGATTCCAACAATTACACACAAAATATGCAAAGTTTGCTCTTATATATATGCAAGAAAGGTGTTTATAGCAAAATGGCACGAACTCCAAGTCCAATACACAATACATATATCATATATGAGATTCCGAAACAAAATACATAAACAATGAGGCTCTAAATGGCCTCCATAGTTCCAGACTCCAAAAAAAAACATGCTATGATCATTGATACATTACAAATACTACAAGTTACAAAACTCTTGAATAAACTAGATGACATCAATGATCAATCATCAAACTCTGCACCGCTGCTGGAAATGGGATCCTCAAGGTCATCCTCATCAATATCATCACCGACCTCTGGCTCTGACTTAGACTCATCCAAATCCTCAGGTACATCTGCAACAACTGTATTGGCATGGGGTCGGGGAGTAGCACGAGTGCGACTAGTGCCTGCTGTGTCTCGTGACGATGGCGGCGGTGCTGCTAATGGCTCATCAGATTCTTGATCCAAACCCATCCACCCCAAGTCATCGGGATCAAACTCTACTGGCTGACTCTCCTCTACCCATTCTGAGGTTGGATCTATATCATCCAAGACAATGGGATCAGTATCAGGTCTTCGGTTCAACAACTGGTTGCGCCTTAACCGAAGGTTGTACTGCACAAAGACAAGATCATTCAACCGTTGTTGTTCCAAACGGTTTCTCTTCTTCGTGTGAATCCGCTCAAAGACAGACCAGTTGTGCTCGCACCCAGAAGCACTGCAAGTTTGGCTCAGGATCCTAATTGCAAACTTTTGCAATTGAGGACACTGACTACCAAACGAATCCCACCAATGTGCTGCGATAAAAAGTGTAAATGTTTAATTAGTAAACAATGACGATAAAAAGTTAAAAACACAATTAAAAATTAAAAGTAAAACAGAAACTTATAACTTAAAGGTTAAAGCGTAATTCAACAAATTAGATAAAGATTTTCTTATGCTAAAAATTCATGATTATTCATTAAAATTTTTAATCAAATGAACTTCAAAAAACTTAGAATTTCTTACCTGGTTGGTCCACATCCCTTGCAATCTTTGCAAGGTTTTTCCCAAAGGTACCTGTGGCTCTGCTGAAGAAGTTGATTTGTCGGTGAACCTCAAGTTGTTGCATCTCATCAGGGACCATGCGCTCTAGGCACTCGTACAAACCATCTTTTACTTCTCTTGTTTGATCTTCTCCAAGCTAAGCTTTGTAATGATATTTCGGGTTCAAGAAATACCCAGCTGCATGTATAGGCCGATGGAGTTGATTGTTCCATCTATTATCTATGATCTCCCATATAGGCCCATACTTAGTTACCCTGTCTTTGTATGCTGCCCTTATCTGCTCCTTTGCCTGATCCATAGCCTCATAAATATAGCCCATGGCTAATTTTTCCCCATCCACCAACCGCAACACCTTAACAAGAGGCTCTGCAACTTTCACAATCTCTGTTGTTTTTTTCCAAAATAAATTATCAAAAAGTTTCTTCTTTGTGTCTTTCCCATCCTGTTTCCGGCTCCACTTTGATGCATTCCATTCATCACTTGAAAACATCATTTTCAAGTTCTGTTGTTGGGAAATAAGAGATTGCAACGTGAGGAAGTTTGTTGCAAATCTCGTGATGGCTGGCCTAACAAGTTCTTTGCCCTCAGTGTTCTTCCTCATTAGGTTCAATACCCATGAGTGATTGTAGATGTATTTGGTGATGTTTTTGCCATGCTCTACAGTGTTCTTGATCCAATCTTTTTTCCCTATATCCTCAAGCATGAGGTCTATGCAATGTGCAGCACATGGAGTCCAAAATATTGTTTTGTGTTTAGCCTCTAACATCTTACCAGCAAGAACATAGTTAGAGGCATTATCTGTTATGATTTGTACAACATTTTCCACCCCCACCTCTAAAACAATCTCATCCAAAAGCTCAAACAATAAATTTGCATCTTTCACCCTATCAGATGCATCTACTGATTTCAAAAACATTGTACCTTGTGGACAAGAGGCAAGAAAATTTATTATTGTGCGGTTCTTGCCATCACTCCACCCATCTGACATAATAGTGCATCCTGTTTTGGCCCATGAAGCTTTGCAACCTTTCAAATATTCATCTATGGATGCAACTTCTTTCTTCAAAAGTGATCCTCTCAAGTCATGCATACTAGGGCCTTTGAAGCCCTTACCAACAGCAACAATGGAATCAAACATCAGGCTGGTAATAAGGTGAGCGGGCAGCATTGAAAGGGATATCTGCATCATACCACCATCTAGCAATGTACTCAAAAGTTGCTTCTTTGTATTGCTTCTTCCAATGGTTATCCAAGGTGGGCTGATTTTGTGTTGGCATGGAGCACTAGCAATAGCAGGTGTGGAAGATGGAAAAAAGCTTTGAATGGTCTTTCTTTTTTGAGGCCGGTTTTCTTGACTATGAGTGGATGGGGAGGCATATACCAAAAGGGGTCTCTAACAGTCACAGAAGGGTCAAAGCAAGATCCTTCAACACTCAAGGCATGTTCCCTCCTTCTCCCTATTTCAGCTTCCATCTCTTTTTGCCTAGCCTTCTCTTCTCTATGTTTTTCAAGCATGTTTTTCATTTCCAACCTAATGGCATCAATATCAGGTGCATCACATGGGGTAACTTGGCCTCTTTGACCAGCCAAGTGTTGTTTCAACCTATGAATACACCTCACCCCCCCCCCCTTGATGTGTTTCTTACAATATTTACAAAAAACTTGATCATCAATTACGTCTGCATGGGTCCATGTAGGGTCTTTTGTTTTGGGGGCCATTGCAAATGCAAACAAATCTGAAAATGCAAATAAAAACAAAATAAATTTCATATTTCTTATTTAATAAAATTTACAAATAAGGGGCAAGTTTAAAATGTAACATACCTTTCAATGTGCACACAAATGAGGTGAAAAAATGCTCCAAGCTTGTATATGGCACCACAAAGAGCCCACACTCCAAATGTAGATGTAAATGCCACCACAAAGAGCCCACACTTGATGCCAAACAACGCCCAAACTCACTCCAAATGAACACTATTCAATGCTGCCCCAATCCTCCAAATCCTTGCAAATAAGAGAGGTGCTCACAAATAGAGGTGAGGTGCTCACAAATGGATGCCAATATCACCACAAAGAGCCCACAAGCAATGCCAAACAAGCTCCAAGCCTCCAACTTCCAAGCTCACTACAAAAAATAAACTCTTCAATCTTATGCTATGCTCACAAATGCTCAATGAGAGAGGTGTGAAGTGAATAGAGGGGGGGTGTATTTATAACACCAAATTAGGGTTTAGAGACAATAAAAAATACAAAAAAACAATTAAAAAAATGTTTTTTTAAGTCGCCGCCGTATAAGGAAAAACGGTCTTAAACCAGCCGGTTTAGGACGAAACCGGACCGGTTTGACCGGTTTGGGCTAAAACCGGTCAAACCGATCCGGTTTCTTGAACGGTTTGTGCAAAAAAAGGTCAAACCGGTCGAACCGGCCGGTTCCGGTTCCAGTTTGACCGATTTTTAAAACTTTGGGTTAAAGGAGAAAAAAATTCTGCATTTTTCCATAAATCATTACTTCATAGAAGGGTGCATAACTATATTAATTCTCTAAAGAAAAAAGAGGGACAACAGACTTATTCTCTTGAAGAATGAAATAAGAGCCTATAATGTTTTTTATCGACTTATTCATAACTCGACCTCTTAATTTAGAGAATCAACAAAAAGTATGAGATGTTCTGCCCAGGCTAATTTCCCAAGAGGAAAATGAACAACTTATACAGCCAATTACCGAGTAAGAGTTATACGCAGTTGTCTTTAGTATAGGAAAAGGGAAAACACTTGGGCAGATGGTTTCCTGATTGAATTCTATTGGACTTTCTGGGACACAATAAAGCAACATTTACTTAGTGTAGTGGAAGAGGCTAGACTATCAAGGAAATAAACAAAACATTTATCTCCAATTTTGGTCGTTCTTAAAATGGGGGAGTGCATTATTAAAAAAAAACTATTTTGGATAGTGAATAATGGGCATGAGGTATATTTTTGGCTGGATTCATGGGATGCCCAACCTCCTTTAATCCACCAATATCCTCATTTACAAAATGTTATGGAAGCAATGCATCAAAAAGGATGGACAAGAGTCATGCGTTATACTAGACAAACATCTTTACCTTGTGAAATGGGCAGATGTTGGATTCCTACTCATGAATGGCCTATTTCTTTGGAGCAGCAAGATCAAGCATTGATTAACCAAATATTGAAAAAGTACTCTCTCTCCGCTTCTAATGAACCGAATCTAATAGGATGGGGGAATACTTTAGGAGGAGGATATACAATTCATTCAAGATATGGGGCGTTAACTAAAAGCATCCCTCATCCTCTCCAAGCTATGTTTAAGCAGATATGGCAACCAGCAATCTAGCCCAAGGTTAGCTTTTTTCTTTGGCTCTTGGCCCATGGCAGAATCCTCACAGGAGACAGACTTATGAAGAGAGGCTTCTATGGCCCATTTAGATGTACACTATGTTGGAATGATGAGGAGACCAAACATAATCTTTTCTTCCTATGTCTGTGGGTCACACCTTTATGACAATCTCTTGCAAATATGTTTTGCATACAGTACTATGGAATTCACTCTCTTGAGCAATTGATGAAAGATTGGCAAGGTCTCTCAAAAGGACAAAATTTACTCCCTGCTCTTTGGACATGTATTTCTTTGCTAATTTGGAATATCTGGAAGGAAAGGAATAAAAGAATTTTTAAGCAAGAGATTACTAAGAGGGGGTGCGTATGGCAAAAGACTATAATAAATATGGCAGAAACTATAAAGCAAAAAGTTTCCCTTCCCTCTAATCTGACTCCGGAATGGGTTAATACATGTAAGGGAGAAAACAAACAGAAAACACTCAAACATGGTTCCTCCTCCTATGCAGTTTGGTAAACTGAATACAGATGGGGCTTCCAGGGGAAATCCGGGAAAGGCGATGATGGGGGGCATTGGAAGAACTTATGATGGGAAAGTTACTTTTATGTTTGCTGAAAATCTGGGCACCACCACGAATAATATTGCTAAGGTCAGAGCTATTTATAGAGGTCTCCAAGAGGCTATTAAGTGTGGGTGGACTCAGGTGCAAATGGAATACTGACTCCAAGATTATTGTTAGGATGTTGACTAGTATAGGGAAACAAAGGAGTTCAAATTGGCAGATTGCTAGATAAATAAGTAAAATCAAAGGTTTCTAGACTAAGTTCCACTCGATACAAATCAGTCACATTCCTTGACAAAGCAATCGAGTGGCAGATGTTTTGGCAAACTAGGCTCTGGACAATCGTGACATAGGATGTTATGGTGATCCTCCTCTTTGGTGGCCTCAATGAGAGCAGGAGGACATGAGAACTATTTTGAAATTAGATTATCCCTCATGATTTTTATTAAGTTTGGTTTTCTTTATAGTGCTCAGGATTAGACAAATAGCTTCCAAGCTTGGCATAGTCGAAATTGTAAAAATATTTTTCTTGTGAAATAAAATTTTGATTTTTATTACAAAAATAAAAAATTATAAGTGCAAATATCCCACATGGAGCGCCCCACTTGGAAAAGGAAGGCAATAGGTTATAAAAGGAAGTGAGGGGAGGGTTCATTTGCATCTTTTTTACACACACATCTCTCTACATTGTGAATCTGAGCATTTTTCTTATACTTCCACTATTGAAGACGAAAACCCTCTTCAACAATTAGATTTGGAGATGAAAACCCTCAACATCCACTGGGTGACTTCATTCGAAGGCCACATTTGAGCACATATTCAAATCATCAGAGCTAGGACATCATTCTCCAAGGTTAGCGCAGGAGTTTGAGGGCAAATGTGGCAGATTTGGGGATTTTTACGATGTTACTACAGTACGCTACATTACCGTTGCTACAGTACACTACAGTGCGGCTGTTATAGTATGCTACAGTACCCTGTCATTTGTGATTTTTCAACATTAATATCAGCTTTGATAAAGTCTGGTTTAGTAATTTCAGTCATGAAGAATGTATGAATGTTAATTAGCATTTAATGCAGAAATATCGGCATTGGTTTCATACTTGCCAATTGTTTTTGAAAATGTCAATGCATGGTTCAATGTTTGTAAATATGTCAATGAATTCTTGTGATAATTACGGCTATTCATAAGTACCAAAATCATAACAATGTGTTGGTTTATGTCTACCAACTATTTGGAAAATTGTCAATAAATAGGAAATTAGAAAATTGCATGGGTTATTGAATTATTTTGAAAGGGGACACTACAAGGTTTTTCGTCATCGAAAACAAAAGTTGAAGTAGCAGCTCAAACTCTCAATGTAAAAAATAGATAATGGCAAAAAGATACTTCCAAGTGCCCCACCTAATGCCTTTTTATAAGTTCACTTGACACTTTTCCCAAGGAAAAGACCCTAAAGTAACTTTCCATCTTCTAATTTGATATTGACTTGCTTACTTTGTAAAGTCTTTTTTTTTTTATTTATAATAATAAATTAGTATTTAGTTGTCACTTCTTAATAAAAAGTGAGTTATTTGACAACTTTAAAATTGTATGTCCCCAATGGGACTATTTTTGCCCCCAGTTGGATTTTAAGCAAATCTCAAACTCAAAATTGCAGATTAAAGAAAATATGGAAATTTATTAAACGCAAATCTGAATTTAACCTGAAAAGTGTGACTAGGGTAAAGTGGGAAACCCAAACAAATCTGCCAATAAAATATAACTTCTCCACCCCAATCTGATCTACCAATTTTATAAAGCCAAAATATGAAAGAACATACATGTTTTGTTGCACAAGAAGGCTGAAATTAATTTATAAAATCTGCAGACTGGCTGCCCATAAAAATAGATAAAAATAATATCTCTGGATCCCCAAAAATTCTGAAAACAAGCTGATTTGATTTATAAAAATAAAAATAAAATGTTGCACTCAAATCAGATCTAAAATACCTTGAAATACATCAAATATGCCATAAAAGTGGGTTGCTCCACATAGATGAAGGGCATAGAAAATAGTAACTTTCTCTCCCTAACCCTTGCCAAAAATCTGCAACTTCCCCTTTATTCAACAGCTGGAAATACACTGAAAATTAATATAATATTTGCAAGCACCATAGAACCTCCTGAGTAGAGATCCCTCACATTCTCTAAGAGGGTTTTCATCCTCTAGAGGTAATTCATAAGGGTTTTCGTCCTTGGAATAAATTATGCAAAAGCTCTAAGCTTCAGACATAAAATCAGAAATTAGATAATGATCATCGAATGGCTCTCAAGCAAGTTGGCCTCTCCTTATAAAGAAATAAGAGACCCAAAACAACCTCCAAAATATCCAATCAGCATACAATGATTTTTTCTATGCATTTTCCACCCTCCATCCTTTCTAGGCCAAGTCACATTTTCCTTGGGAGGATAACTTTTGACCCATGACTTTTGTTTTTTCTATTTTCTAATTGCTCCTCAAGTTGGTCGAATTTTTCCACAAGGATAAACAATTTAATAAATGTTTTTCTCTTATTGGCTCTTTCTATGTTTATTTTATTATTAAGTCTGTTATTTTATTATAAGTGTTTTTTATAATGTCTATTTTATTTTTTTAGCACTTTATAATAAAGTAATTAAATTTAAGTCTCCCTTTTTAATTCTCCTAAGCCGTCGGGAAGACATAATAGGCTAAGGGTCTTTGATTGGGAAGGGGATATTACAGTCCTCCCTTCCCAAAATTGCTTGCCCTCGAACAATTCCACATTTGTTTTGTCCAAGTGCCATGCACAATAGACAAAACATGTTGAAGTGATCCGCAAGCCTGGCCCCTGTTCCTGTCAAGTGGTCTAAAACTTGCCACCATATATCATCCACAAGATGCTCATATACATATACTTGGAACAATGGTTCAATAAACTCCATATTGAAGACTACATCTTCTATCTTATCATTTACTCATGATGGAAATAAATTGGAATATGAAGCAATAAATAAGACACATTATTATGCTCTCCATACCTTTCAATGCCATCAATGTCCTCCGTGTGTTCAAGATAGACATAGGATGAGCTGCCCCCAACATTATTGCCTAAGTGTCTGTTGAAAGTATCTGAAAGCTGATCAAAAATTGTTGGTTTGGAAATTACAAAAGGCTGCAATTTCACGTAAGTGTCCATGGGAGGCTCTTCTTCATGTGCAAGTTGCTCCATAAAGTCTCCTTTGACTTCTTCACTATGGTATGAATCTGATTTGCCTTTATGCAAATCTGAATTTCCTTCCCTTTGCCACATACAATCATTAGAAACCAAAGGAATATCAATAAGTATCATTACACTCATATATACCACTCTCTTCTACATGTTTCTGTTAGAAGATGCAAAAAGAAGAAATAACTCAGAGAAGGAGAGAGAGCAATCTGCACTGTTGAAATGACACAAGCAGAGGTTTATTTATATGTGAAGAGGTGGTTGAACAGTTACAAACCGAACAACTACATAACTGTTTTTACATGCTATATAAAGTGATATATTTTAACACCCCCTCTTAATGACTAAACCGGAAACAAGACAAAGTTTGTCCCGAAATTTTACAAATTTCCTAAAGCCCATATGTTTAGTCATTACATCAACAGACTGTGTCATAGGTTGCACTTCAAAATCATCAGTCCATGACTATGTTGCGGTTGTCGAATGAAGAACCGCAAAACAAAAAAAAAGGTCCCATGAACAAAGGATATGGCAAGTGGTCCACTGGTTCTCTGTTACGTGATTCATTGACTAGTGATGAATCACCAATGGCTGAGAGTGTCAGCCCCATCTCCAGAGTGTTGAAATTAGAACCTTGGAGAAGTGGATTGAAAACTCTGTGCCAAGCTTGTGTAGCCTGTTGGAATCTGTACAAAGACTCAATTATCCTGCAATCGAAGTCACCTCGATCACGTCCTTGCACCACCATGTAGTGCTCATCTAACTTTTTCAAGAAAAGAAATGTAACCATCTATGCAGTAGGAGTTAGAACCAACTCCGCAATAGTAGGAGAAATAACCATCTCCGTCTCAGCAATGGTCTCCGTCTCAACCTCCTCATCTATTTGCTCATCTATCCCCCTCTGTTGGGAAAGATCTTTCACAACATAATGAGCAAACTATTCATGCTCTACTGTCCTTCGAGCAAGAACCTCTAAGTGAGTGGCTAGGCATGCCATCTCACCATGCACCGTCAATGCATTTGGAATAGTGGAGTCTCCGTCCACAACAAATTGTTCTTCAAAATGAGGAAATCCATCCTCCCAAGGCATGTCCGCCTCCCGTACACCTAGTATAGTGGATATTCCCTCCACAATAGGTGCATGTAGGTTGACTATATCCAAGTCAACAGATTTGTGAGGAATGATTTCCTCCCAAAGCATTGCAGCCTCCTGCACATCCTGAATGGTGGAGCTGTCCTCCACACGTGCATTCATGTTGATCACAGCCGAATCAACACGCTGATACTAACCACCTTCCCCAATACCAAGGGCAATTATCCATCTTTGTTTGACATCGGAGACAACACACTTCTTTCCACATAAATCCACAGAAATATTGAGATTTTCAGTCAATTGACGAATAGATAGAAGATTGTTTTGTAAAGAAGGTACATATCTAACATTTCGTACCAACAATTTATGAGCATTATTCAATACAATGCATATATCTCATATCCCTTCTACTGCAAGTGATTCTCCATCAGATAGTACTACTGATTCAAAACAGATATTTACAGTAAATGAAGCATACCAATCCCTACGACATGAAAAGTGTGCAGACACCCCAGAGTCAATGATCCAGCAACTGGTATCACTGTCATTTAAGCATGATGTCGTAAGACAATAAAGAGCATTCCCGTCATCCGAATCCCGTTCTTTTGTAACTGCTGCCACATGTTCCTCATTACATGGCTTTTTGTTCTGCTTTGAAAGATCATACATCCGCTTCCGGCAATCCTTCTTGAGGTGCCCAACCTTGTGACAGTAATAGCATGTGACCTGATACCGAGTGGAAGACTCACCAGATTCTGCCTAAAGTTGTCACAAGAGCACTCTCTGAATGGTCACAATTAGATTCTGCCTGAAGTTGTCTCCGCTCCTTTTGCAAAAGGTAGGAACTCACCTTGTCAAACATGAGTGTTTCACTTTCAGCCATTAAATGGAGTGCCTCCACAAATGACTCATATGAAGAATGTAAGTTGTTCAAAACCAGAGCCACCATATCATCGTCATCCACCTTTTTGTTGATGGAAGATAACTGGTCTCGGAGATCTTTCATCCGAAGTAGGTGCTCAGACAGCGATCCACCTTCTTGTAACTTTACGGAAAAGAGCCTATTTTTCAGGTATAAAATCCGGCTCTTTTCTGATGTCTAATATTTATCCCTCAAACTGGCCCACAACGTGCTTGCCACAGTGGCATTCCGCACTTCCGATATCAAATCATCCGACACCGATAACTTGAGAAGCAATAACGCTTCCTTATGACGTTTGTCATAATCCTCGAAGTTTGTCCTTGGTCGACTTTCATCACCCTTGATTATTTTATCACATTCACGAAACTCCGCAACCGTTAAAATCTTATGACTCCAAAGATTGAAATTCATGCCCGTTAATTTTTGTGTCTCTGGCAAAGTCAAGTGTGATATATTTGCCATTTTATTATTCCAAAGCAACGGAAAATAATAAAATAATAATTTGCCCCACACTTAATAAAATATCCTTTTTCCAGCAAATATATTTAATTAATTTAATTTCTCCAGCATATAGTATGAGATTAATTTCTCACATGCAAATTACCCCTCCAACTGCCTTCGAACTATATTTGCATATATTAAAAAAATATTATTACTTATTCCACCAAGTAATATTACAATTAATTGCTCCACCAAATCGTATGAAATAAATTATGCAAAGGTGAATACCTTTGTTGAAATTAATTCATCGACTTTTCAGAAGGAAGAATAAAAATGACTCTGTTTGGAATCACGACCCTGTTGTTGACGCCACGATTTTCTTCGACTGTTCACGTTTTTCCTTTCTACCTCGTGAACGGCTTTGCCTCCAAAATTTGTGAGTGGCCCACGTTGTTGATACCACGATTTCTGTCAAAAATTGTATTCGTGTCATTGGAAATCGTAACAGTTTTATTGCAGGTTATTCACAACTGGGGTTTTCGCTGGTTATTCGCTGCTCAAAACAACTATTATCTCTGCTGTTGTGATAAGGAAACCACGTATTTGCCCTCACGACTTTATGCCCTCGTTTTTCCTGCTCCACGACTCTGCTGTCGTTTCGAACCACACCTTCACACCCTCGATTCGCGATTGCACCAATCGTTCTTTGCACTGGATGGAATAACTTCAGTTTGTGCCCTACCAGGGCTTCCCCAAACTTCCAATTTGTGCCTGTTGACAAGGCTTCCTCGAACTGCGAACCTTTGTCGCTCTGATACCAATGTTAGAAGATGCAAAAAGAAGAAAGAACTCAGAGAAGGAGAGAGCAAACTGCACTGTTGAAATGACACAGGCAGAGGTTTATTTATATGTGAAGAGGTGGTTGAACAGTTACAAAACGAACAACTACATTACTGTTTTTACATGCTATATAAAGTGTTATATTTTAATAGTCTCTTATACACTTCTTTTAAACAAACATCTTCTCTTATGAATGGATATATTACACACCTCACTTTACATTCATTTTTTTAAAGATGTCTCATATTTATACAAGATCTATTTATAGACGTGCCCACATTGGGTTTGAACCCAAGTCTCTATGTTAATACAAGCCCGATCACCCCATTGCTTGCCGATACACCACACACCTGTGGGTTTTACTTTACATCTTATATAGCCTTTAAAGGCTAAGGTTACATCTTATTACCTTTCATAACTATTGGTTTACACTTATTTATATTCTTAACTACCAATCATTGGATATTTGTATAGATACCAAATTATATATGCATTTTTCTTGTATAAACTATAGTATATATTTAAAATACCACCATATATGTTATTGTGTCATTTCAATATGCCAAAATATGAAGGGATATGTCCCTTGGACATGTCTTTTCATTAACCAAGTCCTTAGAATACACCGTTGAGGTCAGTCTGGTTCCGCACAAGTCTTAGAATATTTTTTCCTTATTTCTCTCTATATGTGACCATTATCACCGTGGTATATTTTTGAATCTCACATCGCCCGTGAACACTTTTCTAACCTTGATAATCATCCCTCTTACATCCACGTACTACCATGAAACTGTTTAGTATTGGACTTTTCTTAGTATCATTTCTTCTATTTTATCTTTGTATCTTCATTATTATCATTGCAGTATCTTTGCAGCTTCTACAATACACTATAATGCTTTTCTATTGCACATTTATAGTCTTCATTCCAAATCGTGAAGCACTATCAGACTCCGCACGAGACCGCCTAGTAGTTTGCAGCATAGACCAACCCGCAATGCATTTTGGAGCTTCTACGGACAACATATTCTAATTAATCCCAATGGAGTTCCCTACCAACAATGTACTTCACATGAGATAAGTCTCATGTCATGATGGTATTGTTAGGTTGTGGAGCTTGTTTTCATGTGAGAAAGTGTTGAAGACTGTACACTAAGAATATTGCACACTTTCCACAGTTGTCTCACTGGGGTTCGGGGCCAAGCTGAGTCCCAAGTGGGGGTCTAGGGGCGGCAAGCCCCTGGTAGCAGGGGTTCGGGGGCGCAGCCCCCATCGTAAAAAAAAAAAAAATTGGCCTCGAAAATTGTGCCTAATATACTGAGAAACATGTTTTTCTCATATGGGCGGGATTTTTGACCCATAGGTTTATGGGACAGTTTTTGGCCCATGGTTTTGTAAAACTGCTAAAGCAATTGTCTACTTATGTGGTTTTGTGCATATGGTAGGATTTTAATGTAACATTGTAGATGTGTCTGAATTCGGGTGTGAATTCTGTAGACTTTGCAATCTGGGTATTGTATTGAGAGAACGGTGGCTTGTAATAAAATCTGAACAAGTGATTCTTGGTGGACGTAGCCCAAATTGGGTGAACCACATTAAATATTGTCTCTTTGTGTTGTGTTATGTTTATTTCTTCACTTTTATTTGAGATCTGTAATATTTTCTGCATATTAGTTTCTACTGTTGCGATTCTATGAGGGATTGTTCCGCATATTTTATCCCTTATTACCTAACAGGTATCTACAATTATGTTGCAGCTTCAAAAGGTGTTGATATAGGTCCACAATTAATCATCTTTATAGTATAGGCCTGTTATATATATTTGTTAACCAAGGATGCAATCTAATGGAATTATCTAGCGAGGTCATTAATATGACGATCGGGGTCCTAATTCTATTAACTAAAGCTTATTTGTTCTTATTTATTTCTATCACTGCAAGGGTGGACCTTGCCTAGGATAAGAATGGACCAATTATTGGATCTTGGTTGGAAATTTCTTCTACCTATTGCTTTGGGTAAACTATTACTCACAGCTTCTTTCCAACATATTCTATTGTGACCAACTCTATCTTCTTCTTCGTGAAGAGGTTGTGCATTCTGCAATACATCCAAATTTAATAGATAGATCAAATCTATGAATTCAAATTTGATAGATAGATCAAATCTATGAAGAGAAAGAATTCTCTATGAAATGATTTTTTTAAGGAGATTTGCTACATGTTCTCCACGTGACTGAGTTTATACAATATAAATCTATAATGATTGATATTTTACAGCATAAAAACTTCAGTAAAGTGGGTAGCTTGAGTAAGGGGATGATAATCTCCACTCCTCCTACATTAGGGGGGAGCTCACCTCCCTGGGGTATGCAATAGAATCGTGATTATTAAAAATCAGAGGGCATACTTCTAGTGAAAAACAGATTGTACAAAATAGCACGATAAATGTGTTGTTCAAGTAGATAGCATAACACAATTCGTGTAATGTTCATGAACTCGCATAAGAGCTAGGGTACAGTGCAAACTTCTGAAACCAGTATGCTGCAATGACTCTTCAGCATTCAATTCAAAATTGGAAGCAAAAGCACAATGCTGTCTTCTTCACGTTATTGTTTTTCTTATAGTTTTAATAATATTAAGAACCCTCGACCGTAATATAGGTTAATGTTCATGCTGTCATATTGTAGGTTCTGAAATGCAAAGAGAGGTCTGCAACATTCTGTTATTGTCTATATAATTAGGTTACAGGTTTTTTAAGAAAACCCCAAAGGCCCAGTCAGTCCAAGATAGCCATCCCCATATGAGACCATGATCTATAATGTTTATAAACAAGTTTCAGTAAGTATAAATACCTGGAGGTATAGTTGGGATGTCTTATAGTATTTTGATACATGTAATGTACATTCCAGTCTTTTATATGAAAAGAACTATAGCAGCAATTGCAAAAAATCTTAAATTTTGATTTCAAAGATTGCAAGGCCTTCGTCAATCCTATATGCATGAGAGCAGTTAGATAATTACCTAAACTGGGAAATAGTTTGAACCGAGAATCAAATCTGATCAATAAGATGGATCTTAAAGTTCCAATTTCAGATCCACAAATAGTAAAGATTATCTTCCAAGGATTACTCTAGAGTTGCAACATTGAGTAAATATGCATCCTCATAGATTTAAGGATCAATTGACTACAATGCTTATGCAGGATGCTAAATGTGAATTAGAGGTAACTCTAACGGCAACTTAATGCCATTGCAATTGCCATATGGTAGGTAAGTGTTCTAAGATACAAATTAGAAATTGTAGATTCAGAATTGAAATAGATCAATTACAACAAATGATTCAGAATTTCAAGAAACCAGGAGAAAATTTATAATGCAAACCAAGATGTGATTTCCATGGGAATAAAGATGTTAATGAATGGTGGCAAAAGCTCCTAAGACAGTTGGTGCTAGAGGAAGTCCATATATGCCAAACCAAAAAAAATCTTTGATTTAAAGAAAGCTAAGAATGATGAAAGCAAATCCAGAATACACAATGCAGTCTAGAGATAAATGCAAGTTCATAGAATTTACTGTAATTACTGGATGAAATCGGATCATGTTCAAGTAAAAAAAAGTTTGAGGGAAACTTGAATCTGCACCAAGACATCATAAGTGGGGTGATTTTTCACCAACTCTAAAATAAAATAAAGACCCAAGAACTCAATCTAGAAATGGGTTAAGAAGTGGAGGAAGGCTCAGAAGTTTTAACATTGCAGACAATGAATTCGTAGACAAGTGGGAAGGAAACAGGAATATACCTCAACTTGCTCAGTGATTTCAAGATACTTCGATAGATAAGGTTAATTTCTTTGATTCAATCGCCATCATACAAGAAGCAGCTCATGAAGAACAGTTAGAAATAAAGAAAATTATATTAATGCCCCACAAGGGACCAAAGTAGGTCAATGAACTTCAAAGTACATCTACTTACAATACAACTGTTTTATGGTAGGAAAGCTCCCTGAAAACTGAAAATTTGACTAAGTCTAAGTTAAAAGGGGGTGAATCCAAGGCACGTAAACCCTAGCGATAGAATAAAAGTATAAATATGAGTAGCCCTGTGGGAAGAGAACTTCCCCAAGGGAAATAAAGGAAAGAAACCCAATGACCCCAAAGCAGGAAACTAGGACAGTCACATGTCTATATCAATGCTTGGAGCAGACGGAGAACAACCAGCATCATCGTCTACCATCACCACAAAGACCAATGCAAGATCTGATAATATCCATAGGAGAATGTGCCAAGCTAAGGGGGTACGGTTTGGACAATCCTTGAAGGAAGTATGACACATACCCCGGGGTCCCTTTCTAACATCCAAGGCCCAATGAGTTTCAAGAGGTGGAGAGAAAACCAGTGACATGATCCTGCTCCATATCATAGGCTATGAATGAGGAGAACTAGAAGGCCCATGCCGCCAAGTAGAAATGGATCTGCAACATTTTCTATGTGAGTAAGAGGACTGGGATATCTAGGTAGCAATGCGCAGAGGTAAGCATCGTCTCACCGACCTGTCACCAGTTGCATGTGAAGCCAGTCATGCCCCCAACATTGGAGATAGGCTGAAAAAAATAGGTAATCAGCCCGGTAGCCCTAGAGGCCCCTTACAACAGCTAAGGGTGACGGGCCTCCCGGAAGGAAAAGGACCAAACATCTCTGGTCAAAATAATGAAAATAAGGTAAAAAGGGAACCTCTTGAATCTTTGTATAAAGAATAGAATCTTCCCCGCATCCCATTTCCAAGAGTTGCAAAAGAGGGAGAAAACTCCGTCAAAGATAAATATTAAATCATACGTGTAGGTGCATGAGTAGCCAAAAAATCCCTGAAACAGTTGTGTTATTAAATATGTGGCCAAAAATCCCTGAAACAGTTGTGTTCGGGTAGGATAAGGAAGAAATTATACCGCTACAATCAAATGCCAGCAATGTTTCTAATGGTCCTATTCTTCTAATTGTAAAACTTTATACAGTTCAATATTTCTATTCTAAAGTCCTGATTAAGATATTTTGATGAACTATTATGGAATGGAATGCTTAAATCTCTCAAAAGATGTCGTTGAATTTCGGTCAGCTGCAATTTAAAAAGCTAGATAGTTCATCTGATTAGTTATTATAAAAGAAGTGAAGTTGTTTATGGCTTTGTACTATGTCGCTATTCGCATCTAGGCAAACTGCATTGCTGGATGACAATGGCCATATTCAACTTGTTCCTTCCAAACTTGGAAGATATTTAGCTAACGGGTCATAGGAAATCCATAACACTACCATTGGTGACTCGTGAACTGGATATGGATATCATTGAAGCTAAATATATGAGTTGATGCACTAATATTTCATCGATAAACACAATTGATAGATATTCGGATATGAGCTACCAATGCAATTAAATTGGAGCTAATTGAGAAAGCTTAAGAACCTAGATGCTCAAGGAGAACTTCCATTGGGTAAAAGAATGTTCAATGCAGATGAATGTACACTCTTGACTACATGGCTACGGGAGACATATGAGGTGTCCCCACATGCAATGCTTTTATTTGGATGCAATGCCTGATAGCAAGCCTCGTTAAAAGAAAAAATGAAGAAGCCATCAGGAGAATTTGCCACCACCTTATTTTACAAATACTTACGCGAGGATCAGTAAGGTGAAGGAGCAACCAAGAATTTCAGAGGCAATGTGAAATTCAAGTGGTTCCCTATATGCCAATCTAGTTAGTTTAAATTTCAGTAGAAAGGATGATAATCTTGTTGAATCCATTAAGTTCCCACCAAGAGCCTCAAAAGAATTCACCAAGGTCTAGCCAAATTCCTAGTGAAGCCCCACAAGAACCCGTCAAGGGTCCAGCCAAATTCATTTGAATCCAACTAATAGTCCATAAACTGAGCAACCATTCCAGCTATATCAAAGTTTCACAAGAGACCAGCTGATGATAGCTTGTACACAAACAAATATGCAATGGAAGAAAATAATGTTTGTTAACATCAAGAAACTCTAGGCATTTAAAGGAGGTGACAAGGATCGTTCTAATAACAGAGATATTGTACATGCAAACAGAAATGAAAGAAGGAACAGAAGGAAGATCAATGAAAATGGGAGGCAGTATTTACTCTAATAAAATGCAGCCAATTTATAGTTTGTAACAGGTGGAGTTTTGGGATAGGGAAACATACAGGTGGAGAAGTTTGCTCCAATATTGCCTAGCAGAGCATTTTCATTTTGTGTGTCACATATGCAGAAGTTTCAGTATTGAGAAATAGTGCAAGAAACCTTCCTAGTAAGAATTAATGGCAGAAATTCTTTGAGAACGCTTGCTTTTCAAATTGGGAAGTCTGCCGACATGAATGTGTATAAATGTGAATGAATCTCTTATGATTACAATACAGGAAAGATAAAGGACTCTGTTACAAGCCTATGACTCTTAGAGAAGAAGAATGTAAATCAGAAGAGCAGGAGGCTTGTGAAGCACAACATGAACACTATTAAAGCCTTAGATTTTGAAGACCTTTTTGTCTTATGAATTAGCAAATGAAAAATTTGCCCTGGCAGTCTTCATCATATTGCATGGGCTGGAATCTAATGGGAAAAAGGCAAGAGATTGAGTATGGTAATGGGTTACCATGGATGTTAGTAAGCTGGAAACGTGAGAGCATCTATAATGATGCCTTAATGGCCTATAACAGTTGATATTTCTTCATGCCAGAGCTAGGCTCACATCAATGATATGTACCTCTATTATTTTTGTCTTGGAAATTTGCAAGTACTTACAAAAGGAGAATTGAATTTATGATACCAGGCTTGGTATATGATTTAACAATTAATCCTCCAAAACCTCTAGAGACGAGTAAAATTGGAAATTCAAACTTTCTGTTTTTTAAAAACTCGAGGGTAGACAGATGCTTTGACAAGGGAACATCTGGAAATCATTTCAGAAGTGACCATGTCAACATTTAAAGCTGGATGTGCCAAATTTCCAGATTTATCTTTCTTGAAGTTTTAATCCTGAGATTCCATGACCCTCTAGCTTTGATTGTAGCCATATAGTTCATGTGTCTTTATATGTATAAGTTTTAAGAACGATTCTTTATGATCTTATGGTTGTAATAAGATTTTTAATTTTGTTTCCAGTTTCCAAAATATGTCCTCATGCAAGTTAAATGTTTGTGACTTCTGATATGCACATTCTAGCACCGACAAATGACATTCTATTGCTAGTAAATTACTCCCATCTGACAGCTAGACCAATTCCCCTTTGTTGCTTGTATATGCAATAATTGATAGTTGTTTACATACCAAATGTACTGACTGTGTTGTCAATGCCTGAAGGTCTACCATGGATGATTTTTTCTCCTTCAAAAGCCCACTTGTTCACTATCGCTTGCTTGCTTTCATCCAAACTCAACCAAACATCTTGAAGGGAATCCAAATTTAATGCACCAGATAAAGCAAGCACAGCACCAGATGTTGCTACACAAAAGGCGGCAGAAGATCCCAATCCTGACCCTAAGGGTAAATCTGAAGGCACAATCACTGTGGCAGGCTTAAACCTGTAGAATGATAATGTTATCTGAAAATGGGCCTTTCATATAATAGCTGATTAGAAATAAAATAGTTACATTCGTTTTGCATTCACCTGCAACCATTTACATCATTCTAAAAATAGACTATAGAATTCAGAAACTGAGACATCAAAAGCCCAAAACATACTAATATAACATGTAATTAAAAACACACAACCATGCATGGCATCAATATCAAAGCCTACCCAATAATGGAGATATATAGGTATAAAAGAGCTGAAACTCCTTCTGCAACACCGATTATAGCTTCTGGAAACTCTTCTTCATCAACCAGGGATGCAACACAATGCAAAAAATCTGTAGAACAAGGTTTGATGCAGAGGGGATCTACAATATATGCATCCAAGCATTGAAAAGCAGCTTCCACCCTTTGCATAGGCCATGTCAAACACACGTTCATGTCTGTAAGCTTAATAGTCAGATGCACATTCGGATCAGCTGCACACAGATACAAGGAAACATCAAATGTCAGGACTTCAATCCCAAAGACTAGAAACATAATGCCTTCCTCTCAAAACATTCAAAAGGCATATGAGCTTAGCAGTTGATTATGTAGTTTGATTAATGAGTGTATAGGATGACTTTCACTCGTGACCTTGAAGAGCATGTCACCTTTACTAATAAGAAAATAGGTACAGAATTTCACAGACAAGCTGAACAGTTCAATTCCCTCGGTTTGGACACAAAACCCTTGGATGGTAATGGCAACTCCTCATGTAGAATTCAGAATGGATTTCATGATTTGCAACCATAGCATAAACAAGCTCCTTTTAGACCCACAAAGAACAGAGTGCAAGTGCCTTGCCACCATCAATGACATTGACAGCATTTCAGCAAACTAACTAAATGGAAAACACACAAAACACATCAGGATCACAAACATATTATGGGCATTAATTGAATTTATATATTTATGTCCACAAGTGTTCAAGAATGGCCAATGTTGCTAGAAAAAAGTGCATAGCTAAAAATTTACGTAATGGGAGTTCCTACAAAGGACTGGAAGAATCTTAGTACCATCAATGGAAATAGCATTCGTTGTAACAATGCAATGGGTACACAAGGAAACAGTTCAAAACCACAATAAAAAAATATGGGTATTGGAAAAATGGGTTATCAGAAGTAATAAAAGCTTGATATGCACTAATAATCAAGCTTACACAGCGTCACGTCTCTATTAGAGAGGAAATGAATAAGTCAGTGTGACATTTGTCAGTTTATAGGAGATCTCAGCTCCATCAATGAGCAAATGAGTAGAGAGTTTCACGGGCAAGTTTGAAGGTTTAATTCCCTATAATAGCTTGTCAGGGCTTGGCTTCAAAACCCTTGGATGATAATACCAGGAAATCAGAATTTCATTAGTCAGCTCATAGCATAGTCAAGTTCCCTTTTAAGACCAAAAAGAGCAGAGGACCGTACCATCAATCACATGTACAGAAATACAGCATACTAACCAGATACAGTGAAAAACATTTTGAGATCACAAACAAATGATGTGGGCATTTAATGCAAAGAAATTTCAGCATACTGGCAAAATGGGTACGGAAGAAATCAATTAATATCACAAACAAATGATGTGCCAATTAAATGCGTGAAATTTCAACATAGTAACGAAATGGGTACAGAAGAAATCATTTTGGGATCACAAACAAATGATATGGCTAGTAAATGTAATAAAAATACAGCATACTCTTGAAATGGATACAGAGGGAAATCATTTCAGGATCACAAACAAATGATGTGGGTATTAAATACAACGAAATTTCAGCATACCAACAAAATAGGTACAGATGAAATCATTGCTGATTTCAGGCTAAGAAACAAATGATATGGGCATTGATTGCAATAAATTTTCAGCATAATAACCAAAGGGGTACAGGGGGCATGATTTTAGAATTACAAACAAATGATGTGGCCACTAAACACAATTAAATTTCAGCAGAAATAAAAACAGAAGAAATCATATCAGGATGACATACAAATGATGTGGGCATTAAATGCAACGAAATTTCAGCATACTTACAAAATGGGTACAGAAGAAATCATTTCAAGATTACAAACAAATGATGTAGCCATTAAATGCAATGACATTTCAGCATACTAACAAAATTGGTACACACAAATTGTTTTCAAGATCACAAACAAATGATGTAGACATTAAATGCGTGAAATTTCAGCATACTAAAGAAATGAATATAGAAGAAATTATTTCAGGATAAAAACAAATGATGTGGGCATTAAATGCAATAAAATTTAGGCATACTAACAAAATGGGTACAGAAGAATTCATTTCAGAATCACAACCAATAATGTAGGCATCAATTGCAATGACATTTTAGGATCACAACCAAATGATGTGTGCATTAAATGCAATGAGATTTCAGCATACTAATGAAATAGGTGAATACAAATCATTTCAGGATCACAAACAAATGATGTATACATTAAATGCAATGAAATTTCAAACTAATGATACAGAAGAAATCATTTCAGGATCACAAACAAATAATATAGGCATTAGTTGCAATTAAATTTCAAAAACTACCGGATTGGGTACAGAATAAATCAATTCAGGATCACAAACAAATGATATGGGCATTAAATTCAATAAAATTTGAGCAGCTAACAAAATGCAGACTTTTGGGATCACAAACAAAGGATATGGGTACTAAGTGCAATGAAATTTAAGCATACTAACAAAATGGGTGCAGAAGAAATCATTTCAGAATCACACTAAATTGAATGCCACAAAATTTCAGCATACCACCAAAGCGAAAATGAGGGCACATGTGTAATAATGGCAGGGTACATTTCGAGATCGCCAAATGGATCATTCGGGAGACAACATGCAAAATGGAAAGGCGAAGAAATTTTGGTCCTTAGTTTCGTGCCTTTGGTCTTTGACAGTCATAAAAAATCAGCTATGGTGTCCACTCTTGTTTCAGAGGGGGACCCAGCCGCTGTAATGACATTATCATCTTGGAGAAATTATTTGAAGTTCAATTTATATGAGGACACGTGGCACTTCCACAAGCCACCACGTGGCACTTCCACAAGCCACCACGTGGTAGAATTACAACATGCCACATCACATTATACAACTCACAAGGATCGAGTTGACCCTGAAATGGCCTCCTAACTTATCACCTCAACCAAGGAACATAGATTGAGTTATACGATGAGCTCTATGGACCAACTGAGCCAAGTGTCAATCCATCCAACTCATCAACAAACCAGTCAACATGGCCGAACCAGGACCAAGTCACAAGAGGCTAGCTAGGCGAGGAGAGTTGGCATAGCCAATAAAAGGCATCCAAATGTGTGGACTTTGCCACGTTTAAATCCCTAGTGGTAAGGCTTATTAAAGCCTTACCATATCCACAACCCGCGCGATGTGGGACTAAGTCCCATGCAAAAAGCAAAGTGGCGGCAATGTGGGAGCTCGTGAATGAGCTCGATGAGTAGGGCAAACAACTTGGCGGCAGCGGAGAAGGGCTTGGGATTTGACCCTCGAACACGTTGTGACCAAACCGTGGGCTTTAACTATTCAGCCAGGCCGAGATGGCTAATACAAGCCATATGGATATTGGTTTTAACCAATATCTTGGGACCGAAACCACTATATAAAGGCCTGTAGGCCTTTTACAAAGGCATTCGAAAATCATTTGAGCCTTGAGTTCTTGTGCAAGCCTTATACAAAGGCATTCAATTTTGTTTCTAAAGCTCATTCTAAGCTTGTGAGATTATTTTCTAAATTCCTAGTTTTTAATTAGGCATATAATTTCTTTGTGAAAGGCATTGTTTTAGCCTTAGCCGTTTTTTGAGGCTTGTGGGAGCCCGAAACTTCATAATGACTTATTGAGGACAATTTTGAGCCCGATTTTTGTAATTGACAAGGTCATTGAAGAAGACCAAAAGCTGTATTCAAGGCGTTGTTGTTGTTTCCGTTTAGCGAGCCGAAGATCTTTATGATTGATAAGTTTGTCAAGGAGGTCTGAGAACCCATTTGTGGTGACAATCATCAAAGGAGCCCGTCGACAAGACAAAGAGCTTTTATTGTGTCGACATCATTGTCAAGAGTCGGAGAGCTCACTATTTTGGCGACATCATTGTAAACGAGGATAGGGTGCCATAGAGTTCGTAGTTCCTCAAGATTATCGTCTCATAGGCCGTAGTGACATTACAGAGACATTGTGCCGCCACCTGAGAGAGACGGTACATCATCACTGCTGGTCGAGCCGAGGGCTTGTATTGTAGCCATGTTGATGTTGAGACAGACAAAGCCGAGTTCGAGCTAGGTCTATCAACAATGCTGATCGTAAATAGTTAACTAATGTAAGAATTTTGCATTTTCTTCATTAGTTATATATCGGTTCGTCTTTTGAGCGAGCCTGGAGACATAGTCCATTTTGGGACGAACTCCGTTATCCATTTTGGTGTTGCATTTTGTGGTGTGTATTTTAATCACTTGTTTTTGCAACATTACTAAGTCAATTTAATTGTAAATCAACAAGTTGAGAAAAATTTAATGTATCTAGGGAAATGAGAAAATTGAGTCGTTTAAAATTACCCCTGTTTTTGGGTCAAGTTGGTATCAGGGCAGGTTTTGCTACTTGTGTTAAACTTGCTCCATCCAAAGCAAGTTTCGTATCAAATCGTTGTTTTTCTAATAGTCGGCTTGAGATTTTGCATTGGTTCAAATTGCAGTTACAGGTTGCAACAAGTGAATCATAGGCAAAGCTCTGAAGAAGCAAAGGTTGGATGAGCTCGAAGCCATGAACTGTCAAATTTAGGAGGAGAACACTGAACTGCGAAAAAGATGGCAATCCTTAGAAGAGGATAATCAAGAGCTCCAGGAGATGCTGGAAAGCCTTGGGGATTTTCTCCTAGGTGTCATTGAAGCCTTGAAAGCCGAGTTGCAAGCCAAGGATGTGCTCTTGGTGAAATTGCAGATTGGTGGAGTAGAGGAGACAAGTGGGTCTACCAGTCAACAGAGACAACCCTCTACCTCAGGTGCACAATCAAATGAATGCACTGTAAGTGTTCCACTAGTTTCCTTTTCATCCCATTGTGAATCAAATGATTCAAATTTTGGCGATTTTGAGAAGCACACTAAGGGTATTGGCTTGAAGTTGCTCACAAAATGGGGTATGATGGAAAGGGCCTTTCCATACAGTTCGAGGAAAGGCCTCGACATGCAGGATTGGGATACAATGGTGGCTAGAGCAAAGTTGAAGAATGCTCTAAAATAGTTGAGGTAAGGTGCGCTTCAGGTACACCACCAAAACAAGACTCTCTTTGTCATCGTGAGAGGAATGGCAAGCTGAAAGCGAAAGAGCAGCCTTCTAAAAAGGGGAAAAGCAACCAAAAAAGGTGTAGTCCATCTCTGAAGAAAGGTGGAACTCCCAAAAGAGGAGGTAAATCAATTTCTCCTCATCATGCTTGCACAAAGGCAGAGTCCGAAAAAGGAGAAGAAGGGCTCATTGTCCAAAAGACGAGATTTTGCACTCATTGCTATATGAATGGTCACAGGGTTGATCAATGTTGGCAGCTTCATCCACATCTTCATCCCCAGAATGGCAAAGGATTGGTTCAAACCTCTACGAAGCAAGAGGTGAGAGATGAAATCATTGGTGATACACCAACAATCTAGAAGGCAACTCGTGAAGGAGCCCAACTATCCATGCAGAACCCAAGGAGCAGTCCGTGGAGGAGCATCCTCTATAATGGGTTGGTAAGAAGTTGTTTAGTTTCATGGACAGCATTATAGCATAGATATATTCTGATTGGCATGCTTACACCTTTAATTTCAATTTTTGGGATTCCTTGTTGAAATGTTTGGAAGGAACTAACCCATGTTCAGGAGGTGGATCACTCATTGAGGGCGATTAAAGAAGATACCTGTGCTGAGAGCAAAGCAGGGTAAACGGCAGTAGTGAAATGTTGAACATCACCGATGGGTGTTTGGTGGGCCGGAGTGATCTTGCAGGAGAAGACAATGTGGTCAGGAGTCAACAAGAAAAGTGCATCTTGAGTGAGTTGTACTTGTTTTTAAGCACTATTGTTTTGTGTGCAATTTTAAGACCTGAATTGGGAATTGTTTGTAAATAGAGTTTTATTTTTACTCTGTGAAGATTTGTGATGGGCAACATTTGTAGATCTAACGTTTTATTGCATTAAACCCCAAGACGGGTGAATTGTAGAAGTGGTGACCTGTTATAACACCGCTTTGAATGTAATATTCTTGTGCGTGCGTTGTTTTCACTTATGTTGTGTGTGTAGGAAGACAACGCAGTAGCTCCAAATGAGAGAACTTGTATCAAGGGACAGATTTTGGTGGACCAAAAGCCTTCTTATTGGGGAGGTGTGATCCGGAGGATCGTTCACACAGTAGATGTTCCCTAAATCTCCCAAAACCTATTTCTTACAGAAGAGCTCAAAGTCAGCATTCCAAAGCATTTGGAACGGGTCAAAACGAACACCATACACGAGAGATATCGTCCACACGAGAGCAAGAGTTAGTGGGCGAAAATGAGGGCACATTGTGAAATCGCCAAATAGTTCGTTCAGAAGACAACACATGGCAACGTGCAAAAAGGTAAGGCAAAGAAAAATGGTTTTTAATTTCGCACCTCTAATCTTCGACGGTCAAGGTTAAAAAACTATGGGGTCCACTCTTTTTCCGAAAGGGGAACCAGCCACCATAGTGACATCATCATCTTGGAGATATTATTCCAAGTTCAATTTGTATGGAGAGCAGAAGACAGGTGGTACTTTCTCAAGCCACCACGCGGCACAATTACAACCTGCAACATCAATGTTCCAAGTCACATTTTACAACTCATAAAGATCGAGTTGAACCCGAGCTGGCCACACCTACCGGCCACCTTATTACCTCCACATCTCTATCGGCCGAGCCAAGAGGGCTCGCCACCTTATAATTGCCAAGTGACTGAGTCAGGAGCCAAGCCCGTAATAATCCAACAACTCGCCACGGAGTGAATTGAGCCCAAGTCCCAAGGGGACAGATTGGACGGCGAGTTGGCACAGCCAACAAAAGACAAACAAGGATGTGGCCGAAGCCACGTAACCGCTCTCGCTTCACAACACTTTTAAAGCCTATCTCTCAATCCCCCCGTCTGATGTGGGATATATCCCACTCCGATGCAAAAGGGGCCCGACCTAATTGGGCTATGAGGGGAGCTCAACCGGTAAGGAAGGGATAAAGTTATCCCTTGCGGTTTGAACTCCGGACCAATCGCGCCCAAGGCATGGGCTTTAACCAACTCGCCATAAGTTTATAGCTATTTTTAGCTTAGGCAATATGGGTTATGAGTTTTCTTATAAGCCTTAAGCAAAGGCATTTGTAAAAAGCTTATTATAAGCTTAAAGTTATTTTGTAAAAGTCTCAATTAGGCTTATAATTTTGTAAAAGGCTTAAATTGCTTTTTGAAGCCTTAGTCATTTTTTGAGGCTATTAGGAGCCCAAAATTTGTAAACGAGTTATCGAGGCCATATTTGAGCCCGATTTCTTTGTAAAGACACTATTGTTGTTTTAGTCAGAGAGCCAAAGACTTTGTAACGACATGAACCGTTGTGATCATCAAGGAGGTCATAGACGCCATCAATGGAAACAGTCGTCAAAGGAGCCCGTCGACAAGTCGAAGAGCTTTTATTGTGTCAACATCATTGCCAGGAGCCATAGAGCTCATTATTTCGGTAACATCATTGCGAAGGAGGGCAGAGTCCTACAGAGTTCATAGTTCGTCGAGATTCTCATCTCATAGGCCAGAGTGTCATTACAAAGACATTGTGCCACCATCTGAGAGAGATGGTGCACCATCACTACTGGTCAAGGAGCTATAAGACGTCGAGACAGACAGTGTCGAGTCCGAGCCAAGTCGATCGACGCTACTGACCATGAGCAGTTAACTAATGTAAGAATTTTGTATTTTCTACATTAGTTATATATTGGTTCGTCTTTTATACCGACCCGAAAACGTAGTCCATTTTGGGATGAACTTCGTTATCAATTTTGGTGTTGCATTTTGTGGTATGTTTTTAATCACTTGTTATTTTGCAACATAATAAGGCCAATCCAAACGTAAATTGAGAAAAATTTAAGTATCCAAGGAAACCGGAAGACTGACACAATTTTTATAAGACCCGTTTTCAGATCAAAATCACTAACAAATTAAGTAGGCATTAAATGCAATAAAATTTTAACATATTAACAAAATATGTACTGAAGAAATCATTTCAGGATCACAAACAAAATTTAATGCAATGAAATTTGATCATACTAACGAAATTGCTACAAAAAAAGCATTTCAGGATCAAAAACAAATGATATGGGCATTACATGCAATAAAATTTCAGCATGGTACAGAAGAAATCATACAAGGATCATTAAATGCAATCAAATTTTGAACATAGTAACAAAATGAGCACAGAGGAAATCATTTCGGGATCACAATAACACAAACAATTGAAATGGAGATTAAACACAATGAAGAGGAGTGCAACTGTATTAGAACCCAAGCACATTAGCATTTCAGCATAATAATGAAATGGGTACGTATGCAAAGAGTTCAGAACTATATGGGCTTTTAAAAAGCAGAGCATAAAATGCAGCACAAATTTATTTATTACAAATTGAAATGAGAATAGCTTCACAGGAGAGAGAATTAGAATTGGGTGTCTGAATCCGTACTTGTGTGTAGAGGCCTCAAGATGCAGCCAATACAGCAGATCCATGGACCACTGCATGCTCTCCACATAGAATAATTTTGCCAGATGCACGACCTGATACTTCTGTGATTTTATCCATCATCCCCACAATGCTTCCAAATTATTTCTTACTAAGAAAAAGGAAATTTCTTCTGCATTTGCTAGGTCATGAGTCTCGTGTTTGAATCTATCGTCCAAATTTATTCATAGGTATATGCAGAATCAAATGTGATATCAATATCCACCTAAACAAGGGCTACGTAGTAGCTGGAGTACCAGCCCGATATGCAAACCTGTAGGGCATAGTAATTTGTATTATCATCAATTGATTAAATATAGCCAAGTAAATAAAGCCAACCAAAATATTTTTGCGTTGCATGCCAAGCACGGCACAAAGAAGTATTTGGATGTGGAGCGATAAAGAGAGAATTCAACAGTGGCCTGGGAAAAAAAGAAAGAGAGTGGCTTGATACCTGAGAATTGCAAGGCTGGACATGAATATAACTTCAATGAATCTACATGTAAAAGATTTGATTTTTTCTGCGATGCCAAATCAGAAATCTGCAGTGCAAAAATTGAGAGAAAAGAAGAATTTGTTAATGTGAATCTTCTCTTGGCACAAAGAACATAAGAACAATAAAACAAGAGCTAAAAAATATAGCTACAAAGCAGAATAAAAACAAACGTGCGTAAATTAATTTGTAGAGATTAATGGTCAATGGAATATGCAAGATGTATTTAATTACAAAAGTTCAAGAACATGTCCACAAAGGAGGCTCTTACAAAAGACACCAATTGTGTAGTTTTTTGGTGTAATGGTATTTGGGAAGGTCCTGGAGTGATGACGGTCTTAATGGCCACCATTGGCTCTCTAGATTCTAAATTCACCTCCTTTGTGGGCTGAATTTTGAAGCAAAATGAGTCAAAATCTGAAAAGAAGTGGTTGTTTTTTGTTATATTTCATATTCTCCGTTTCGTTTTAATAGAAAACACTTAGTGCCAGTTAATTGAATTATGCAGTATACTGGGGCAATAAATCATTTCAATAGAGGGATCATTAACGAATCTAATACTGCAAGAGCATCTGCTTTATTGTTTTATCCTTAAGAACTGCCTTAATGGAAAAGGCTTCAATACGATACCAATCCCATTTCTGTGATATTTTAATCTATCATTTTTAACTTGGAATTGATTCTTTACCTGTTTGACCACTAGTTCAGTGTCTCCTTGTGCTCTCAAATTCTTAATGCCATTAACTCGGCAAATTTCAGTCCTAGAAAGAGCAACTTATACTCTGCAGTAGTGTTGGTACACTCAAACTGCAATTTGTATGAGAATGAAAAGATCTCTTTCTTCGGAGAAATTAGCACCACCCCGACACCAAAGCCTACTGAAGAGCAGCCTCCATCAAATTCCAGTCTATATGTCATTGGGATCTCCTTCAATAAGTTCAGGATGTCTAAATTCCTTTCTGACATCATAATGTATGTGCCTGGGCCCATTTCCTCGTTGAGAATAACAGCTGCGAGAATCGTAGATTTTTGTACGAAGTACTTGGTATTCAATTCAGATTCCAATTTCTGCTTGGTCCCTTTAACCTGAATCATATCACTGACCAGTCTATTGTATTTCTTCTTCCAAGTCCCTACTTAACAACATTCTGTCACTGGCAGTAATGTCAACAACCAAGACAGTCATCTTTATTCTCTTTTGAGGCTACACTGCTAGAGCTACTTGTGTGTCCTTGAACTATCCAATTAGAGGGGCTTGCTTGGTTTCCGTCGAAAAGCGCCTGCAAAAAGTGCAACTTAGTCCAAGTGTGTAAGCTACCTTGGTCAGCATCACATTATCAGAAGCTCTATAATCTATAATGCAACTGTTGAGACGAAAACCTACAATAAACAAAGGCAAATAGAAAGATTCTATCTTCCTATTAATTTGGACAGAGATGGTCATCAGATTTTGGGAAGTTGAGGCACCAGGAGCAGCAAGAATACCTCAGGATGAACTGATTGGGCTACTGAGATTATCTCCTCTAATAAATTTAACCAGTCTGTCAAGTTGATATGGGTTCGTCTTGAGATATTCACTCTGTGATATTTATATTTTGGTTTTATTCATGTGGTCAATGATATCAAAGGCAAAAGACTTGGTTGAAGGTGAAGTTTCAAGACACGTGTTTGTTGGGGGCGCACTTGGGGTGACTTTGGGTGAGGCGTACAGTGACTGACAACAGGCACCATTAGATGGAGAGGAAGAATTGGTGTTCTTATCAAGAGGTTTATCTTCGGATAAATTAGGCAATGGGGTACCTCTGTTAAGTATATACTTGGTAGGGGCTACCTTGGGAGATTCCTTGTCCTTTGACTAAACTTTCTGAACTTCTTTCTACTTTTCAGTCTTTTTTGCATATTCTTTCTGATTTTGTGACCTCGTAAACACTGCAACTGTATGCCTATTCATATCTTCAACCACATCATCATGGTCATCATGATCTGATTCATTTTCTAGATATCTAACTGTAGGGTCGCCATCAAGTTCTTGAATCTCTGGTTTGGAGGTGCCTGAATCCTCAAGTTCTATCTTTGTGATAGTGCGCATTTGCATAACTCTGATCATTTTGGTGCCTGTGGTTCCTTCATGATCATTGGTCTCATAAAACCCACAGAATGAATTAACTGGTTGGACAGCAGCATGTGGGGCTTCAATTGGAAGCATCTGAGGTGGTGCTGGAAGACGAGAACAATCTTATTCATTATTATAAGGAGAACAAATCTTCCTTGGCACATACTGATACAATGGAGATTGTCTAGCTTGTGACAACTGCTTCTTGAGAGCCAATATATCATTAGTTATCTTCTGAATGAGAGGATCAGTCGAACTTCGACCATTTGTCCTGGAAGAACCCATTTTAAATTTCCCTGCCATAATGAGGTTGTATTCTACTTCAATAGCTAACGTCTGGGCAGCAGCTAAATCTCTTACCTGGTTTCTTTTCAATAAGAAACTTGCTTCAGGTCCAGAGCATTGATGAAGAATCATTTCTGATTCTCAGCCGTGGGAATTTTATTTACCAGTTTATTGAACTCTGCTACAAATTTCTCGTTGGCTTTTGAAGCTCTTTTTTTAGATGTGTGAGCTGGGCCAAAAGAGCATGTTCATCATCAGATGGTTTAAAATTGCCTTCAAATTTAATTTTCATGTCATTCCAGTTGGTTACAGCACCTATGCTGAGGTGATAGAACCATTCTACTGCTCTCCCATGCAGAATTTCCACACAGAGTCAAACTGCAACATCTTCATGCCGTTCTCCAAGTATACCACAGGTTGCAATAAACACAGAAATATGTTTGTCAGGACGTTGCTTTCCAACACCATTAAATTTTGGGAAATTCTTCCTGGAACCTCGTGGTAAAAAATGAAGTTGATTTCCTAGAGCGAAATGCCCTATCCGCACTCCTCAGGGAACTATGGCCATATTTTGAAAGTTGATGACCTGTGGAAAGACAGTGCCTGGCAATACCAAGGCTTGACTTAATGTTGTTCCACATTGATTTGTAAATTTTCTCTCTTTTCGGGCTAGAAGGAACGCTGCCTGCTTTATTAGTTTGCCTCTTCTTTTTTGGAATAATCTTGAAATTGGATTTTTGTTGTACGTCAAAAACGGATCAGAACTTCCACTACACCTGTCAGCTCTTGTGAATCTTCTTTCCACCAAAATGGAAGAGAACTTTTATTGCTGAGCTCAAGCTGATGCAGCAAGTGCAGCAAAACTTCTTTGTACTTGGAAAACCGCTTGGCCAGGTTGTCTTCATAGATGAGAGCAGCAGCTCTTGCAGCAAGATCGACTCTTTCTTTTTCCTTGTCAATGACAGCAGCTATGGCTCAATACTGAGCAGCACTCAGTATATTATCCCAAGTGAAGGACCAAAGGTCTGTGGCAACCCGGCTTGCTTTGACCCAATTGAGATTTGGTTGGAGTGATGGTGGGTTCCTTCTTTGGATGGTCATTCACAACTCAGATATAAGTTTTGTGGGTGGCCCAATATTACCAAAAGTGTGTCCATGGCGGGTGCCAAAAACTGTTGCCATATTATATTGTCACAGGTCAAAATAGGAGATTTGCAACCATGCACACGACAAAATATCTCCTCTATTATATTGATAGGATCCCTTTATTGAAAACAGGATACAAATACAAATATATACATTTATTCACATTCAAAACCGTTTGTTTTTCTGGGGGTTTTGCAGAATACCATAAGAAAAAGAATGGAAAAAGTGAGCGAAAAGAAAAAAAAGGAACGGCAAATGTGCATTCAGACATCAAGTAAATTCAGAACTTAACATGAATAACACAGAGCTATAAAGGAGTATCTATCTTGACTAATTGCTAACCACAAGGTAAATCATTCCAATTAGCATGTTGCAGAGAAAGAAATCGTATAAATACTTAGATAAAGATAATGAGCATTCTTTGAAAACAAATCTGCAGAGAGTCCAAATTTCAATCATGATTTCTTTATCAAAAAGCAAGGTTTTAACTACATTTGTAATATCAGAACCGAAAAGTATATGGGTGAAAAAGCCCTTAACATCTTGAGTTTTTACATATATATAGCCCAACATAGCTTCTAATATCAAGTGTAGTTATAAAACTACCAATCACTATCCAAATATAAAAGTTCAACTTAAAAATGTAATAAATTTTAGATGTCACGTGCCTTGTGTAGGGACCACAGAATAAACAAGATACAATAGGAACTTGGCCGGTGGGATAGATTGAGCCTCCACTGGATTATACACCTCAGCGCATTGTGACCTGCTTGCAGACTGCGGATTCGGTTGCTTAGCTGCTAGGTAGAACTTTTTAAATTTGAGCACAATCGTCTGTATTTCATCATAATGGGGAAGGCTGATAGAATCAAGCCCAATATCCCCCCAATACAATTCAACGGTGATCTCCATTTTATGCATCCTGGCACTAGAACGAATCTCCCTCAATTCTTCAATAAGTTCGGATGTCTGGGAAAGCCTAAACACTCCGTCATCAAAACCCTGGACTTGGCATGGTTGGATCAAGAAGAAACTTCTAAAAACCACTTTTGACCTCCTTCATTGAACGAAATTTTCCATGAGAATCTTATAGAGATAGACCAATTTTTTAACCAAGATCATCTCTCGTGAAAGTCATGTATGTACACTTGTCGATTACTTTATCGAAAGCGTTTTCTGCCCTCCCAAGTTCCTCAATATTAAAATCAGCTTTATAGTTCCAAACTTCCAATCATCAGAGGCATCAACCTCAGCAGAAGAGATTATAGAACCAATCACAAGTTGATCGGTTTCCACATTTGACATTTGCACCACATCTAGATAAACAGCTTCCCATTGATCCTTTCTAAGTAGTCGGTACGGCAGGGGGCATCCCCTGGTACCAGTACGGAACATATCTCATAAACGTACTCAGGATCGACTAGGGTACAGTCAGGACCCCCTAGGTACGAACGGGTACGTCTGCATACCCGAGGGGTCCCGCCCGTACCCTGGTCGTTCCTAAGTACATTTCCAGGACCAAAACCTTTTTATTTTTATTTTATTTTTTCTACTCTTTTTTATATATAAAATAACATAGAAAACATAATATTTTAGCATTTGTAACCCTAAAAGTAAACTAGAATGAATAAACAAAAGTAAAACACAAAAACAAAACATAGAAGCAAAGAAACTCACCTCTCATTCCCTCATTGCACACTTGCCTCTCTAGACTTTTATTTTGCTCATTTAGGGTTTGATATTTCATCATCAAGCATTACAATCATTTTCCTAAGCTAATATGAGTGCCTATTCGCTGCCAAGGTCATTGAGGAGCTTCAAAGGAGGAGGATTTGTGGATTTTTCATTGAAGGTAAAGTTTTTAACTTTCAAGTTTGGTTTTCATTTTTTGTTTTTGTTTTGTTTTTAATTTTTCACACACTTCATGCTTATTTTTATGTTTTATTATTTTCATTTTAAATTTTTAACACATGTTATCATTGTTATGCCCTAGGGCATAAGGTTTAAGTTTTTATTTTTAACCATTGTTTTCTTTGGTTATTATATTGGTTTTAAAACTTGTAGGTAGAAGTAAAATGGCAACAAGTTCCACCTCCTCCAAGCAATCTCTGATCAAAGAATTTGAACCAAAATCACCATTATGAAGACATGTCACAATATTAGAGCAACTTCCAGGTGGTGGGTGTTTGGTTTTTAGATGCAATGAGTGTGAAACAATATTTAAAGGCTCACAAAGTCAGGTGAAAGGCCATTTGTGTGCAATACTGAGTCATGGTATAAGAACATGCAAGAGGATAAATAATGTTGGGGTGCCAACAACAAAGGTTTTGGGATATATCAAAGAACAAGAAGATGCAAACACAGCCTTGGCTTTGAAAATGAGTCATCCATTGTACTGGCTCCCCAATTGTGACCATGCCACATCCATTTGTGACGGCTACCTCCATGCATGATGAGAATTCGCCTCTTTCATGAAAGAGGAGTAAGACAAAAGGACCATTGGAAAAGGCCTTTCAAAATGAGAACAGGGATATCACAGATGAGCACATTGCAAGATGTGTGTATGCGAATGGATTGTCATTCAATGTTGTGAGGCCCCAAAGGGGTACAAGGGGCCAAGTTATGATAAGATCCGCACCGCCCTATTGAAAAAACAAATAAAATATGAGGAAACCTCATTGCAACCAAAAAGATGGAATGATGCAAGAAACCACCCTTTGATCAATGTGGTTGCAGTATGCCCTAAAGGGGCGATGTTTTTAAAACCAATTGATAGTGAGGGGCAAGTGAAAGATGCCCAATTCATTGCCAACATCCTCTTCGAAGCCATTGAGGCAGTTGGGCCTCAGAATGTTGTCCAAGTCATAACAGACATGGTGTCCCCGAGATTTCACCCTGAAATCTGGGACTAGCCCTTTTAAAAAAATTCGTTCTTTTCAAGTAACGGGTCGTTTTGTGTTTGTTTTGCCTGCAATTGTTTGCATTGCTCTAAGGAATCCCCAGAGAATCATAAAAGCCAATTTCCCCAAGCACCCACATGCTAAAACTCACTCTGTCCCTTCGCCGGGTTTTGTCTGAGAGAATTTTATTTATTTATTTATTAAATAAATAAAGTTCTTTTAAAAATAGATTGAGCTAAAATTGGAGGATTTAGGTTATATAAAGCACTTCACCCCATCATTATTACCACAGAACGTTCAGACCGAGGGGAAGAATTTTTGCAGATCAGCTAATTAGAGAAATTTTTCGAGCAATTGCCCGCAGTTGTTTTTGTTTTGTTTTATTTCTTTTTGTCTGTGTTTTGGTTTGTTTTCTCCAGCAATTCCCATAGCCTATTCATCCTTCTTGTCAGATCTTTCCTCAAGCCTAGAGTTTTGAAAAGCTATCCAGTATTTTTAATTACTAATCTGTCTAGAGGCGATCATAGCTCAGGATTCTTTCAGAAGATTGCAAGAAGTTGTTTGGTCCAAAAAGGTGCAAAAATGGATTTAATGAAAATAAGAAAAATATTGCCATCAATGGGTAGAGCTCGAGAAAATATGCACTTTTAGAGAAAACGGCACCCAAAACGGAGCCACAGAATGAAAGTTATAGCACATGCAAGTTTTGTTGCTATATCTTCCCAGACCCTTTCCAAAAATGGCAAATTTTATTCTCTACTTGTGTTTTCTTCACCAAAAATCCAAAAAAGGAAAGAAATGTTGTCTTCATGCTAGTCACAATTTTCAAGGCTGCCTTCCGCATCCAATTTCCACGTTGCCTTAAGTGACAAATTTTCACACAATTTTTAACGTAGAAGTCACAATGCAAGTCACACTTTTGGAAAAGAGCTATTTTCCATGCAAGTTGCACTTTTTGGAAGGAAGGGTTTAAGCTGCCTGTGGGAATTTTGGCAATGGCAAGCAAGCGGAAATTTCTTGCCTACATAGCAGAGTACTTTTTCCCATGAAGTCAAAGTCACTTAAGCTGCAATGGGAATATTAGAGGTGGCAGGTAGGCAGAAATTTCTTACCTATCTTGCAGGGTAAAAATTCCTATTATAAAATAAAGAAAAATCACTTAAAGCACCAACAGGAATTTTCTGTCTGCCTAGCAAGCTAACTTTTCCCACCAAAGAGGTTTATTCACCCATGCAAGTCGCACTTTATCAAAGGAAGCTATTTTTAAATACAAGTCGCACTTTTTCGAAATTTTAATTTTTCAGTGGGAATTTTGGCAGTGGCAAGCATGTGAGAATTTCTTACCTGTCTTGCAAGAAAAAATTCTCATTATGGAAGTCAGACAGCTTAAGTTGAAGAGGGGATTTTTGGAGCTGCAGTGCAGGGTAGAAATTCCCATCAAAGTTGACTTCTTATTTTTAGAAATTACCCTTGCCAAAAAGTGCGACCCACCTTGGCATTAAACAATAAATTTAATGATATTTATTTATGGCTTTTTCACCTAATTTTGGCGACATGAATGGATGAAAAGTCAAAGCAAGAAGACAAGCCAAAGACAACTGAAGAATGCTCGCTATAAACAAATAAAATAAATTTATTTAAAAGCAACCAGCAGCATGCATAATTGGGCGCCCAATTTGGGTGAATAGACATGATTGTTTATTAATTAAATTGCCAAGAATAAGAAGGGCAATTATTAAAAATAGTATGTTGAGCGTTATATAAGCAATGGGATGCCATAATGAAGAAGCAATTAATTCTTTTTGCTAAGAATTGCAGCCCAAACAGTTTTGGCGCCAGAGAAAGGAGGTCTTGTGCATCAAAAAGTGTTTTTCATTGCCAGGAAGCTTCAAAGTTTGGCGCCTAAGGTTGGAATAGCTTAATTTTTGCTATGATAATTATCTACATGTTGGTATAAGTGCCCAAGTGAATTTAAAAATATTTATGATTGCTTTGCATGCAAGAAAAGTTTCAAATTTTAGGGCAGCAAGCTTTATATGCAGATTTTGGTGACAGAAATCAGGTATTCATGCTTTGGACTCCATATTTGTCTGAATTAACTGCAAGTATTCATTACAGGTGTTCATATAAGTGAAAGGGAGTTCAAATCAATGTCAAGTACATTGAATATCTCTTCCGAATCAAAAGAAATTGCTAGATCTGCACAAATTGATCTAGTTGCAAAGAATTCCCACAGGATTAAAAGAAAAAAAACTCAGACAAAAATTGCTCAGATAAAGATTGTTCCGGCCATGTTGAAGCATGATGAAAGAAAGGATCAGCTGAATCATGCATAGCTTCCAGATTTACTGAAGTCGATGATACAGGCATAGGCCCTGAACCTATTACTGATTTAATTGACAGATCCAGATCTCATAATTGCAAAGGCTTCTAGCAAAAATTCATCCTCTTGTTTCTAACGCAGCCCATGTAGAAGTCATTGCATGGAAAATTCCTTCTAGGATCTTGTGCATGTGCTCTCAATCTTCCAGTTGAAGCCTTCATTGAATTTACTTGTGTTTTCCTTCGCTCGGAGTGTTTTCCAGAATTTAAAATTGCTCATATGCAATTAAAAATAAAAGATGACGAGTTTTGTCTAAATTATTTACGCAAACATTGCACTGGTGCATATACTGGAGAAGAATTGCAAAAGCTTCGAGGATAAAAAGCGAAGACATGTTAGAGGTAGCACCTGCAGGCAAATCACAGTCAGCTGCTTCCAAATCCAGTTTGGTGAGAATCAAAGGCAAAAGAGTCAACCGCATGCCAAATATGGAAAAAGAACAAGTCTGGGAGTGTAGCAACTTTTTTCTAATTTCTTCTCTTTCTTTTTCTTTCTCTTATTTTCTCCGACAAAGTAATTGAGTAATCAATTAAATTGTAAAACTTAAGTGATTGGTTTAAAAGTCGTTACTTCAAGTTACTGGAAGAAGTCAATTACTTGGAAATAGGTGGCAGACATGCAAAATAGAAGGTTCTATTTTCAGTTATAAATTATGCATGTCATGCAAAGAGGAATTCCAGGAGGAAAATTGTCAGTTGCTTCCCTTTTTCATAGCTTCAACATGTGGCAATTCGTTTAAAAAGTTTCCTATTTGTAATTGCCCTCTATACACTATAAATAGAGGAAGAACCTACAAGTTAAAGGATCGGAATTTATAATCAGCATTCTTGTGTTCCAAACTTTGAACTGAAACCCTTGACAACTTTCTGAAAGCGGAGGAATAGAGAAGAGGCAAATTTCTGAAGAAGTTTGTGTCAACGGTGCATTTGTTTCTTATTTCTTTTTAGATCTCTGCGTAAACTTTGTGTTGTCTTAGATCTAGATCTGAAACTTTCCTTTGCTTCAAATTCTGCATTTCAAGATCTATTTGTTTTGTCTATGTGCATGTGATCAACTCTGTCAACTATTGGTTATGTTGCACATCTCCTTTTCTTTCTTCTCGTATTTAATTATTTCTCTTTCCTACACATATTGCTTACAGTTGATTACTTGCTGCAAAATTGTCTAGTTATGGTTCATGAGCTAAGCAATCAAAGTAAAACCAACAGATAGATACTAGGAAATATAATTGACAAAATCTTACGCAGGAGCCTCACCAGTAAATGAGGGAGATTTATTTCATGACTGCCTAGGTTTTCAACTGTGCAGAAAATCTAGCCAACAAGACAACACTAAGAATTGCAAAGCCGCAAGGACGTTAGTTAAGGCAAGGTATGGGCATATTTTTTGGACACCATGTGTTGTCCATTCACTCAATTTAATGCTAAAAAAATTGGTCTGTAAAATAGAGTGGATTCAACAAGTGTATGTAAAGGGTGAAGAGATTCAAATGTTTGTGACCAACCATCACCAATCTCAAGGCTCTTTAGATCCTTCTCGCATTTGGAGTTGTTAAAGGTAAGGGAAGCTATCTTTCTTTTATTTATAAATTATAATGTAAGTTTTTTTTATTTTTAAAATATAGTATTCAAAAAAATTCATTTCTTATTAATTTTTGTTTCTCATTTCTTATTAGGTTGTTGAGACTCGATTCGCATCACACACGATCGTCTTAAAACGACTTGTGAAGGTATGCGAGGCACTTAGCAAGATGGTAACTTCCAACCTATGGGTTGTATGAAGGCAATCAAAGTTCAAACACTGTACGAACCCAAAAAGTGAAAGCAGTGATCTTAGATGACACTTGGTGGGATCGAGAAAAATATTTGTTGAGTTTCTATTAAGCCCATTATGAGCATGATCCGCTTTATTGACATGGATCAGCCATGTCTAGGAGAGAGATATGATGGTATTGACTCAATGATTGAGAAGATAAAGTCCATCATAAATGCAAAAGAACAAAATCTTGAGGAGAAATTTTTCAGAGAAGTACAATCAATCCTCATTGAGCAGTGGAACAAAATGAACACTCCACTACATCTACTTGCATTTGTATTGACTCCTAGTTTTTACAACATAGAGATTCTTTCTTTGATGGGGAGAATGACACCATACAGGGATGCAGAAGTCAATGAGGGATATATGTTGGCATTATCTAGGCTCTTCCCTAATCCTGAGGCAGAGGACATGGTTATGATAGAGTTTGTCAATTTCATAGCGAAGATAGGTCATAGCATTCTCGCACTTCAGAGTAAATACAAGATGGATGCTCATATGTTGTGGTACCTCCATGGTCACACATTTGTGTACTTGCAGCCTCTTGCAATCAAGGTCTTGGCACAGGTAAATTTTTAATTTTTTTAATTCTTTTTCTTTTTTTGTTGCAAGTTTTAGTTTTTCAAAATTCGTGTTTGAATGTTTGATTTTGCATTGACTTTGTCTCAATAGGTTGCAAGTTCATCTTCCGTTGAGCGCAACTGGAGTACATATACCTTCATCCACTCACAGAAGCACAACAAGTTCGGAGCTAAAAAGCCAAAAATTTGGTATGCATACATTTCAACTTGCGCCTTTTATCCCACAAGTGACCAAAGTACAAGGAAGGGTCAACAAAACATTGGGATATTGATTCAGAGATAGTTGACTTGGATGCTTCCATATTCCCACTTGTCATTAGATGATGACGGATTGGAGACTTCTTTGGCACCGCGAGACCTACATGCACAAGGGGGTGCTACTGGTAGTGGCCCTGGTGGGAGTGGTTTGAGTCCATGTGGCTCTAATGAACCACATAATGATGTTGATGCTCTTGATGAAGAGAAATATGATGAATATTGAAAGATAGTTTGAACTTTGATCATTGGTGTAGTAAATTGAATTTTATATATCATGACATTGTGTTTTATTTAGCTTTTAAGCTTTTAACAAATTATGAGTTGTCTTTTGTGGTTATTTAGCTTATAACTTATAAGTTATTTTAAAAGTTTGTCTTTCATATGCATAGTATGTGCTTAATAATTTAATTCCTATTTAGTAGGCTGGAATTTATATATTTTTTCATTTTTATATATCTTTTGTATGGCCGTATCCAATGTCGTATCCGGGACAAAAAAAAAAAAGCCATATCTGCGTATCGGATACTCCGTACTCATACCCGTATCCAAAACATATCAGCTACTTAGATCCTTTTCACATCGCAGTTTCCTCGCCGAAATTCTCAACGTTTCATAACATGAAATTAAATAAGGGCACTTGACCACCTCCTCACCAACATTGAATACTCTGACCAGCACCTTCTCATTTAGTATCTTAACACCTCAGCCAACAAAACATCAATTTTCTCTGCCATGGGAAAAGGATCATTGTCCACGAAAATGTCTAATAAATCATGCGTATTTATAGCTTTCTTGGAGACAGGGAAAAACAAATACTCCACATGATTGCAAAGAGTAGCAATCTGCTCTTCCAAACAAGCTTTAGATATTCCATCCGTTTGGAGTTGCCTCGGTGTGTTTTAGTAGACAGAGGTGAGTTGACTTGCTACACGTTGTCTATTTGGCATGGGAGTTAATATGTCATGCACTACATAATCTTCCACTGCCATATCCTCCTTATCCTCCTGCACTTTAAGTGCAGCTATCTCTAGGTGGATCTACCCCAGTTCATCAAGCATGAAGAAACTTTTAGTTTTCATAGGCGTCGGTAGGTATCTTCTTCTTCATATAGGTACCTACAGCACAGACATCATACACCAATGCTTTTCCTCCATGTGTCTTATGCTTTTTTAAAAAATTTCCAACCCAATTGGACTCAGCGGTCAAACTTAAGCTGTCAGCAAGGGTACAATCAGATTTTTCCCCCAATGGGAAAACAAGAACAAGTGGCACAATAGAAAAAACATTTGATAAAACAGTATTTGTCCGATCACATTAATCATCAGCAAGAGCTAAGGGCAATGAGGAAGAAGTGGCATTTGATCTCCTGCCATGGCAACAACTCTCAAAGGAGGCAAATCAGTAGCATGCGTATGAGGAGAAAGCATATCAGTACCATCAACCAAACCTTGAATACTTCGATCAGTCAACAACTCACAAACATTAAAGGTACCAGGATATGGGGGAGGAGGGCCAGATACAATTTCCACTGCATTAGGACCCTTAAAAGTTAGGATAAATGATCTTAAATCTCTTTGGCTACCTGAATCATTACTGCACTGAAAACCAACTCCTTTTCTCTTTTTGTTGTCATAATCATCTCCATCACATGAACCTCCAGGGCTCTTAGAATATGAATTGCTTCGAAGGTCTGATTTCCCATGTGCACCATTGGTTGCAGCAGATCTATCTTCAGAGCAAGGATGACTTCTGTGTTTGGAAGAACCTGAAGCCATTTTGCTATGTTCCCCTGACTTTACCTTTCAACCAGTTCTTCAATCTCAAAAACACAGGTTAGGTGATTACTCCAATAAAAGTAATAATCTTCATCGGTCAAGAGACCAATTACAAATTGATCATTCAGAAAGATGGGAGACTCAACTATTTCATCCTCTGTATACAACAACCCATCAGGAACTTAAAAGACTTCATAGGCAACAATCTCCTCCAGAGTCATCCGACTCATCTCTCTTCTCCTTACCTCCCCAGTGCTCTCACAGCTGACCTAGTAATCTTCCAGAAACGGTTTGTGTGCATGTCGCTGAACCAGTAATGGGGCTATTTTATCTTTGATTTCATAGGGAGAACAAGGTACATAAAACTTGAGATTAATAGACACAATTTCAATGGACAGATTCTTAGCAGCAGTAATATCCTTACAATAATAGAAGCCCATTCTAATAGGGTATGAAATGCCTCTCTTGTGCCTGTTAGTCGAGACTTGATTGACTTCAGTTAATTGCCTAACAAATTCAACAAGAATGAAAAAATCACTTGCAAACCTAGGAAGCGTATAAGGAAAACCTTTGAAATCTCCGACACGGGTATAGGTAAACTTAAGATTCAAGAAATAGAATAAACCAATCAGGCTGCTTAGATATGACTGCTTTGGCTTTAGTGGATATCCAGAAATCGAAGTCATTGTATAGACTACAAAATAATCCTATAAACAAAGGCATCATTGACTTTGATAAAGTGTTTCAGTGAAGCGGTACACTGTATATGGGGAAAACACATATACTGGTGTACCTGAGGCAAGACTTCCTTTAGCATCCAGACCCCAAAATTGCAGCTTGGTGGCTAATGAATAAACTAGATAGAAGACATAAAACTTACGGGATTCCCTTGCTAGCATTAGCTGCTTGTGGAGAGATTGATGATACGCCCCACTCCAAATCTGGTGTCCAGCGAGAACAATGGTAATGAAACTATACATCCATGTGTGAAAGACCTTTTAAGTCAGGGGAGCTAGCAACTCTATTCAACAAAGTGACGATGTCACCAATCACATCGTATAAATCTGCCCTAACTAGCATTTTGGAAAATTTCATCAAATCCTCTTCTTATCCCTGAGCTAGTTTTGATTTATGAATCCGACTTTTGTATCGAGGTCCTGGTACCGAAGGCTCTGTGCATCAACAACTGGCATCTCAATTACTTTGCGTGTGCCTAAAATTGGCAACCACAGTTCCAAAGAATTGGCATCTAACTCAACAATAACTCCACCCGTCATCAAAACAACCTTTTGAGTTGAAGGATTGTAGTGTTCAGCAGCTACAAGAACTAAGTCTATATTTTGCACTGATGTAAAGAAAGTGGCTACTTCATCTTATTGTATTAAGTATTGGTTTGCCTCACCTGCAACCTTTGCTTCAACTCATCCAATTTAACGTACCCTAATATGGTGTCGGTTATCTCTTCAAGCTTAGACTCGATGACCTTTTCCTTCTCATACCGTGGGTACTTATAATTCATCAGCTCCCACATTCAGGGTAGGGTTAAAAATGGGCAACTATGTATTTAGGATTTGACAAAATGCAAGAGAGAGCACTTTGAGCCATCCTAGTGTGCAGGCAACTTAGCAATTCAAATGAGTGAGGAGATAGGAAACAGACGATGTATATATATAAATCAGAAATGAGTGAGGAATTGCATGATGGATGCACGCATATATAGATCAGGTGTGTAACAAATGCAAAAACATGGTACGATAAATGCAAGGCTTTGAGATGTGTGAAGCTATCAGGAAGTGCGAGAAATTTGAGTCATGTGTGCATGAGACAGAAGGTTTGAGTGGTCTGAATAGTCCTCTCTAGGTTCCATACTTAGCCACTTTTGAGAATGTCAAGTCGGGAAGATCGGGGAGTCAGGAACCATGAGCAAGTGCTAAGGGTGCCCCAAATCTCGAACACTCCGACATGTCCTATAACAGCAAATTTTGGAGAAGAGTATCAGGGGAAGCAGGAAGTTTAGGATGGCAAGCAAGTATTCATTGTGCCAAAAGTTCCGAAGACTCTGCCCAAAACTAGGACTTAGTCGATTTAGCGCAAGGCGAGCAGGAGCTTTGGGGATATAGGCAAATGCAAGGGATGCTAAACATTCCACACCATCTGCCTATCTAGAAACTTAGACAATGCCAGGATCCTTGATAGGAAACTTCAAACAATTAATAGGCAGAGGACAATGCACGCGATATGAAACTTTCCACATACTCCGAATACATCTAGGACTTAGACAAATTCATCTTTGAATGAGGAAGAGCGGGACTTTGAAGACCACAAAGCATCCAAATAGACCTAAACATCCCGAACATTCTGTCTCGTACGACAATTGGCCAAATTTCAAGAAATGGCCAACTTAATTAGACTCTTGGATTATACCACAAGCAGATACCCAAAATTGAAGAAATGACCAGCTTAATTAGACTCTTGGATTATATCACGACCAGATATGACAGAGAAGACACTTGAAATTTTGAATGGAGTAGTGAAATTCAAATGACCGAATTTCGCTACTGCCAAACAAGTCCACAGAGGAAGCTCTTACAAAAGAAACCAAATGTGTAGTTTTTACTTGTGTAATCGTATTTGGAAAGGTGTTGGAGCGGCCACTATTTGGGTATTCGGTCCATGGGGTTCATACATTACACAGTCAATTTGAGTCATTATGTTTATGTTTTTGGTTGCAGAAAAACCATTTGGGTCTCTACATTCTTCATTTACATCCTTTGTGGGCTGAACTTGGAAGAAATATCTGTAAAGAGGTGGTTGGTTTTTGTTAGAACTCATATCCCATGTTTCAGTTGCATAATAGCAAACACTTATTGATATTTGTTTGTGGGATTCCAAAGTTGTTTTCGAGTTTGTAATTAAAAACAGAGCTGTCTGAAGAAATAGATCCTTGATAGAAGAAAAAACACAGAGAGCTGTCTGGTGCATACCTCAAGTTGCGGGGATTTTTTTGGATTGCTGCTATCGCTAGACAATGAGCTACTTACGTGATGGAGAACAATGAAAGAGTGATGAAAAATCAAAAGTGCCAGAGAAGCGTTGGCAACTGAAACTTATTTATTTAAAAGGTGTGGGTACCTAGTAACTCTATATGTTTTGAAGAACAAATAAAACGGTTTTCTCCTCCGCTAGCGTTTAATGCCACGGATCATTATTTATTTTTAGTACGTGCGCTTGCGTAGAAGTGCTTTGTTTTCATTTGTTAGCTATTAAACTTGATCAAAATTCGTGCCAAGAAAAATATTACACACCTTTCTAATGTTTTAGTGAAAACAATTAAATTTCTTGTTATTTTATTCTTAGATTATAATTGGCTGCACTCATAATTCTTCATTGTTCTTACAATTTTTTTGGGGATAATTTTAGTGGCGAATATTCGTAATATGGTAAAAATTTCATTTTCCCTGTTCGCCTAAAATTTACAGTATGTATATTTTTTAAGGGTCAAACTTCGGCTACATTTGAAAACATCTCCTATGAAAACCAATGTGATTTGTCATGTAGTATACTACCACCAGTACCTTACCAATACCGTGAATTTGTGAACTTGCATACTCTAAGAACCAAAGCACAATACAAATTTATCATTTTATTACTTAGTAGCTTGCATTTGGGTGGTAGATGTTATTTGTTGATGGACAACTATAAATATTTGCTGACATGCGACAAAGTTATTTTTTGGATGGGTGATAAGGAGATCTTGCTGACGAGTGACAAAGGGTTTGTTGGTAACACACGATAAGGATATTCGTTGATGTGTGACTCATTGCATTTACTCACATGTGACATGACTTAATTTTTTGATGCGTAACTTAGGTTTTTTAATGATGCGTGACATAGGTTTCTCTGATTTTTGTGACTCATTATGTTTGCTATGACACGTGACTCAGTACTCTCTTAAACAAGAATTAACAGTATTTTTTGACATGTGACTCAATTTTATTTGACGACGTGACTTAGTTATTTTTATGACACATGTTGATCAGTTCAATTTAGAATAATGGAAGGTTCTAGTGCTCAGAATGGGAAGACCCAAAAAAGTAACTAAGAAATCTCAGAAGTCCTTGTTCAAGTATTTTGGAAACTTTGTTGCTACAGATACCACAACCACTAGCACCCATATAGCTGCCACTGGAATGAATCAAAGTACAGACTGTGTGGAAGGTAATATTGAGGTGGACATGCATTCTACATAGTATCAACCAAATGATATCTATGATGATACTATGCCAGATCTTGAAGATATACCTGTTGAGATGCCAGATCGTGAAGATATTCTTCTTATTGGGGTGTAACCAAGAGTGCATCAAGATATCACACATACAAATACTCAAAAAATGGAACACAAAAATAAAATTCAAATTCTGGTTCATGAAAGAGGAAACTAGGTGATTGTGATATGGCTCAAAATTCTACTCAAAAAAGTAAAACATTGAAAATGAACAAGAATATGTGGACAATTGGGAGGACTTACAAGTTTGATTGGGCTGCCAAATTTCCATTTATTGAACCTATACAAGCCATCTAATTCAGAAGAGATCCCATCTAAATGTACATGTACAATATGTACGTGGAAATTGGGAAAGCAACAAAAAATGCAACTGAAGATGGACACTATAAAAAAACACTGTGGAAAACAATATTTGACTGTAACAGGGGAGGATGGCCAGAAAATCAAAACACACAGGTGGAAAACTAAAAAAGAATGCATGCATGTTAAATACACAGTAGAGTATGAAGTAGAGCAAAAAAAATGCAGACATCTCATGGAAAAGGGAGGAATGATCACATCGCAAATTGGTAAGATGAATCAAACAAATCTGCATGCAAAACTCATACAGTTCTCTACTTTATTTCACATACTAAAGAAAGGAAGAATGATTTCATATTTCCTTGATTTCAAAGTTTTGTATCAATATAATGGAATGCCCAACATACCTCAATCTCATTGGTCTGATAGTAGTGCATGGGAAATGGAAAAATGCCTTTCGATGATAGAGAAGGAAGATTTGAAAGAGAATGTAAAAAAAGATAAGTTTATCTCTCTTTCAATTGATGAAGTGACAGCAGTCGACAACATTGCATGGGTATGTATCCACATCTATACTTTAGAAAATCATATAAGGACACCTCATCTACTGGGTGTTATGAAAATGGTTGAAAACTGTAATGCTGAAAACCTACATAAAATAGTTGTTTCTCATTTGAAAGATATTGCTGGAATGACTGATTATGAAATTGCTGCAAATTTGGTATGCGTCGGAGCATATGGTGCATCAGTCATGCAGGGTCACCGAACAGGGTTGTGTGTTAGATTGCAAACAACAGTGGCCCCTTATATGCTAGCAATTCACTGTATGGATTCACAAATGAATTTAGCATATAAAATGGTAAGTAACTATGAAAATGTTGCTAAAGTAGAAGACCTTATAAGAGAACTTCATGCCTATATGGAAAGCAGCCCAAAGTTAATTTCTTGAAGTTCCAAAAATTTGCAATTGGAATTACAGATGGCAAAAAACTTCTAAAGGATGTTGAGATGAGATGGATTTCTTTGTATGAACCTGCATGCAGAGTTCGTGAGGAGTATCCTTCGTTGGTTGGTTTCATGCACAAATATCATCATGAAGTTGACAGGGTGAGGGACTTTTTGTTCCGTTTAACTGATTTGGAGACATTGCTTACATTGGTTGGTATTCTTCCAATGTTGTAGGAGATCAATACACTGATGAAGCATGCACAGGGGAGATTAATCTATATTGTGGATTTTATACGGATGAGAAAAATGGTATGTCAAAGTCTTGATGTCTTGTACTGTTCCCAAGATAGTTTTGATACACATGTTTTCGAGAATTGGAAAGTTTTATTAGATCTTAAAAATCCCAGTAACTATTTGAGATTTAATATCCATGATCACCTCTACATCAATGTTAATGGGAGGGACATACCACTTCACATTTTGCAAAAACATCAAGATATTACAGGATCAGAATGAGAAGATGTTCCTGTGACACGTAATCTCTTTGAGTCTGTTATAGTTGAAACAAGAATAAATCTTTAAAAAATTCAGAATCCTTATCATCAGAAATTAGAGAACATTTCTCCAAAGATAAAATTCTTGAAGCAATGGGTGTGATGAATCCTAATTTTTGGAATACTGAAGGTGCTCGTGCAGACTTTATAAGAAAGCATTTCCATAAATCCATGGGTACAATAATGGAACATTTCACAAAGACTTCAGAGGTCAAGGGTATGGAAATCAAAGGTATACTGAATGTTGATTTATTAAAGTCTCAATCAACAAATTTTGTAACAACAATGAGGAACCAATATAAAAATTTAGACGAACCTTCTGAGAGTGGTGCTATTACAAGGCTCTGGCGAGGAATCTATCAAAGTACTATCTTACAAGAAGACATCAGTGAATATTTCAAATTATATGAGTTATGCCAAACAAATATTTTGGGGTCTGTGGAGGATGAAATGGTTTTTGGTGCTTTATCATTTATAAAATCAAAACTGAGAAACAGGTTGGATAAAAATATGGAAAGTTGCATGAGGTGTTATGTTTCTCGCTACTCCATGGAAACCTTTCCTTTCGACAAAGTAAATGTATCATTGAAATTCCCTTTCCGAAATAAGAGGTGTAAATAATACAACTACAAGTACAATTGTTCCCAACGATGAGACTGGAATTGGTGTGTCGTCACACTCTACAGAAGAGAACATCGACTTTGAAGAAGCTATTGATAATGGATTGTTTCAGCTTTAAATATGTATCTCCTTGACTTACTTTTAATTTGTCACCTTACATTTTAACTGTGGTTATTTATTCAATTTCATATTAACTCTACAGATGCAAATATTGACTGAGGAGACTTTTTATCAAAATTTGTTTCAGCTCTTGTTATCATTAAAGATGTTACAGGTATATATATTTACATTTATTTAAATACAATTATTTATAAAATTTATGTTTTATATAATTACTATTTTGGATTTGTTGAATACAAAATTATGTTTTAAAAATTTTTTGTTACATGCATTTGTTGAATACTAATTTGCAAGACCTTCAGAGTTCAGATCTGCATATTCTTCCACTGTTATACTCTTCCAGACTTCCAAACTTCTATTGTCTAGACATGTACAGGTTATCATTTGCATTTTTCTTTAATCTTTTGTTTCTTCCTTAATCCGATCAATCATTATTTCATCTTTTTTTTTGAAAACGTGGGTTGACATCCATCCGAGGAAGCTCTCACTTCTCGGACTGACAATGTCAAGAAACTCACCCATCTATATACTAATCCATTTCTCGTGTTGAGTTTTCTTGAATCAAAGATCTTCTAGAATGCTACGAAAGGATGATTTCTCATTTTCCTTCCATATGCTTTGTCACATCCATCTAAAAGACAAGAGGTAGCTTAAACCCTATCATATGACATTGCTTGAGTTTTTACAATTATGTTTAATTTATTTTTGTATTTGCAAAATGCTTTGATAAAGTGTTTAAAATTTGTGGGATAAAATCACACATTTGAATTTTACAAGTAGAGAGAGGAAGATTTTTCCATATTAAGATGTTTCTGTCATAACACATTCCAAATTTTCTTAAAACAATTATCCATTATACAATTCATCATCCACGATCGTGCTTGAAGCTAAATCTACGTCCACATACAATTCATCATCATCCATATCTATTTTAATGTCATCATCCACATCTAATGTCATCATATCATTGATTCATTACAAGTAGAGAGAAGAAGATTTTGAGAAGGTTTAAATGTAAAGAAACCTCATACAGAGTTCTAATTTTACAAGTAGAGAGAAGAATATTTTACTGTATTAAGATGTCTCTGTCCTAAGACATTCCAAATTTTCTTAAAACAATTATCCATTATCATCATCCATAATTGTGCTTGAAGCTAAATCTATGTCCACTCAATTCATCATAATCCATATCTATTTTAATGTCATCATCCACATCTAATGTCATCATATCATTGATTCATTACAAGTAGAGAGAAGAATATTTTGAGAAGGTTTAAATGTAAAGAAACTGATACAAAGTTCATTACAAGTAGAGAGAAAGAATTATTGAGAAACCTGATACAGAGTTCGAATTTTACAAGTAAAGAGAAGATGTCTCTGTCCTAAACTCCTGACACACTCCAATTATTCTTAAAACAATTATTTATCCATTATCATCATCCATGATCGTGCTTGAAGCTATTATCCATTAGTCCACACAATTCATCATCATCCATATCTATTTTAATGTCATCATCCACATCCAATGTCATTACAATTCATTACAAGTAAGAGAAGAAGATTTTGAGAATCATTAAATGTCATCAACCTATACAAATGTTCATATTTTACAAGTATAGAGAAGATATTTTATCAGGTTTAAACCATCATTCATCATTCCAAATTTTCTTAATGTCAATTATCCATTATCATCATCCAGAATTCCATGATCATGCTTGAAGCTAAATCTACGTCCACATACAATTCATCATAATCCATATATATGATTCTATTCTAATGTCATCATCCACATCTAATGCAATCATCATTACAAGTAGAGAAGATTTTGAGAAGGTTTAAATTTTAAGAAACCTGATACAGAGTTTGAATTTTACAAGTAGAGAGAAGAAGATTTAACTCTATTAGTATTAAGATCATACCACATTCCATATTTTCTTAAAACAAATAATTAACCATTATCATAACGCCATCACATTCAAATGAAACATAAACACCATATACAATCTAGAAATTCTATACATAATATATAACAAGATATAAAATTCCAGATTATAAAGTATTTCAAATTTTCAAATGCCATCACATTCAAGTTTCAAATTTCAAATCCAGATAATAAATTATTTCAAATTTTCAAAATGCCATGACCATCACACTCAAGTTTCAAATTTTCAAATATAGATTATAAAGTATTTCAAAATTTCAAATTTAAAGTTTCAATTTTTCAACCCTCAATCATGAAATTTTTCAACCCTCAATTTTTTGTACCCCTTTCCCCAATGGCTTCCACTCATGTACTCCTTTACCCAATGGCTTCTCCTCTTGTACCCCTTTCCCCAATGGCTTGAATAATCCCAGAACTAATCAGATCTTCTGCAACACTGTCTAGATTCTTTACAATTCTTTGTTCTTCCTTTGTCGCATCTCCATGGGATAGCAAACTAGGATCTACAGCTGCCTTGGTTTTGAATAAAATTTCAGGGTCGAAGCCATTCTCTTTAATTATCCACTTTAGTGTATTGTTTTGTTTGTTAACTAAAACAATATTTTCTTTCAAATTCATTTGCTGCGGATAAACTGTTCTTTGCGGTTTCCAAGTGAACTTGGAACACCTTTGCTTGACTCTTCAAATTTTCATATTTCAACTGCACAAAAAAAGTGATCTCAATTAAACATATTACTAAAATAAGAAAATTTCAAATTAACAAAAAATATTGTTTCAAAGTGATAATACTTACGACCGCTCTATCTCTCTCGGCATTTGCAATTGCTACCAAATCCTTGTCCTTAGACCATTTGTTAAAATATGTCTTGGGCTTCAGCACTAATATTTTCCAATTTTTTTAATGCTTTATCTAAAATATCATCTTTATAATTGTTGTTATACATGACAGTCCCACTTCTTACTTGGGTAAGTAAGGAATCCATCTTCGCAGGTTGATTCTAGACTGCAACGTATAAATATCCCTTTGCCAATAATTTTCAAAACGAACTTATTATCTCATTGATTAGTACTTTTTCCCTTCTCTCCCATTCTATGAGCTAACTGATATGAGGTACAATAAACTCTTGGACATGGGATTGACAATCATAACCAATCAAGTTCTCTAAAGGAAATGGTAGCAATTGTTCACCATCTGTATCTGAAGAAGATGATGTCGTTGGAGAGGTATGGGGGCTTTCGGGTTGATCATCGACTGCTACCTCTTTTTACCTTTGGGTGGCCTGATCCTATTTGTGATAAAATAAATCAATATTCAAATAAATAAATCTAAAAGTGAAATGTAATGAAAGTTGAATAAATTACATTGAAATAGAAGTATACCTGTTGGCCTTGAATCATCTCACGTGTATTGAAAAATCTTGTTGGGTCATTGTTATCAATGCCCAAGTAATCTTCATCTAAATTTATATTATTTAAAACTGATATGCCCGTTGCATTGGGCAAGCCACCGAGAGAGAGGGTTGGAATTCAAAATGAGGAGGCAATGTTTAGTGTCCCACTAGGGGCCGGAGGAATTGGCATGTGTTTACCAATGTTCTTTTTTCCTGAACCTCTGGTTGGCATTTTGAATCATATTGGTGGAGGAGGGGAAGTGTTCGTTGTTTGTATAGAATGCAAAGGACTGTAATGTGCTGAAAAGTGCAAGAAAAATCATATGAAAAACTGTTAAACTATGCAAAAACTATTGAAAAAATTTAAAACTTGTACTAAAGCAATAAAATCATACCTTGTTATTGAGGGGTAACATGTCATGGTGCTTGAGGTGGCCATGTTGGAGTAGTAATTGGTTGTGTTTGAGCTGTGTGTGGCTGGGATTGCTGAGCAGGTTGTTGAGAAGAGACAATTGCATGCGACTGAACTGAGTGAGTTGGCAAAGATGGTTGAATTTGAGAAGCACGTGTATTGTCCAAAGTCCCTGCAATGTCAGCAACAGTCGATTGTATGTCAATTCAATATGGTAAATGGTAAATTGAAAATATAAAATGGGAATTTGTAAATAGTAAATGTTAGGGTATTACGTCTCTAGCATTTAACTAATTCAAATGCTTGGGCGGTTCGGAGATGAGTGAACTTCCATTTCATATTGTGAATCTTCCGACACCTCAGCATGTTGTTGGCCTCTTCCTCTTGATGCCACTTTTTTTTGCGGAAGGGCCTCCAAAAATATCTTCTCTGCAAACGGTCAATATTTAATCAGATTCCAGATGAACATAATGTTAGTCTAATGTCGAAATACAAACTTTATACCTGTTGTTCTTGAAATGGAATTGACAAATTCTTCATTGTCTCGTCCTGTGCAAGTAGGAATTGGTTTGTCTTTTAAATTAAAAAGAGCCTCGTAATAAAGGCCAAGGAGATAGTTTGTGGAGTGAATGACTGGTTTTTCTGAAAGCGATGCATTTGTAATGTCAGTTTTTATTTTATTGGATAAAAAGGTGCACCAATCAAATTTTAGCTTTTGCGATAGTTGCAAGAATGTATGCAATAGCCCAGTTTGGTATATCTGTTTGCCAACCCTACAAAACAATTCTGGCTTGAAAGAAAGAAATCATAGCAGCAAGAAAGTGGTGTGCAATTCCTTGCATATCCACACCATGTCTTGATTTATTGACATGAGCTGCAAATGCCAAAAAGTCATTGGAATTAATATCGATTTGAATTGTATCAAAATAAAAAACTGAAAATATCAAATGAAAATTGAAAACAGATTACACGTACAATCAACATGGAAACCAAAAGTAGATTCGAGGTACTTCTTATCATTTTTGATGAGGGTTGCTTTCATTGTAACAATGGGGGAATTTTTATATGGAAGGCCTGTCAACCGATGAATATCAGCTGGATCGACACCGAATTGAAACATACGACCTGTCGTCCACAGTAACAATAAACAGATTGTCCTCTGTATTGTACAAGGAGAGAAGGTAATTCATAATGTCATGATCAATTTCAAACTGGGGCATCTTAATGAGCCCATCAAAATCACATGCATCCATCAAATCCTTGTATTCTGAATTCATTTGCAAAACTGTCTGAATGTGGGGGCACAACAAGTTCCTGTAGAGTATCTTGCCCTTGGATAGGGCTTGTGGGTTGACTGGATTTTCTGATTGATTTTGGTCTTGAGCTTGGCCTTGGGCTGCACTTGTAGTTGTCATTGTACTTGATCCTTGAGCTTGATTGTACCTGAGCTTGATTCCTGTAAATGAGAAAATTTGGGAGCCAGAAAGTGTAAACGTGAAAATGAATGGTGGGAGGGTATTTATAGGACAAAATTAGGGTTTTGAAATCCTTGGACGCATGACAACAAGATTGTTGATCACGCGTCAGCAAGCCTTGTTGACTGATAACAAGCTTCTTATCGCGTGTCAACAAGCCTTTTGTTTGCATGAACAAGCTTTTCCTTGACATAGTAGTGACTACAATGCAAGCTTTTTGTCATGCGTCAACAATTGTCATTCAAAGGTTTGTTTGCTGACATAGAAAGGCTTGTTGTCATGCACATCAAAATTTTAGGCTGAACATGACAGTTGAGCTTGTTATCGCATGTCAACAAAGATTGACATTCAGACAACAAGCCTTGTTGTCACGCGTCAACAAGTTTTGTTGATGCATGACAACAAGGCTTGTTACCACACGTTGTAGCCATATTCTTTGTTGGGACACGTGACAACAAGGCTTGTTGATCACGTGATAGGAAGCCTTGTTGTCATGTGTCAACAAAGCTTGTTGAACGCAATGACAAATGCCTTATTGTCACGCGTCAACAAACAAGCCTTGTTGACACGTCTGCAACAACAAACCTTGTTTTCATGATCAACAAGCTTATTTGACTAGTGTTGACACATGACAAACTATGTTGAATCAACAGGTTTGTAGAATTTTTTTCCCTGTGGTGTAGTCACTCTCACTCAAAAAATAATAGCAGGCGAAAAATTTAGTTCTCAAAAATTTGGAAAATTCACCTTTACGCGAAAGTGGTTCTAGGTATATTCGCCAGGGATTTTCCACCTCCATTTAGAAGAGTATTACTTAAAATGAACCTTGAATCATAGCGGAAATATCATCCTATTCAAAGCTTTGAGATAATAAAGGAAAGCGTGGTCAGCTTGAGGCTTAACACTTGCCGGGATTCTTTCCCAAGTCCTAGAAAAATGGATATTGAAGCTGGACATGTACTCATGAGGGGCTATTTTAATAGTAGACAATTTTTCAATGAGGGACAAATGATCTGAATTATCCTGGAACTGTTTCAACAATTTTTCACCTAAGTCATCCCAAGTCCTTATTTTCCCAAGTTTCAATAGTCCTTTCATATACCATTGCAAGATGCCTAACCTTTAAAAGATGTAGCTAAAAGTCTTAAAGCTACGTCTTCATGAGTGATATTATGGACTACACATATGTTTACAACATCTTTGATATGTTCAATAGGTGTAACCTGATTTTCACATCGTGAATGATGGAAAATTTTTCATGGCAGCATTAGGGATGTCATGGGTAAACTGGGATTACTAATGGGCTGCCATTAGTAAAGGTCACAAAATTCAATTTGGTGGTCAAACCAAATAGCCATTTGAATAAACTGGGATGTTAATAGAGAAATTGATGCGTGGTGAAGGAATATTAGGAGGAGGGTTGTCAAAACCAGGTCTATTATAAGGTAAAGTATTACCAACTCTTCTCCTTCTAGCAAAATGTCAAAACTGCTAACTTGGGAACTCAACTGTTCTTAAAAGAAAATGAGATGGTCTGGATAAATTTCAGAGATATTTTTGACAAAAAAATCATGGGAGATGATGGAGGAATGTGTCCTATTACTTCAAATGTAAATTTTCAGGTCCTTTGGAGGTCATTTGAACAAGTTGTGTGAGTTTTTACAAAACTTGAAATTCTATTGAAAAGCTCATTTTGAGCTTCTTGGATTCGCTTAGCAGTAATGCCAAAATATAGAGAATCCATCAAGATAAATCATAGAAGGAATTTTTGAATTAATTTTTCTAGAAATCATGTGCAAAATTTTTCAAATAAATGCATGGATGTGTCAGTGAAAAGCCTATCAGCATTTCTGTGAAGCAGTTGTTTGATCTCCTAGACTGTGTTTTAAGGCTAATGAGGAGTAAAAAGGTTATGCTTAGGTTTAAAACTTCCTTGACAGATTATAAAGATTCGAAAGTAGTGCATTAATTATTATTCCAAGGTTTTTTTATAAGTCGACATGGGTGTCATTTGAAGATCCAACTATATTTTTAATATGCTTCATACTGTCTTGAAGGGATATCTAGAAATAGTGATACAATAAGTGATGCCTTGAGGTGTCTGCCTCTATCTCTTGCATAGAATCAAATTTTTCAACATGCTTAGATGATGAAGCAACTTATAACTATCCCATTTATGGAAATTTGAGAATTCTGTTGATCTGGTGATTTTCTTGTCTTGATCTCTTGAAATCATGAATTGCTTCACTCAAGAATGCAACCAGGTTCCTACTTATTCAAAGATAGATTGAGCTCAAAGATGGTAAAGTCTTCCTCTATGAAGATTAAGTAATTGACTCGGTCACCTCTCTTGATCAGTGTATTGTACACAACAGTTTTAAAGGAAAGGTTAGTGATGGAAGTTACCCTCTTCTTAGTGATAACATCAGTCACTTGTCTTTGCCAATTATGCCTGACTGGTCCTTATATATGGAAGCATTCTTAAATTTGAGTGAGATGCAAGACTTTCAATGGTAATGATAAATGGTTGATGATCCAAATCAAGGACACCTTAATTGTTTGATTAAGATCTTAAATAGTCAAAAGATATATCAAGGCTTGAGTTTACAAATCTTAACCGAGATCATGTTCACAGACTTGGATGCACAGGTGAACTCTAGGTTATGATAAATCAGTTCAGGGGATCTTCAAGGTCAAATTCAATTTTGAGAAGGTGAATTGATCCTTTCTAAAAAGCTAGTGTAGTACTCATATTTGAAAGTATTCAAGGTTGTTTTGAAGGAGAAATCATTTTTTTCATCCTGTGTTGGGGGGTCCACAGGATTAAAACATTGAATCAATGGTTTCTCGAGTATATCTTTTCTCGAATAGAACAAATTGGAACCAACCAATTTGATGTCTTGAAAATTGAACCACATATCTATGGGATACACAAGAAGATATTACAAAATGAATTTTTTCATTTGATTATGGTTTTATTGAGAATTTCTTGATAGAAAGATTTTGACCCGTATACAGTCTTACATCTTGACAATGACATCGATATTAGGGATTCTTCTTGAAAATTTGTAGGATTCGATAAAGTTCAAAAGGTTGAATGAAGTTAAACACATGGCTATTTCACATCACTTGGAAAAAATTGTATAAAATCAAAATGTTTGAAGTGTCGTGAGGTGAACCTTGAAAGGATCTAACACAATGAACTATACATGCTAATTAATAAGAATGAATGTAATCTTGAAGTGATCAAGTTGAAAAATTGTGATGAGAATGTTTTAATTTCAAAAAAGTGTTACATGGCCTCTTCTAAATCAGTTGAAATCCAATTGAAGACCAGAAGTCATACCTTATGGATTGAAATAGTTAAACTAGGGGTGAATTACTCTAGTGCATGAATGTAAAGGGTGTTTCAATACCATCTATGGTCAAAGTAATGAGCAGGATAAATGAGAAGAATTGATCCAATATCCTTTATTAAATAACTTCAACCTATTCTTGACTCGATGGAGAAGTTGAAAAGGTTCTTGGAAAAACAGTTACACCTTCATTACATTACTTTCAACTCAAAGGGAAGTTTAAAAGTCATATTTGTTTGTCTTATCATTACATCAACAGTTGAAACTGTGGAATCATGCTCGAAAGATGAATAGGAAGTTGTGGGTAAAAAGGCAACTAAGTTATGAAATGATAGTCGGAAGGATGAAATATTCACGGCTATATGAAGAGGCTCTTGAAAATAGAGACAATGTAAACAATGATTGCCTCAACAAGGATTGTTGTGGTGATGTGAATGTGGTTTTGCAATTTTGAATTCCTGACTAGGATGGAGTTATGTTTTGATGACCAATAGAATAACTGAGAATACATAGAAAGTGGATGAGATATGATAAAATTTAGAGATATTGGTGTTATATGTTTACAATGAAACTATTATGAAAAATAGTGAGGCAAACAAGTGAAAGTCAAGTAATGGGAAATGTATTTTGAATGCAATTATTACTCAAGACTCTCATAAAAACAATGAGGCAAATAAAGTGAAAAACAAAGTCACATAATCAATACTGTATTTTTGGATGCAAGCAATCAAGAAGTAAACACACCGAGGTTGTGAAGAATAGAAATAAGAGCTGCATATAACATAATGTATTCACTGGATACAGATTTCAGAGAATCGGAGAGATCTAATTAATATAACTGATGTAAGACTGAACCAGGATAAGTTTTTATCATCATGTAATTCTCTGACAAGTATAAAAGTTAGAAGATAAGATATATTATAAATATTGGTGATAGAATGATCTCTGAAAAAGGTTTCAATAATTTGTTGATCAAGCAACAAGTCACTAAATGGTCATTCAAACATCAGAAATTGTCTGAGTTGGTACTTACTCACCATATACAAGTAGGTGCTTCTCATTGTAGTCACAAAATCAGGTGCTCAGTACTACTATAATTATACCGCCAAGTACAATTGTTTTATATATGGATCTTGCGTAAGAAAAGTATTTTCTAATGACCCATCCCCTAGTCTTGTTGTCAGTTCAGTTCAGTCATCATCATTGTTTGTTTTACATAGTGGTTTTTTACTTACACAAGTTTTGTCATCTATAGGAGTCTGTAGTCTCATTATTCACTAAATTGTATGCTCTAAAGTCTCTTACTTGTGCGTCACCTAGGAAGGAATTGTTGTGGTACCTCATTTAAATAGGCACCCTAGTCCCAGTCACACTTGGTTCTCATTTAGATTTATTAGGTTGGTCTTTATAATTTTCCCCCTCATTCCCCTAGGTACTAGTCGGCATGTCAGGTCATTAGTGTCAAAATTTGAGCAAGGGATCCCTATATAAGCACAACATACATACTATCTTAAGGGTGGACTATTTCTACTAAGGTATAATTATCTACATAAGGCAAGGAAATGCATTTGGGCACTATTTTACATCACACACTACATAGGAAGGGGATTCTATTCTATTCCATCCACCATTCTACATTTTTATCTAGCTATTGTCCTGCTACTTTGGCATCATTGAAACTAGGGTACCCTAGGCACACCATTGCACACACAAAGCACATAGAACTACATTAGGTTTGAGATGTAGTGAAAAACTCAGTCATAAGTCCATCCATTTAGTAGTTGAGGATAGTTCTGACCCATTCATTTGCATCTTTCTTTTTTTAGGGTTTGATACTTTTGTGTGGGGTTTTATAGGAGATTATTCATTGGAGATTTACAATGACACTAGTGAACCAAGTGTGACACCAACCTTGACCAAAGGTGAAGTATTGTGAAGGTTTAGCGACCATATCAGATTTAGTTTCTGAGTCACTCCATAGACTAGGGTGCCCATATTTCAGACCAAGGCACCCACAGGAGCCCCTATTCATCCCCAGGTGCCCTAGTTTGGCTCGATTTGCCACTTCTACAATTTTTTGAGGTTTGTTATGACATTCAGTTCCACCAACACATCACCCTGTCTAGTCCCAGATTACTGTGAGGTAAGTCTAATTTAGATTAGTACCTTTTCCCTCCTATTTCATTTATTTAATTTCATTTAAAATATCAAATAAATTATATAGCATTTATATTTCAGTTATTACATTGCTGTACTTCTTAGATTAATTACTAAAATACAAATTTTAGTTAATCATTTTGGTGAACCCATACTTCAAAACATTTTTCCCTAGGATCCAATTTAAACCCTAATGGCTAAGGATATCTCTTCTTCTTCTCAACCCATCATGTCTCATTTTAGTGTCAATCCAATCTATGATGAGGTTGTTATCGTTGAGCTCACGACTCTCTATAGTAATATTACTATGCCCAATCATATTCAACAACAACTCTTAGACGGTCAACAATATGTACCTACTAGTTTTGAAAATTCTCCCATTGACATTAGTATTGTTTTGGATCTGACATAGCCTTCACTCATTGTACACCATGTTATACGGCTACTAGTGATCCTCCTTGCTGATCTTTCTAAGGAAATTCTAGATGATTCTCTTATTGATTACATGTTAGGTCTTGACAATACTCTCATACTGATTCTTCTCCTCATCAAACCACTACTATGGCTACATCTCATGACTCTCCTACTTCTGATATTGCTTCTCCTAATCCATCACATACTAGTTCACATACTCTTCATATTATGTTGATGATCCTCTTGATAGTATGCTTAATGAAATTTTCATATCTAAGATTCTTTATTTGATGTCAATGATACAATTGATAGTCATGATTCTACTACTTTTCATACTAGCCGAGTTGAGTTGTCTTGAATCTCCTACTCCACTTTCTCCTGAGGTTATATCTAGCATAGTGCATGAGTCACCTCCATCTATCTCATCTTCTCCTACCATCTCATCTTGTCTTAACACTTCATCTTACATTTATCCTAGTTCATCTACTCCTATCGAGGTATCTCCATTGGTTGCTTCACCTCCTAGGGATGTTTCTGATGCTAGTCCTACCACTACTATGGATGTTCCATCTATTTCATCTACTATATATTCTTCTAGGCACCCACTCCTAGTGTGCCTTTAACATCAGAATCTCCTTTATCTTCTCTTAAGGCATTCCTATGATTACTCACAATGGCAAGTTACAACCCCTTAATACATTATTGCCATCTCCTACTATTCCTTCACAGGATATCATATCTCTCATGCATGCCGTAGGTCAATTACAATCTCAGGTTCAGTCACTCACTTTAGAAAGTAGGGCTTACTATGCTTCTATTGACAACAATTCATTACATGGTAACCCTATTCCTAAGAAGATTCATAATTTCACATTTCCTAAGGACTTTATCATGCCTACATTCACATGTTTTAATGATACTGGTGACCCTCACTTACACATCCAACATTACCGCATGGCTATGGCTCCCTATTCTAATGATAGATTATTACTTAAGGCCTTTCGACATAGTCTTACTGATGATGCTTTACAATGGTACACTCATCTTCCATTTGGGTCTATTAGTACTTACTATGACATGGAGGACACTTCCTCTCCATCATTTTATCATCAATAATGGCCCTAGAGTTACTTATGATCATATACCTACTTTACATCAGGGCTGCATCTAAACCTATCAAGGATTATATCTTATGATTCAATGCTTATATGCATCAATTAGTATTCCAACCTATTGATCTTGAGAAGCAATTCATTTTTTGTCATGGTTAATTCCCTCTCTCAAGAAACAATTGCAATATGATACATGTGAGTCATTCATACTCTTGTGCTATAAAGTTATTGATCTAGAACAAGACCTTCTCTCAGCACATGTTATTGATCCTCCACTTCCTACTACTACTGTTATATCATCTAGTTCTTCTCCATTGCCACTAGTTGAGCAACCCACATAATCTCCATCTCTACCTAGCAAGCAAGCTCAACCTACTACATCACAAAATCATCCTTCTCCTCCTCCTCGCAATAAACTACTTATCCATCTACTCCATCTGTTTCACATGAGCCATTACACTTCTCTCATCATGCTTGACCACATGATGTGTTACGCGTGTGTTTTACTTAATGAGAATCTAATTCACTTTCCCTCTAATCAACATCATCCACAACATTGTCTACAACATCAACATGATCAACCCTATTGTAATTATCATCATATCAATGGCCATAGGGATAATGATTGCTTTTCCCTTCATGATAGATTACAACAATTAGAGGATAAGGGCATCATTTCCTTTGGCTCTCACTCACGTGAGTAGTCCATCTCTCCTCTACCTCGTCACGCATGTTTCTACTTGGGTTGATTTTTCTCCTCCATCTAATGCTAAGGTTATTATGCATCCACCACCATAGGTTGTCACTCATGCTCGCCATCTCCCATCCATCCATTGTTACACCACTTCACATCCATCACATCCACTTCATCCATCTCATCCACCACATCATGCTATTGCTTCACATCAGATTCCACAGCCCTTGACATTCACCCATCCCACCGCTGCTCCACATGATATTCAGTTTGGTTCATATGCTCACACTGCTTCCATGCCACATGCTTCCATGCTTCATGCCACCTTGGTCTCTAGTAGGTGATTACTATCACCTTACCCCCTGATGACACACTTGTGTTCTTACTGGTTCTTACACGACTATTGAGGAATTTTGCTATAAGAACCTCTCATCACGTGCTTCATCAATTCATCTAGCGCACTCAATCATTTCCCAATGACGCACTCTTGCTTTACGGTTCATTATTGACTGCTGAGGGGTCTTAACTAAATGAACCTCATCATCTATATGACTAGGGGGCATCACTAATTTCCTTCCCTCCCATATTCATCACACTAACATATTATGATCACATCACATTATCATATCAATAAGAATTCATGATGATGGGTCATTAGTTTACTAATCATACATTATCTATATTTTACATACATTCTACTATCATCATTACACTAACTATGCATTACATACAATTCCATTTAACAAATACACACATCGTTTCACCTCATCAAGCATCATATCTACAAAAATCAAATTACATATGTTATCTATCATCATTCACATTACACATTTTGTCTATCATTATCAACATCATAGTACAAGTACTACATCAATAGACATGAATGAACGACATCCAACACATCACATACATCACAAAAATAAATACATCATCATCACATCATTAAGACATCAATCAGAAATATAATCATCATATACCAATAAAATCTAGTCTATATATATCAAGTACAATCATCCTTACAAAAAATATCTCATCACTAGGGGGAAACTCCCCTACATCATATACACTAATACAAATCAAATCTCATCATCACTATCACTCTCAGGTACTGCGAGAGCCTAGAACTCGATGCCTCACCACTAACTCTACGTCATTGGTCAGTGACCTCAATACCTCTCAACCTACCTACGTAATAGGGTAATCTTGTAGACTGCTCTGCAAACTGAGCATTACACCTTGACATAAACGTGCAAACACATCATGCTAATTGACCACCACCCACCGCCTCTCTTGCTCGTCGTCTCCTCATGCCTCATCCCTCTCACTCAGTAGCATCGTACATGTTGTTGTTGCTATGGAACTAGACTCAAACAAATGGGCATGCTCACCCGTAATGTCATCCACATGCTCTAGTATCCCACCTTCTGCAAGTACATTGACGTCGGACACATTCCATGCGTCAAGGTGCAAATGGATGTGTCCACTATCAAAGACCAATAGGTGTCACCTAAAAAATATATAAGACAACACCATTAGATAAACATCACTATCACATAGGAAACAACAAAACACACAACAACACAATTATATATAGATACTCACGCTCCACTATAAGTCGTTGTCACATTATTGGGGGCATGTGCTTCCCCTTACCCTCTCCTCCATGTGGTAATCCCATTGCATCTGCAAGTAATGGAAACAAGAATACCCATCAATGTGTTACCCACCATGCATGGTACTCCTTTGTACACCCTGCATCATCTGAGTTTATTGACTCTATTGCTGCATCTACCTCATCTGGCCCAGGAGGTACTAACTCCTCTTTTATGGGCACTTGGTCTAGCTCCTACCCTCCTAGGCACTCTAATAGCTCTCAACCATATATATGGCTTTGGGGGCACATCTCGAGCCATGTAAGACTTTCGTGATACCCTCTCCACCTAGAATATTGGCCACCATTGGGAATTGATCCTCCAACCACATAGTCCTATGTACGCACCGGAACTCTATATAACATCCTCTCCATCCTCCAGTCTCAGTATGGCCTCCATACAAACCTCGGATGCCCCATCCTATCTATCAATTCCCTGTAAGTATTAGTTTCCATCTTACACCCACAGAAATTAATCCATCTCCTCACGTATATATTTGGTCTATTCCACTCTGCTCGTGGACCTCCAACGGGCCTCAACACTACTATGTGCTCGTAGGCCCATACATGCAATAGTGTGGTGGTTCCTATCCTACCGCCATGCTCATCCTGAGTAAAACTATATAGATCTCTGTATAGGTGGGCCAACACACATTATAACCCTGGCATATCTAGTACTCTCCTCCTCTATCTTGTGAAGCAATATTTTATGCATCTTATACAAACTTACCCACACCTACTCCCTCTAATGTGATAGATCAAGCAATAACCATGGAAAAAAATTTCCACAAGTGTGAAACCCCAGACCTCAAAATAACATCCAAACTAATATGGGCCTCAACAAGTACTCTGAGTCCCCACAAAATACCATTTAGCAACTCGTATCTGTCTCTCTATATCCTCCAATCGCATAGCCGATACTCTCTCTCCAATAATTGGCAATTGCAGTATGTAATACACATCCTACCCAATGTGATTTTCATCTCACTAATAGGAAACTTCCTTTGCCGTACCAGTATCTGCACACCACCTGGTGTAAGGGTTATAATGATTTTCTCTATATACTTCTTGTTTGATAAGCTTACCTTTTAGACCTCTTGTCCCTTCTTCCATGCATTCAAAACTTTCCTATGTTGATTCATGTTTCCCTTGCTACTTGGACCTCCATTAACAGGGGGCTTCATTTTATAAATCTCGTTTCATGTGCTCAAACAAACACAAGATGTCTTGATCCTCTAGAAAACTTGGCTATTAGTACTTGCATTCATTGGAAAGCAGTGACAATAAGATAAGTATACCTGCCTCTTGATAGTGGCTCCATTTCTCTTGCAAGCCTACATTGGTCCTTCTTAACATCATCTCTGCTACCCTTTATGGATCATTGTATACCACAATTCATCATTTTGCAACCTCAAAACATGCACTAGTCCCTATCACTCAAGCCTTAGTCTAGATGCTCAAAACCATAATATAGGCTTCTAACCACCCTCAACACATATATAAGACATTTTTTCTAGCCTATTATCCAAGGCGTTTAGTATGCCCAATTACAAGTAACATGGGTCTTCACATTCCTCAATGTTGGATTCCTTATTACCACATAGTCCTTCATGCACAAAAAAATCTGTATCAACATCCTTCGACAGATAAACATCCCCCATCAGTCCTGGTATGGTGACAATCAGGAAGCTATCTATCAACTCTCACTAGGTATAGATTTCATCTTCTGTTACTTTGCACACCAACTGCTACATTCCTTTGTATAATGTGCTTGCCAATTAGGTTCGTATCCCCTCCAACTGGGTCAACACTACTATGTGCTAGGCCCTACATGCAATAACATGGAGCAACAAGAATACACCTTCATGAACTGTCATGTGTGAATGCTAGGGATCTGTCACCCTATATTGTGGTACCTAACACACTGGTAGCCACGCATATCTGGACTCAGGATCCTTCTAGTCTGATGACCCTGTCATGCACCCCTTTTCAAGCTTATAATGTGTACCTAGGTGCTCAACCTACGATCTGGCAAAACCATATTCATATGGCCTGAAAATGGGAACATACTGAGCATACCCTAACTTGGAACTTGTGCACAAACTCTCTATGGGCCTTGGATATAACTCGAGGTACCCCACAAAATGATCTCCAATTTCACAGAAGTCTCTCCATATGTACAATAGCTTTAACATCATACTCTAGGCCCAACAACTGATAATTATCTAGTATGTGACTAAATATCAGCTACCTCAGGGTGACTGTGATAGTCTTTCAAGATGTAGGCAACCAAATTAAGTATAAGTTTACCATCTTGCTACCCATCACTCATAACCTTCACTTGTATGCATATATATGGGCACATAGCCCCATCTCTACTCGTATACCTCCAACTTCGGTACAGTCCATAACACTGTTATGCGTCATGAAGTAAACATAGCTCAAGTAGTACTAGTATGCAACCCCCACAGAACTTCTCGAGTGAATATTCTCTACGTGAATCATAAATCTTCCTACCAACGTGGCTAAACAGGGCCTTACAAATGAATCATGCATACTCTTCATCTCATTACTGGACACATCTAGCGGAATTAAGTCAGTGCATTCTTTACTAATTTATCCCACAACCTTTCTGGACTCACCTATTGAGATCAGGACTAGGGCTAAATTTAACCAGAGTAATGACACAAATTCCCAAGTGTGGAACTCTCCACTCATGTCTCAAGGCCATTCAACGCATGCCAACTCACTCGTATATAGGTCTTTCAGACCTAAGGCTTAATTAAAAGGCTCCACAAACAAAATTCACGGCTGCATGTCTCTATCACATCTACACATGTTTCAATAAGCCTATACTCTTTCCAATTCACCATCCCAAGTGGAAATCACTACGGCATACACCATCTCAAATTGGCAGGTCGTGTTATCTAATTCCTTACACATCTGACCTATCAGGTTGACATAAAAGTACTTGTATGAACTTGCTAATCACCACCCTCTCACATAAGTACTTTCAACCCATAGGCATATTATGGGGCACATACACCCATCCACCGCACTATGTGTCATCAGACTTGAGCACACTCCATTTAACCTTTACAATCATCATCAGTTGACCCCAATAAAAGCAAAGTATATCAAATGACGACCCCTTGCGAAACTCCCTCGAGTGACATATCTCTCTGTCTAACATAACACATTTTGGTGACTAACAAATGTAGCTATTAGAGACACTATATAGCTCGCATAAACACTCAGCTTATCATATTACTATATAGTAAAAATCACATTTACAGGGTCGGTAGTTAGGGGACTAAATACATCCTCTCTAGATATGGGGCACCCAACATCAAGTAATGGGGCGAGGTTTGAGAAGATACACTAGCGCCCAGATTTGGGTTTACTCATATCCTAAAGGATCATTAGCACCTTCAACACTCTTGTCCAGGTCTAAAACACTAAGAAAATTAAAAAATCTCAATTTTGAATAAAAATTTCAACTAAAAATTACTAACACTACACACACACAATTTTTCGAAAAAACATTCATACTTACCAACTTTTTCGTCGTACATGATGCTACGACGGTCGCCACCATCTCAAATTGGCTAGGTCGTGATTGCTACTCTCACTTGCGGCCTATCCTTGGTCACACTCAGAGCTCGCTCTCACTCACACAAAAGACAAATGAAGTAAATAATACTTTTTCACCTTACTATTTATAGTTACTTTTGCATTACCCACTTTACTATGGTTATTATTTATGCGATCATTTCAACTAATGCACACTACACGAATTTTGTCATATCTTGAGCGTTTTTACTCTAATTTACACCCCATATGTGGATTTTCTTTTCAAAATTCTTCCTAGGGGGTATTGTACTATATACATTATGCAGGTGTGTTATCTCTCCTTGAATGGTTGTATTTAATACCCTAATGAACTATACACATTTTAGTGATCTTTATCAAACATTCTATCTATTTTGGGCTTACTTTCAGCTCTAACGTTCATTCTTATCATCATTTCCCCTTTCACCGAAAGGGGGGGCATACAATTGGGGTCATCCTATAATTCCCCTTACACCATCGTGTTCAATCAACACTACCAATTCATCATTTTCAAACATTTACTAATGCACCATGTGACATTTCACCATTGATTCCCCCTAATGACCTAACCTGGGGGCAACAAACGTAAATTTATATATGTGATATTTCATAAATTTCATCACTTCCCCCTAATGACCTAACCTGGGGAACTAAACAAAAAATCCTTCTATGTGATATTTCATCAATTTCTATCGATTCCCCCTAATGACCTAACCTGGGGGTAACTAGCGTAAAATATCTCTAGTGAGTAACCAATAAAAAATAATCAATCAATCAATCCATCAACACGTTTAAATCTCTAACAATCAAAATCATTATCATTCAATCAATATAATATAACACAATACAACCTCCCAGATGACCTAATTTGGGAGTTACATTCATTACTTTCCCAGATGACCTAACTTGGGAAGTTATTCTATATTTGGCATTTACTTCCAGATGACCTAACTTGGAAGCCATCATATACTACATTTCACAGTTTAACTTGGAATCCTTACAGATGACCTAACTTGGAAGCCATCACATTGTGGTGACACCCGTGGAGTGGGGGAAAGAGTGCCTTTCCTATACCACTCCTATATGGGTCAACTGTTTGATCAAAATTATTTGGATCCAAAAACCACAAAAATTTTTGATCTGAGTCCATCTGCAGTGGCTAGATCTTGAGGATGTAGTTACAGGTTGGAGAATAACACACCTTTCTCCCTACACTCTTCCTCTGGTGGCAGGATGCCCAAATCCTCTAGTTGATTATTTCCGTATTCATAGCAATCGGGTTGGGAATTGATCACTCCCTACCCCATCTCATCGTCATCATACAACATTCATAAATCATCAATTATCTAATATCACAATCATCACTCTCATTTAGTGCACTTCATCATGATATTACGTTTCTCACTACGTTGCATGGATCAACACGTTGATCCATGGTTTGACACGCTATATGGTTCATTTGGCACACTTTTCTACACCACATCTATGCATTCTAATACAACATGGGTTTCTCCAGATTTCTCTTAGGTACACATCTCTATCTACTTTATGTTACCGAGCTTTCACTCACCAATATAAAGTGGGGGAAAATGTAGTCACAAAATCACACACTTACTACTATAATTATACTACCAAGTATGTTGTTTTATATATGGATCTTGCGTAAAAAAATTATTCACTAATGACCCATCCCCTAGTCCTTTCATCAGTTCGAGTTAGTTTATCTTCATTGTTTGTCTTGCATAGTTGTCACTTACTTACAAGTTCTGGTCATCTCTTAGGGAGTCTTAGTTATCGTTATTCACTCAGTTGTCATCTCTGGTCTCTAACTAGGGCGCCTAGGAAGGATTAGGGTGCCCTGGGTGCCCTGGCCCTCATTTCTAGGCACCCTGGTCCCGGTCACACTTGGTTCTCATTTAGATGTTCGAGGTCGGTCTTTATGGTTTTCCCTCCCATTCCCCTAGGTACTAGTTAGCATGTCGGGTCATTAGTGTACAAAATTTGAGCAAGAGATCCCTATATAAACACAGACATACATACTATCTTATGGGAACCAACTATTTATACTAAGGGCTAGCTATCTACATAAGGCAAGGGACTGCATTTGGGCATTATTATGCATCACACACTACATAGGAAGGGGAGTCTATTCTATTCCATCCACCATTCTTCATTTTTATCTAGCTATTGTCCCACTACTTTGGCATCATTGGCACTAGGGCACCCTAGGCACAACATTGCACACACAATATCACATAGAACTACATTGGGTCTGAGATGTAGTGCAACACTCAGTTGTAATTCCATCCATTTGGCAGCTTGAGGACAGTCTGACCCATTCATTTGTCATCTTTCTTTTTTTTAGGGTTTGATGCTTTTGTGTGGGGTTTTGTAGGAGATTATTCATTGGAGATTTACATCAACATCAACGAATCAAGTGTAACACCAACCAGACCAAAGGTGAATTACTGCAAAGGTTTAATGACCATATTAGATCTAGTTTCTGAGTCACTCCGCAAACACAGGGTGCCCATATTTTAGACTAGGGCACCCATAGGTACCGCTATTCATCCCCATGGGTGCCCCAGTCTGGCCAGATCTGCCACTCCTACAATTTTTTGAGGTTCCTTACAAAAATTCAATAAGCCTTGCACATCACTGTTGTCTAGTCCCAGATACACTGTGCAAGGTAACTCTAATTCAGGTTAATACCTTTTCCCTCTTATTTCATTTCATTTAAAATATCAAATACATTATCTACATCCATGTTACTATAATTCAATCATCTGACATTATTGTATTTGTTACAGTAAGTTACTCAGAAATATAGGTATTAATTCAAATTGGAATCACTCATTTGAACGACATTCCTCAAATGATTCCGGGAGATCCTTAAGTGATTTATAATGCTAAACAATTGATAAAAATGGAAATGCTAACGGAGGTGGGAGGACACTTGCCATTATGGATTCAGAGAGTGGTATATTTTTCGACAAGACCTTAGCCTATTTCTCAAGGCAACTCATTTGATTTCAGTTTGCAACTCATTGGATTCGTGATGGGCACCAATAGGGTCATTTTTTAGCGGTTTCTGGAATAAATAGGTACTGAAACCTATTCCATTGATCTAAGGAAAGTTTCTTTAAGTCAAAATCATATAAAATTTCAACATAAAATGGGTGGACCTATCCAAGATTTGAGAATGGTGTTTTTCAAGTTTCCTTTACTGCAAGATATGTTCATCTGGATACTGATGGGTGCATATTTTAAACTACCATATGTCATATTTTGCATTCTTTTCTCCAATTTTTTTCCCTCTTTTCCCTTTACCGAGGGGATAATGGGTACAAAAAATATTCCCCCCTGATTACAGGTTGATGCCTGTAGACACCCATAATTATGCCCAAGCAATTTAAATACTTAAATTGCGCTAATTATCTATCTTCTGGCAAATTGACGACATATTGTCAATAACGCTCATTTTCCCTCATATCATCATTAATTAATTACACTAAGATAATTAATTAAGTCACTTATCCAAAAAATACCCTAATTAACGACCTTCCGTTAGTAAATCACCCCTTCTACCTAGACTAATTAATTATTATTAATTAATTATCTTTCCCTTCCATTTAACCAATAAATCAATATTTAATTGATTTAATCCCCTTCTAATAGCCTAAATCATACTAATATTCCTCTAATTAGCTTCTATAAGCTTACATCTACCTATTAGTTAATCACCTTTGATTAATTAAAACACCCCCCAACTCCCATGACTTGCTAAGCATAAATTAAACCCTTCTAAAGTAAGGTTACCTTTTATAAAGCAACCTTATCCATTCGTAATCATGTTTTACCTTTAACCCACATGCAAAGGGATGAAGTGTTTCCTTTATCCATTGGGATATATAAGGAGACCTCCTTCTACCTTTATACCTATACCTAAACTTCTTGAGAAAGACAAATGAAAAGCATATAGAAAAATAGACTAAGAAGCCTGCCTTTTGTTTTCTTGAGAGTTCATCATCTTGAAGAGTTTAAGCCTCTTTCCTAAGTTCTTAGGTCATATGGGAGGTGTCAAAAGGGTCTTGTAGCCCAACTTTGACAAGCCCTCATTCCTAGGTTCTTGGAACACCAAAGACAACCATTTTTGATAGCCATGGAGCCTACATAGGTCCATTCATTTATTTGTTTTTAGAGAATAGAGGATTTAGATGCTTAACATTGTTAGTTTCAAAGTTTTTTGTATATTGATGAATGTTAGCATCTAACCTTGTTTAATTCTTATCTTGATGGTGCTTAGTATTTTGTTTAATTTTTGCTAATTAAGGCTATTTAGGTTTAGTCTTTACTTATATTAGCATTAGTTTAAAACAACTCATGCACATAGATGTCATAGATGTTGAGTGGGATCACTTGGATGTTAATGGATTAGGCAGATTCTGCCACTATCAGAGGGTTCCCCGAGATACAGGGCTTATGTTAGGTAAAACATTGTATAGTTAATTTATGCATTATATTTCATATTTGCCATAGGTAATAGGTTGTTTTATCTACTGTTGGTAAATTGTTATGTTACTGTGGTAACTTGTTATATTGTTAAAACCATATTATTTGGCATATTGTAGTCATGTATGGTTATTGTTATGTGGTTATGTTTCTATAACCATATTATTGTCTTATTCACATATGTGTGTATTGTTGCACCTGTGTAACTTATTATCTGTTTGTACTCGGTTGTACAATATCTATAAATATTGCAGCCATCTCTATTATAAATGATTTGATTGAATATCAATACAATTATGAGGCTTTCGTCCCTCTTCTAGATTTGGTATCAGAGTAGGTGAGTAACCTCTGTGAGCAGAGAAGGTGTGTAGAAGAGATAAAGGAGCTTGGAGAAGCATTTACAGCATTTGGAGAGCCTGTACGATCTTTTGCAACTTCCCAGCCCCATCCTTGCATCCCTATAACCTCTTGTTCAGTTTCCAGGAAAAAGAAAAGCAATTTTTTTTGTACTGGTGCCTCCTGCACCAGGAAAAATTTGCTTGTTGGACAATTCTGATTAAAAAAATTAGATCAAAAACTATTCCCCAACTAGGGGTTTCTCCACTAAATTTAGTGGAAATTATAGTCTCTGTTATTTTAGTAGACTCTAAAATTAGGGAATCTTTGCACCGAGTAGCTTAAGGATCAACGAGATTTGCAAAATAGGAGGGAAAGTTGTAAGTCACATGTCCGTGTTGGACCAAGTTTTAGATCGACCTCGTCGTTGGGTTAGACTGAGTCCTGATTTGCATTTGGCAAAGCTAAATTCTTTGGCCACAAAGCTACTTGCAAAGGGGGTGAGCCAAACATCGAGTTGTATTGGATTTGAAGTGAGTTGTTTGGTTATCTTTGGTTACATTTGATTGAGTCAAGTCAGGTCTCCCCACACCGAGTCACTGCGGCTGCTTGGAATTCCCAAACTGAGCTTTGCATTGTATCTTCAATGGATCTACATGGAGTAGTGTTGACCCCTGAGCCAAGCCCTATGTGTAACCATATGGGCTAAGCCCACTGTCTAGCCCCCCTATACATGGATGACCTTCAAGATCCCTAAACGACAACATTTACCTTGCGGGGTAACCAAAACAGTGACAAAAGCCTCACAGTTGTATTAATATTCAATCAAATCATTTACAATAGAGATGGTTGCAATATTTATAGATATTGCACAACCGAGTACAAAAATATAATAAGTTGCATGTGTGACAATACACACATTCATGAATAAGACAATAATATGGTTATAGAAACATAACCACATAACAGTAACCATACATGACTACAATATGCCAAATAATATGGTTTTAACAATACAACACCTAGTTAGCACAGTAATATAACAATTTACCAATAATAAATAAAACAACCTATCACCTATGGTAAATATGAAATATAATGCATAAATTAACTATACAAGGTTTTACCTAACATTCCCCCCCTTAATTTCTCATTGTCTCAAGGGATGAGGAGAAGAACTCTCTGAACAACTTGAACTTGTCATGTGCAAGTGACTTTCTAAAGATATTTTCTCGTTGTTCAGCTGTTGGGAAAAAATGAAGTTGTATGTTGTGTTTCAAGACATGCTCACATATGAAATTAACCTGGACCTCAGTGTGCTTTGTTCTCTCATGAAACACTGGATTGCAAACAAGTTTGAAAACACTTTCATTGTCAACATATAAGATGGTAGGTTTTTCCTGTGGTACTCCAAGTCCTTCAAGTATGCGATATAGCCATATCGCTTCGTAGACAGGTCCACCTACAACACGATATTCAGTTTTTGTAGAAGAGTGAGAAACAAAGTTTTGTTTCTTGATTCCCTATGATATCAATCTAGATCCCAAAAGAATACAAATCCAGAAGTGGATTTCCTATCAACAATGTTACCTACATGATCTGAATCCTAATATCTAGTCAAGTAGAAGTTATCATTCTTCTTGTACTCTAGACCAAAATCTAATGTACCCTTGAGATATCTCAAGATCCACCTTACTGCTTTCCAATGAAAAAATTTGGGTTCCTACATGAACCTAGAAAGATAGCTCACTACAAAGTTGATATCTAGTCTAGTATAAGTTAGGTAAATGAGACTCCCAATCAACTGTCGATAAAGAGTTGCATTTACCAGAGGAGATAGATATGAATGAGATAATTGTAGTTTTGTCTCCATGGGTGTAACAATAGGTGTGTAATCCATTATCCTAAACTTCTTGAGCGTTGTATTGCTATACTTCAACTGAGAAACAAATATGTGATTCTCCTTCTACCATACTTCCAATCTAAGAAAGTAGTGCATGAGCCTGAGATCTGTTATGTTGAACGATCAATTAAGATATTTCTTTATACCATCAATCATCTTCACTATGTTTTCAATGATGAATAAATCATCGAAATAGACAATAACTATCACAATCTCTCCTCCTTTCCTTTAAAGGTAGAGATTGGGATCATATAAATTTCTGACGAATCAATGTTGAACGAGATGCTCATCAATTTTGATGTACCAGGCCTAGGTTGCCTGTTTAAGACCATATAGAGATTTCCTAAGTTTGCATACCTTTGTTTCTTCACCAGGTATAAAAAATCCCTCAGGTTGAATCATGTAGACTTCCTCCTATAGATCTCCATTCAGAAAGGCACTTTTCACATCCATATGATGGACTTTCCAACTAAATTGAGTAACTAGAGCAAAGATCATCCCGATCGTTCTGATCATAGTTGTAGGAGAAAATGTCTCTTCATAGTTCGTGTCTTCCTTTTGTGTATACCCCTTTGCTATCAGTCTCACTTTATACTTGTCTATGGTCCCATCTATATTGTACTTTGTTTTGAATATCCATATGTAACCAATGGGTTTCTTCCCTGGTGGAAGGTTGAAAAGTTGCCAAGTGTTGTTTTTCATCATTGAATGATACTTACAATCCATGGCATCTTTCCAATATTTTGATTGTAGGGCTTCTTGGACAATAGAGGGATCAACAGACCAACAAGTCTACTCATCAAACCGAAGTTTACCTCTTCTCGTGCTTTACTATGAGTTTGTGGTCCAGTGGTGGATGTATCCGATGGAGCATCTAATTTTGCATCTTGAATCATATCAGTATACCACTTGGGCATATGTTGTACTATTCCCATAGGTCATGGTCCTATATAATCATCACCATCATCCCCATCATCATTTTCATCATCAGCGGGAACATCAAATTCTGTTTTCACAACAGGTGAAACATCTACATCAGGTGAGTCTGGAGGAGGAGTCTCAGCTTCCTTCTTCTCAAAGAATTCAACATCTCTGCTGGTGTAGAATTTTCTGGTCTTTGGATCCATCAATCTATACCCAAGAGCCTCTTCACTGTAGCCAATGAAGATGAGTTTTTGAGATTTCATATCCAACTTCTTTCTATTCTACTTGGGTATGTGCATGTTAGCTTTGCACCTGAATACTCTGAGGTGTGCAACAGATGGCTTCCGCTTCGACCATGCTTCATGTGGCATTACTCTATCAAGAGCAACTGTGGGCACTTTGTTTAGAAAATATATTGTTGTCTTTGTTTCTTTTGCCCAAATTTTTCTTGCTTGTCCATAATCATCGATCATGCAACACACCATCTCCATTATAATATGGTTCCTTCTCTCAACAACACCATTCTATTGTGGTGTATGTGGAGGAGGCATAAGTTGACGAATCTCATGATCTTGAAGGTAGGATTTAAACTCATTACTGATGAATTCCCCCCCTCAATCTAAGTGGAGAGATATAATATGATGAATAGTCTCATTCTTTGTAGCCACTTTGAAATTTTTGAAGTTTTCAAAAGCTTCACTTTTCTTAGGAAGACAAAATATCCACATTTTTCTTGAATAATCATCGACACATAGCATGAAATATTGAAATCCAAAATGACTAGGTTGCATTAGACTGTAAATATCGATATGAACCAAATCAAGCTTACCTAGAGCTCAATAAGTACTTTTATGGAATGAAAATTTGTGTTGTTTTCCTACTAGGCAATTAGGACACTTATATGTATGCTTCTAGAGAGATGGAGAACCTCTCACCATGTTGTATCTATTAAGTGTTTTGAGATATTTGAAATTGATGTGACCAAGTCTCTGATGCCACAAATGTGCTAAGAAAGAATTATTAGCCACAAGTGCTTTATCATCCCTATGGACAAAGTCAAGATGGAACATACATCCCACATTGGAGGATTTTGCAACAATTTTTGAGCATTTAAATTTGTCTTGAATCAAACATAATTTCTTACCGGAATGCCTATCAAATTCAATCTTTAGATTATGATCTAGAGGTTGACTAACTTATAGAAAATTATTTGTTAACCCAGGAACATATAATACATCTGATAATCTATAAGTTTGTGAACCAAGAGGTAGATAAATGTTCCCAACACCTTGGACTGTGTAAGAAGAATCATCACCTAACGAAACATGATTTTTCAAATGTGTGTCCCTCATGGTAATAAACCAGTGTCTGTGCCCAGTCATGTGTCGAGTGGCTCCCAAATCAACATACCAAACAACACTAAATGACGTGGATGGTTCACTAGAACGAGCACTCTATAAGAAGTCCTCATTTTCTGAATGAACTTCTTACTTAGCTACATTACCTTGCTGATGGGGTTTTCTTTGCCAGTTCCCCTTCAGTTGCCCTTGCTTGTAGTATGAATTTCCCTGATGAGATTGCTGATTATGAGGTCTAGAATCACTTGATGAACCTTTCTTGTATGTATTGAACCGACAATCTTTCAACTCATGTCCTCTTTTACAGATAGGACATTTCTTCTTTTTCTTGTCCCCTTGTTGATGTTGTTTTTGGGACTTTTGAGAATATTTTTCTTTGCCTTTTCCTTTTTGATGAGAAGATAGCTGCATACTCCTCTTCATCATCTTTGTTATACATTACTTCTTCTTGTTGCAGTAGATTCACTAACTTATCAAACCTAACTATGTGATCTGATAAGTTTAATATCACCACAAAAATGCGGTAAGAAGGAGGAAGTGCTCTCAGAACAATGGGAATGGGAGTTGTATCAATAACCTCCTCTCTCAAGGCTAGAAGTGAATCCCTCAATTCTGTAACTCTTCTCAAGAAAGCTTCCACTTTCTCATTCGGTTTGAATTTATTGTATGTAACTAACTCTGCAAATTTGATATCATGTTATTTTTTTTGGCCTCATACACGGTGCTCAACTTATCACATGCTTCTTTGGCTATTTTGGCATCTCAAATGGGGGGTTACACATCGTCGAACACTACAAACAATATTATGAATTTTTCTTTTTTATTGGCCTTGTCAAACTATCTCTGTTGGGATGCATCATCTGGTGATCTGGTTACAGAACCATTCACAACATGCCAAATCTCTTCAAACTCAAGTTGTGTTTTGATCTTATTCTTCCATGCAACATAATTATCTCCTCTTAGGAGTTGTGAGTCTGGAAGAAAGAACTTAGGGGCACTGGTTCCTAGTTTCTGAAGTTACTGACAAAGGGCAAGGATCTTGTCACTCTAGGTATAAGGTCTCCCAATCTATATACCGTCAGTCTAATATACCTAAACTTTCTATATACGAGCCCTTCCGATATACCCGTTGGTACATGGAAGAAGCTCAAATTTTTGATATACCTGGTAGTACATGAAAGAGGCATTAACATACATGAAATAATTCGATACGTGGTACCAAGACAGTAATGAAAGGGGTCTATGCGATTATTGACATCAACTCAAAGAAATATCCTCATATGCACACATAACTTCTCTGTATACTCAGATAATTTCAGTGTTAGGATTTATGTCATGCAATCATTCATAGACGAATGAGAGAGATCAAAGTGTGTGCACTATGTCCTTATTTCTCCTCGATGATTTATAGGGACGATGCCCAAACGACTATGTTGTAGTTATATTAGGTGTTAAGTGCAGTAGTAGTCATGGTAGTTTTACCCGTAAGCGTTTCCCAAAGGCACTGTAAATACTAAACACTGTGAAAGAGATCCTAAGATCTTGTGAGTGTTACAGAACCAAATTTCACTAGTTATGATTTCAATTTTTTTTCCACATTGGCCACAAAATTCATTGTGAGCAATTATAACATTGATAGGCAGATGGGATCTGCGGACTAACACCTTCTGGTTCTGCACATGTGAGATGATGATCACATTGGAGGATGTGTATCATATTCTAATATTACCAATACATGGGGCACCTATATTGCTAATTACATAACAAGGTCAGTTGGATGCTTTGGGAATATTGTTTAGAGCGGAGGCCCCTCACTTCACTTTTATATTCAGAGTGCTCCATATCAAAACACATTATCATCCATTGGTGTGGGGGAATTGGATAATATGTTTGGTGATGATGGTGATATCTTGTTATGCACTTCTGGATTTAGGTGGGGCAAGATTCCCATGGGCACTGACAACAATAGCGGTGAACATTATTGAACACAAGACAATGTTTACATTTGGGGAAGCTCTCCTAGCACAACTATACCACGAGTTATGGATCTATGGTAAAGAGAAGAGATCGGGATTAGATGTGGGATTGTTTTTGCATTATTGGGCCTACTGTAGACAAAAAATAATTCACTTTGGGTAATTATTTAGTCTCAGTCTCATACTACTATTAATATGGTTCTTAAGTGAAAAGTGTACTAATCAACCCATTTATTTGGCCATCATGCACTGCTTTCTGTTACTAATTTAAATTTTTCACCCGTACTTACCCATTATGTAATATTATGCTGTGTTTTCCCTATTTCTGATTATGGTGCCCAGCAAGGGTTGGGGCACCCCAGGCGCTCTGGTCTCCTCTCGATACCCTGATCCTCTTGCTACGCCCTTAACCTATTGCTTGTATTAGGATATGAGTAGCTGACTTGTGGCTTACCATATCATTTATACTTTATCATGCTTATTATGTCGGCCTTGGTGATGGCCATAACATATGAATAGTATATATAGGGGATTGTAGGTAGTATTTCATCATGATTGGAGTATTTGAGTATTATTGTATGGTTTGGAGGTTGCCCCCTCAAAGTGGTGAAGCTATTATAATTGCATATTGAGATCATTATTCTAGAATATTGTGTTATTTGGTGCTATATTTCTGCTCATGATCTGAATTATACAAGTAATTTCATTACAAGTGGTATCAGAGCTGCAATCTGGGCCAAAATTAGGGCAAAAGCCCTAATTTTTTGTTTCCACCATATATTGTGAAAACAGCCGAATTGGTGGGAGATATTTTTACCAGAGTTGTGAAAAATTTCAAGTAAGGTTCCCTAAAAATTTCAGACTTTTTTGATTTATTTTGAAAAAGTTATTAATAATTTAGTGTTTTTCATAAAATCACTCCCTAGGGTGCAAATTGTGGAATTTTTTCAAATTCGTTACATTTTTAGAAATAAAAACAAAATTTATTTGGGGTTTGTTCTTCAAGTTTTTTTATATTTGGCTGAATTATTATTGAAATCTAAAACCCTAAAATTTGACCGTGATCCCTACATCCTACTATTTTGGGGCATCATGGCGGGGCCTTCCACAAGAGGAAAAAAGAATCCCATCACTCCGGGTAAAACACCAGAAAAGGATGAGATAGTAGTTGAGGAGTTGGAGATAGAAGATATAACTACAAATTCCTCAGGGTTAGGGTTTACTTCGATAGACCATAAAGTAAGCCAACTTGAGTTTAACCTGAGAGACCTCAAATCTAGGGTGGCCAACAAAGAAGATGTGGATAGGATTGGAAAAATATTGGAGGATTTCACACAAAAATTTAGTACACGTATGATGGGTAATCATACTTATGTCAATCAAGGTGGATCCTCAGGTCAACATAATAGACACATGAGCCAGAGTAGTTCTTCTAGTGTGCACAATCCAAATACGAGCACTCTGTAGACCCGTACTACGTTTCCAAAAGTGGATATGCGCAAGTTTGATGGAAAGGATCCACTCAATTAGATCAACCAAATGGATAATTTATTTGAACTACATCAGATTCCATCAGGACAAAAAGGTGACCATGGCATCTTTGTATCTCGAACCTGAGGAATTCATTTGGTATTGATGGTTATGTGCTCAAAGGAAGAAGAGTGGTCTCAATGTTACATGGACAGTCTTCACTGAAGAGTTGCAATTACACTATAGCTATAGTGTGTCAGATAATTACTTCAGCCTATTAGCAAAGTTGAGACAGACAAGATCTGTTAAGGATTACATTCATCACTTCCAAAACCTTTCTCTACAGGTGGAAGATATTACTGAAGAGAATCTGAATGACATATTTCTTGGGGGTCTTAAGGATCACATTGAGCATGAGGTGCATATGTTTAATCCTTATAAGGTGCGTATGTTGAGGTGCATATGAGCAAGAAGGGCAGAGGAGAAAATTGTTTCAAGTAGGAGACAACATTTCACTTATACCAGAGATTGCAACACCTTAGCCCTAGCACTCCCTCAGCCAGTTATATTGACACCTAAACAAATTAAAGAAAAAAGAGAAAAAGGGTTATGTTTTAATTATGACAATAAATTTGGACCCAGACATAAATGTGCTGAAAAGAAGTTGTTCTACATTGATGGGCCTAGTGAAGATGAAGAGAATAATGAAGATGCAAAGTGAGAGGTCTTGGTTGAGCCAAAGGAGGAGTAAGGAGATCCTCAGCCAATGATCTCATGCCATGCAATTTCAGGTATTAGCACCCCCCAAACCCTAAAGGTGGTTGGATTCCTAAAAAAATAGAGGGTCACCGTCTTGATTGATTCAGGAAGTACTCACAACTTTATCAATCATAAGTTAGCAGTGCGCCTAAACTGTTTCATTTATCCAACTCCTGAATGTCAAGTAATGATTGTTGATGGAGGTACTATTAATTGTTCTAGAAAATGCCATAGCATTAAGATTTCCATGGGAGATTACATACTAAATAGTCCCATGTATGTCATTTCTATGGGAGGAGTAGAAATTATGTTAGGGGTTCAATGGCTTACCACTTTGGGAACCATTGAGATGAACTTCCAAGACTTGTTCATGTGATTTCACTATGAAGGAATTTTGAGCTAAGAGGCTTGAGAGAAAAGTCTCCACAACTAGTAAGTTCTCATCAGATGCACAAAATGCTAAAAAAGGGTGTAGAGGGATTTGTGGCACAACTCTTTTCATTGGAGGCTCATCATTCTAAGGACATTATACCATCAGATATGCAAATAGTGTTGGATGCACACTCTGTTGTATTTGAAAATATACCAAAGGGCTTATCTCCAAAGAGAGATCATGATCATGCTATTCAGTTATTACCAGGAAGTAAACCACCTAACATCAGACCTTATAGGTACCCATATGTGCAAAAGAGTGAAATCGAGAAGATTGTACAAGATATTTTAGAAGAAGGAATCATCCGCCATAGTCAAAGTGCTTATTCTTCTCTAGTAGTGATGGTATGGAAGAAAGATGACATGTGGTGCATGTGTCATGATTATAGGGAACTTAATAAGTACACAATCAAAGATAAGTTTCCTATTCCTATTATTGATGATTTGCTTGATGAGTTGTATGGTGTTGTTTATTTTACAAAGCTTGATCTTCATTCAGGATACCACCAAATCAGAATGAAGGATGAGGATGTTCATAAAACTACCTTTCAGACACATGAAGGCCGTTATGAATTCCTGGTAATGCCTTTTGGACTCACAAATGTACCTTCTACATTTCAAAGTTTGATGAATTCTATTTTTAAGTCATTCCTGCGGAAGTTTGTCTTAGTGTTTTTTGATGATAGATTAATTTATAGCAAAACATGGGAGGAACATTTGCATCATGTAAATAAGGTTTTGGAAACCCTTGAGCAACATCAACTTTATGCAAAGCCATCTAAGTGTTCTTTTGGAATCAAGGAGGTTGAATATTTGGGTCACATTGTCTCTCATGAAGGGGTTAAAGTGGATCCTAATAAGATCAAAGCCATGATGGAGTGGAAGGTTCTAGAAACCCTAAAAAATCTATGAGGATTTTTTGGGCTTATAGGTTGTTACCAAAGATTTGTAAGGCATTATGGAAGCATAGCTGAAAATCTCACAAATTTATTAAAGAAGGACTCCTTCCATTGGAGTGAGGATGTAGCCAAAGCATTTGAGCAACTAAAGGAGGTCATGTGCACCACTCTAGTCTTGGCTACTCCAGATTTTTCCAAAACATTCATTGTGGAATGTGATGCATCAGGGGTGGGTATGGGGGCAGTTCTCATTCAAGAAGGCCGTCCTATTGACTTTTTGAGCCGTCAATTCAAAGGTAAGAATATTTCCAAGCCAACTTATGAGAAGGAAATGCTAGCCATACTTCATGCAGTAAAGCAATGAAGACCATATCTCATAGGAAGACACTTTAAAGTGAAGACAGATCATGATAGTATGAAATACTTCTTGGAGTAGCATTTATCATCTAAAGAACAACAAAAATGGGTCTCCAAGATGTTGGGATATGATTTTGAGATTATCTATAAGAAAGGGAAGGAGAATGTAGTTGCGGATGCACTGTCATGGAAAGATGACTCAACTGCAGCCTTGTTATGTGCCATATCCATATTACAAGAACATTGGATAGATAAGGAAAGGTCTGAATGGAGAAATGACCCAACCACACAAAACCTTATTCATCATCTCCAGAATGATCCAAGCATGTCTAAAAAATTTGTATTGAAAGGGGATGCTCTATGGTATAAAGATAGATTATACCTATGTAAGAACTCCACTCTTAAAAATAGGATTCTATTTGAGCTTCACTCTTCTCCAATAGGGGGCACTCTAGATTCTTGAAGACTTATCATCGAGTCAAACAAGATTTCTTCTGGGAAGGGCTCAAAGGGGATGTCCAAAAATTTGTGGTAGAATGCATGGTTTGTCAGCAAAATAAGGGTGAAACAGTTCAATCCCCAAGTCTTCTATAACCTCTATCTATTCCTAGCTAGTAGTGGGAAGAGGTTTCCATGGACTTTATCATAGTGTTGATCGTAGAAAATACTTAGTTGAACTTGCACACATAGTCCGCATGGAAGAACAACACAGGAGAAAAGGCACGAAGGTATAGGAAGGCGTCATGCGTGGAGGTGTAGAGTCAGACTTTGAGGACTTAGCTGATTTTGGAGATTAGGTATATTCTTAGAGATTGGCGTGCGGAGCACACAAAGCGATGCCGAGACTGGTGCACCACTCTTCGTGGAAATTTTTAAAGAGCATGTGAACTCACTCTTGCATGGGCATAAGCTAAGAATAGATCCACCACTATAGTTAACTATCAGTGATCTATAGATAGCATACTTGCATGTATGGCTATAGTTGTAAAAGGCATGTGGCTGTTATTAACATGCGACCAATTTCTAGTAGAGTTAAGTGGTGAAGGGCTAGTTCCCCTCCCTATATATATATATATGTAATGAATTACTTAGTAAGAAATAGAGAGAGACACATGAGTACATGAGACTGGATAATTGTAACAGATCTAGGCACGCATGTCTGGTATTGTATGAAGCTTTTTATACTGTTGGTACGATGAATACATAAATAATATTGGCCGAACAAGAGTGTTTGATATGTTTTGTCAACGTATATTATTATTATCATGATGATTTACATTTAAGCACTTATAGATCTAGTTCAGTATAATGATGAATATATGGATTAGCTTCTAAAATATATGTTTATTGCTTTATCATGCTACCATTCTGCTCCAGTAAATCTTAAGAGGGACTTGGTACCTTTGAGCGCTCTGGGTGAGTGCTCAACCTAGGCTGAGTGATGTGCTAGCGCAACTAGGTGTTAACTAAGAATAATGAAAGGTTAGAGGATATTGGAAAGCTCATTGCTCAAAAGATGGATGTATTCGAGGGGGTGCAAACCTCTATGTCAAGCGTAATGCTTGTGATACAAAATGAGCAAGGAAAACTCACTATGGAAGAGCTGCAGTCCATCATTTTAGATGTGCCTGAGATGGTAGGAGCATCATTAATGGAGTGGGAGAACCTAGAAGTAGATATAAAAGAAGAATATCCAGAGTTACTGCTTCAGGATGAAACAGAGGGGCCTGATGCTTGAACAGTTTTGTTAGTTGCGTATACCTTATTCAAAATTCTTTATTCAACCATTCTTTATTTATCCATTCTTTTTGTAAGTTTTGGACATCGCCATTGTTGGGGTGACAATGAGATTAGTGTGGGGTAATGTTGATAAGAGAAAACACTTAGTTGAACTTGCACACAGAGTCCACACGGAAGAACAACACAGGAGCAAAGGTGTGAAGGTATAGGAAGGCATCACATGTGGAGGTGTAGAGTCAGACTTTGAGGACTTAGCCGATTTTGGAGATCAAGTCTATTCTTAGAGATTGGTGTGTGGAGCACACAAAGTGATGCTGAGACTTGTGTGCCACTCTTTGTGAAATTTTTTAAAGAGCATGTCAACTCACTCTTGCATGGGCATAAGCTAAAAATAGATCCACCACTATAGTTAACTATCAACGATCTATAGATAGCATACTTGCATGTATGGCTATAGTTGTAAAAGGCACGTGGCTATTATTAGCATGCGACCTATTTCTGGTAGAGTTAAGTGGTGAAGGGCTAGTTCCCCACCCTATATATATATATATATATATATATATATATATGTAATGAATTACTTAGTAAGATATAGATAGAGACACATGAGTACATGAGACTGGATAATTGTAACAGATCTAGGCACGCATGTCTAGTATTGTATGAAGCTTTTTGTATTGTTGGTATGATGAATATATAAAGAATATTGGGCCGAACAATAGTGTCTGATATGATTTTGTCAACGTATATTATTATTATCATGATGATTTACATTTAAGTGCTTATAGATCTAGTTCATTATAATAATGAATAGATGGATTAGCTTCTAAAATATATGTTTACTGCTTTATCATGCTACCATTCTACTCCAACAAATCTTAAGAGGAACCCGGTACCTTTGAGCGCTTCAGGTGAGCGCTCAGCCTAGGCTGAGTGATGTGCAAGCGCGACTAGGTGTTAACTAAGAATAATGAAAGGTTAGAGGATCTTGGAAAGCTCATTGCTCAAAAGATGGATGTATTCGAGGGGGGTGCAAACCTCTATGTCAAGCGTAATGCTTGTGATACAAAATAAGAAAGGAAAACTCACTATGGAAGAGCTGCAGTCCATCATTGAAGATGTTCTTGAGATGGTAGGAGCGGCGTTAATGGAGTGGGAGAACCTAGAAGAAGATATAAAAGAAGAATATCTAGAGTTACTGCTTCAGGATGAAACAGAGGGGCCTGATGCTTGAACATTTTTTGTTAGTTGCATATACCTTATTCAAAATTCTTTATTAAACCATTCTTTATTTATCCATTCTTTTTGTAAGTTTTGGACATCGCCATTGTTGGGGTGACAATGAGATTAGTGTGGGGCTAATGTTGATCAGAGAAAACACTTAGTTGAACTTGCACACAGAGCTCCATACGGAAGAAAAACACAGTGAAGCAAAGGTGTGAATGTATAGGAAGGCATCACATGTGGAGGTGTAGAGTCAGACTTTGAGGACTTAGCTGATTTTGGAGATTAGGTCTATTCTTAGAGATTGGCACTGTGGAGCACATCATGAAGCAATGCCGAGACTTACGCGCCACTCTTCGTGGAAATATTTTAAAGAGCTGTGTTTCAACTTGCACTCTTGCATGGGCATAAGCTAAGAATAGATCCACCATTATAGTTAACTATCAGTGATCTATAGATAGCATACTTGCATGTATTGACTATTAGTTGTAAAAGGCACGTGGCTTGGAATATTAACATGCGAATGCAATTTCTGGTAGAGTTAAGTGGTGAAGGGCTAGTTCCTCACCCTATATATATATGTAATGAATTACTTAGCCTAAGAAATAGAGAGAGACACATGAGTACATGAGATTGGATAATTGTAACAGATCTAGGCACGCATGTCTGGTATTGTATGACCGCTTTAGTGTAGGCTATTGGTATGATGAATATCTAAAGAATATCTGGCCAAACAACAGTGTCTGATATGTTTAGGTCAGACATATATTATTATTATCCTGATGATTTACATTTAAGCGCTTATAGATCTAGTTCAGTATAATGATGAATAGATGGATTAGCTTTCTAAAATATATGTTTACTACTTTATTATGCTACCATTCTACTCCAGCAACTCTTAAGATAGGACCCATGGTATCCTTTGCACTCTTTAGGTGAGTGCTTAGCCTAGGCTGAGTGATGTGCCAGCGTAGACTAGTCTGTTAACTAAGAATTTTAGGGCTGCATCATTGGTCTAGGTGATAACTAAGACATTCCATGGTTGCATCAACATCTTGGCGATCATTCAACCCCCAACACATTCACAAGTAGTGATGAAGGCTGCTACATGTTCATATCAGGGAGTTGAGAACCATCTCCCTTAAATTTGGGAAAATTCTTCCTTGAACGCTCTTGGGTAGAGTCATGGATTAGTTATGGGAGAGCAAGTTTGGACCAGTGTTTCTTCCCCATGGCACATTTCATCTTCCATGCTTCACATTCATTATCACCCATTTAGTTGACTGTTTCTGGCTTCTAGAGCAGAATAGGAGCTGCTATCTCTTTCTTGTTTCCTCTTTTTGGAGGTCTTTCAATCTCTATACAATGCTGAGCCCTAATCACTTCTTCTCTTTCAAATGTGAACTCTCACCTGGTTCTCAACGGTGCTCTCTCAAACAGCTTTAAAAGTGGAGTATTCAATTTCAAATCCTTCTTCGTCTCAACTATCAGGTATACCTTTTGTCAGTTCCAGCTTGAAGGCTTATGGTATTCTTTGAGGTGCTACATATTTGATAGGTATTGCTCACTCCAACTCACGAGCAAGTTCTTCTTCTTGGTCCAAGATTCTTGAGGGAATATAGTAATATTTAACATTCTGCCATATTATGCTAAAATAGTCTCCCTTAGGTTTGAAGTGATATCTTCTTGAATGGTGAAAGAAGGCAGAGGTATTGGTCAACTCAACATAGGGAAGAGATTTTCTTGAAGTATCAATGAGGCTTGTATCCATGAGGGAATCATGCAAGAAACTTCAAACTTTTCATAATAGATGGTCTAATGGATATAGTATGACCTTGTGAAGTCATTTGAGGCTCATGGAGAGGCAGATGCTGCAAGAGCATCAGGAACTGCCCCATGGTAGGAAAGCATGCCAGAGAACCCTCTTTGGCCTCACATGTAAGCATGCCAGTAGATTTGTCTTGGGCCGAAAATTTTGTGGTTTTCCTCAGCCAACACTATGGGAGATCTAAGTCCCTTCTACTTTGAATAGTGCAGTATGCCATATTACAACATGTAAAAACAAGGTGGATTCAGGATGGTGGATTTTCAGAACCAGGTCAGATCCATAGGGGCACTCCACTGACAGCTATAGCAAAGCCTGCAATATTCTTTGCTAGGAAAAAAATTAGGTCTGAGAGTCTGGAAAGGGAGTGGGAATGAAGGCAAGAAGATCAAGTATGGAGGTATAACATCTGAAGATGTCTGCACTACATTGACAGATTGTAGGGGTTCAGTATACATACCACTGTTAAGACACAGGAAGAAGAACATCCATTTGCAAACTCTATTCTACGAGATCCAGGAATAGGAAACGAGCGGTATTGGTCAGTTCAAAGTACCAATGGTTCGAGTCCTCTGTGGAGGAAGTGGACACCAACAAGGTTCCTGGGTTTTCTTATTACAGGCCAAAGCAGACAACCCTTGTACAATGATAGGGAAACAAAAGAAAATCTCCTAGAAAGTACAGAGGAATAGAAGAAGATTCACTGATCATTTTTGTCCTTTGTTTGTGAAATACATTGTGACAGTCTCCAAAGGTCAATTGTGAACCCATACAATGACTTTCAAAGGACATGTCAATATCCCAAAATGGGCGGTTACAGACCTGCACGCACAACAGCCATAGGAAGCAGTTGATCCCAAACATACTTGTAATCACTATCGGGCAACATTTATAGATGCTTTCTTTTGCAGAGTTTCATAACGACCATGGCGGGTGAAACCAGAAAATTCATAATGCAGAATCAAGGATATAAAGCAAGGCACTACTGCCAGTTTGAATAGGTGAATCTTTGAATTTCCGTTTTAAAATGCTTTTAATTTGAGCCAAACTCTCATGTGGCAGGAGGTAATTGGATGCAAGTCAGCGAGGAGCACATTTTCGTTTTATCAGGGGATTGATTGGACCCCATTTCTAAGAGCAATGTCACAGAACAATTATACGAACTCACGCAAAGAATTGGAAGCCGCTTTGACGCGGTCAAGCAGTTGGGAGTATTGACACGTGGCAGTTAGTCCATTGATTGGATAGCTGGGGTAACATGGCTATAGCAAAATAGTTAGAGAAATTTCAAAATCGGCAAAATCCTCCGTCAGCTCATGTACTGCGCTCAACTATCGACGTGGCACAATTTGATTGGATGTAGGAGGTCAAAACTTGGATAGTTGCCCGTCGCAGAATTGTCCATCATGACACTGTTAGCCTCATTTCATTGGTCTGCTTGAGCCACGATGGTAGTCACTGTCATCTTACTTTAACTTTTAAAAACCAGAAGAATGTATCTTAAAGTTTGTAAAATCTTCCGTCAGGCCCATGACTTCTGCTTTTGAATTTTTAACACTAAAAATGGACATGTGTCAGCATCTTATTAGTTGTCAAGGCTTGATATTGGGGTAAGACAGGCGAGTGTGGCTGATAATTCTAAAGGGAAGAATGAGCATCAGGATAGGGATTATAATAAAACGTGTTATGACAGGAATGACGGAAGGTTTGAAGGGGTTCGTGAAAGGGGACGAGGATATCGCGGAAGATATAGAGGATGAGGCCGAGGTGGAGGAAGGAGTGAATTCCCTCAAGGAACTAGCTATACATGTGGTTCACCTAACCATTATAGGCGTGAATGCCCGCAGAATATAAATCCTGTTCATTTTGTGGAAAGGGGCATAGTTATGAAGAGTGTTCGGACTTATATGAGCATCTCAGTAAGCAGCACAAGCAAGAAAACAAGGTCACAAGGATGGTTAGAATCCAGCGCGCAATAGAGAATTAGTGGATGCCCAAGTTAACACCAGAACCTGAGGTAGTAACAGTCAAGATAACCACACGAGCTGAGGCGGCACACACAAGAGAGGTGTTGCATCAGAAACTGATAATCACTAGGGAAGAGGTTTTGCATGCTAGGTATCCAGATCCAGCTCATCAGAAAGAAGTCTATCAGGAAACGATGGAGGTCCTTAGAAGCCTTCAAGGAGAGATATAGGGTTTGAAAGAGCACTCTCAGAAATTGGAGCACAAGGATACATAACAAGCCCCATCGGATATTGATGATCATCAGAGAGGTATGTAGAACGTTGCACCAAGAGAATATTATTCCTTTATTATGAAATTGGTTGAAAGGGAATACTCTGCGCATGGGAACTGAGACTATAAGATAAATACTTCATGCAAATCTTCCCCCTGATAGTATTGATTATGATAAGGAGATCACTTTGAATACTATTGTGGATGGGTGGCTGTTGAGCAATATCTTGATTGACACAGGTGCGGAAGTAAATGTACTTACATTGGATGTGTGGGAAACAAATGGGGAGACCCCCATTGCGGCCATCATCTAATATATTGTTCATGGAAAATAGAATGAAAGCAACTCCCATAGGAGTTTTGAAAGATGCATCTATCACTATACAAGGGGCCAAATTCACAGGAGACTTTGAAGTGCTAGCACTTGTGGAAGTAGATAGCTTCCCAACTTTGCTTGGGCACCCTTGGTGTTATCCGAACAATGCTGATTTGAGGTTTAAAAAGGGGTATATCAGCTTCGAGAACAAGGAGGAAAGGGTTATAATACTGTTGACAGATGGGAAATCCATGCCATATGTGGAACCTTTAAGTGAAGAAAACTTGAACAGAATCTATATACGCACTATTAATGACCCAGAGGTCCATGATCCATCTAAGGAATGAATCCTTCATTGGGAATATTCTTAGTCAATCAGTGATACTACCAGTGTTGCTTGTGATAATTAGGCTCATGGCACTTATGAAATGGTGGGGCGTGAAGTTAAGCATGCGTGGTTACTTGCAAAAAGGGTTTTCACTCTGTTCGGTGTATAGGCCGCTCAGTACCCCGCTATACTGGATCCAAAGATTTGGTTGGATTCTTACAGGCCATGGAAACAAACTGGGCTGACCAGCTTAAACGACGAGATATGTTGTCATATACTTTGGGTGGGACAACCGTGTGCTGGTGGGTGGTCCACAAGGATAATCTCTTAGAATGGGGAATGATTGGGAATGCCTTATCAACCAGGTTTTCAAGAAGTAATGCACCTACAAAAATTTTCCCTTATCATGGTGATCAACCTACTCAACATCATATCCAGTAGTGTGAGAGACTCTGGGCAGTAGGATAGGAAGCATTACAGCCCTCACTTGGGGTGCACCGAGTTTTATTCTACTCTACAAGGTTACGCGCGTGCTTGGGTATGTATATGCTGAATTACATCATGACACTGGTAATTGGAAAACTTTGACTATAGGGATGATCCAAACTTTCGACTTCTTTTCATCTACACCACTAGTGAACACAACTTTAAGCTTTATCAAGTGCTTAACCATGGGAGATAGTGGGAAAGTCAGAAGAACTTATTTAGGAATTATTTGGTGAGACAGAGATAGGGGTGCACGTTTTGTGGATGAAGAAGATGATATCATATTAATTGAGTGTGCTTCTCTGGAAAAAGATAAGGGGAAGATGGTTTACATAATTGATGAGGAGGAAGTTGAGCACTTGGATGTGGATCATTCACATGGAACACGTGAAGTGTTAGCCATAGTGCGGATGTAGATGTGCACGCATATCATGAACCTATGAAGACAACAAAGGTCAATATAGGCACAGAAGCTGAACCTAAGGAGGTGATAATTGGGGATTACTGGTCAGAATCAGAGGTAGCAAAGATCATAGAGTTACTTTGAGACTATGAGGACTTATTCCTAAGAGGATACCATGAACTTAAAGGCGTGCATATATCACTTAGAGAAATGAAGATAAAGCTCAAGGAAGGTGCGCACCCTGTTAGGAAGTGACCATATCAGTATGAATCCCAATTTGTGTGAGAAAGTAAAGGAGGAGATTGACAGGATGTTAAAATCTGGGATCATTAAACCATTGGATGAATCAAAATGGGTCAGTTCTATGGTGATAAGCATAAAACAGGATGGTAGGATTCAAATTTGTGTTGATTATAGAAATTTGAATGCAGCATGTGTTACAGACCCCTTTCCTACGCCATTCATGGAGGAAATATTAGGAGTGGCTGGGCACAAGATATATTCATTTACAGATGGGTTTTTAGGGTATCATCAGGTTAGGATTTCCCCGGAAGATCAAGAGAAGATTCCACCTTCACTACTGAATGGGGAATCTTTGCCTATACTGTGATGCCCTTTGGATTAAAGAATGCACCTACTGTATTTTCAAGGATAGTGGTACAAGTGTTCAAGGATTTTATTCATAACTTCTTACAGGTCTATCTTGATGATTGGACCATTTATGGGCTAATTAAAAATTACTGTGACAATTTGCGCTTAATGTTTGAAAGATGTCGACAGTTGAGTATCTCATTAAACATCAAGAAGTGCATCTTTGCTACTCCCTTTGGCACACTTTTAGGACTCATTATCTGCAAGGAAGGGTTGCTGGTTGATCCAGCTAAAGTTGCAATCATCATAGGCTTGAAAGCACCTGCCAGTTAGTGCGAGGTGCACAGAATTTTTGGGTCATACAGGGTATTATAGGAAGTTTATAAAAGGGTATGCCAAATTTGCTGTGCCCTTGGACGAATTTCTCAAGGGAAAAGGTACATTTTATTGGGGGGAGTCACAGCAGCGCGCGTTTGAGATATTAAAGAAGAAAGTTACTACCGCGCCTATCTTGCGCTTTCCTTCATGGGATAAACCTTTTCATGTTCATGTGGACACCTCTAACACAACCATTGGTGTTGTCTTAGCTCAACTAGGAGAAGGTATTGTTGATCATCCCATTTGGTTTGCTAGTAGGAAGTTGACCCCTGCAGAATAGAATTATACCACTACAGAGCGCGAGGCCTTGTCCATGATTTATGCCATGCAAAAATTTCATCAGTATTTGTTGACCACACCATTTGTGTTTTATACAGATCATATGGAATTAAAGTATTTGGTGAACAAGCCCATTTTACAGGGGTGCATATGCCGATGGATACTTTTATTTCAAGATTTTGACTTTACGGTTGTGGTAAAACTAGGCAAAATCAATTATGGATTGGATAACTTGTCTAGAATTCAATCAGGAGAAGAGGCACAAACAATAAAAGAGACCATGCCTGATGCACAGCTGTATAGGTTACAATGTGCACCATCAGAAATTGGAGGACATTTTTGTCTTTCTAAAGACTGGTATGGCACCAGAAGGCATGAAATATTTAGAGAAGAAGTAACTTGTTATTCGCACTGCACCATTCATGTTAATTAGTGGTGATTTGTACAAATTAGGCAGATATGAGGTGTTATGCCGTTGTGGATTGGAGCATGAATGAAAGGATATAATGGAAGAAGCACATGGTGGTATTGCAGGTGATGCAACAACGCACAAGATCCTACTTGCTGGTTTGTGGTGGGAAACATTGTACAATGATTGTAAAGAGTATTGTAAAACATGTGACCATTGTCAACGTCTCGGTCGACTAGGACAAAGGGATGAGATGCCTCTACTTACAAGTGTAGAACCCTTTGAGAAATGGGCAATTGACTTTGTCGGGTCTATATCACTAACCACGTGCAGGACTGGATCACGCTATATCATCACTTGTACAGATTATCTTACCCGATGGGTAGAAGCAGCACCTGCCAAGGACTGTATAGCAGCTACAACAACAAGGTTCTTATGGGAGAATGTTCTTACAACCTATGGCTATCCTTTAAGTTTCACAAGTGATGGGGCACACATTTTTTAAATGAGACAATACAAGTTATTTTAGATGAGTTTATGGTTGCCCACCATAAGACTACACCCTATCGCCCTCAGGAAAATGGGACTGCTGAGGATTTCAACAAGATTTTGAACCACACATTGACCAAGATTTGTGATGTTGGAAGGAAAGATTGGGATGATAAAGTATCTACTATTCTTTGGGCTTATAGAACAACATACAAAAGATTGAACAAAGCCACACCTTTTCAATTGGTGTTTGGCGCAGAAGCTGTTCTTCCTATAGAATTTATGTTACCTTCTTTGCGCATTGCACATGCTGGAGGTCTAGCTGATGAGCAAGCCTTGGAAGAACGGATTGAGAAGATGGTTCAACTAGATGAGTGCTGAGCCATTGCACGCTGGAGTCATAAACAAGAGAAAGTGTGCCAAAAGGCATGACATGATCGACACATCAGGAATAAGAAACTTGTGGTAGGACAAATGGTACTTCTGTATGACTCCAAGTTTTTGCACCATCTAGGAAAGCTCAAGGTGCATTGGTTGGGGCCGTATGTTATCACTCATATACTTGAGTCAGGTGCTTGTCAGTTAGACACAATTGATGGCACAAGGTTTCCCGGTTACTTTAACAGGAGTAGGTTGAAGCCCTACTATAAATAAGTCTTCTTGGTGTTTGTAATAAGGTAGTATTGCCAGATAAATTAGGTTTCCCTTTCTGCATTTCCTTAATGTGTTTCTTTCATCGTTGCTATGATTTTTCAATTTAGCTCTTATTTGTGTAATAAGCATGCTTGCGTGCATGAAGCTAACTATAATATGAAGCATGTTGATGCGCAGAGGACTACACATCCTTTTCATGTGGGGTGGCTTGTTGGTGACTCTCAGGTATATGCTGTGAAGATTTCATGCTGCGGGTGTTGAGAAAGAAGGTTGCTAAGGGTAACTGATAAAAGATTGCTTCTCAAGATAAGAAAGGATGAAGATGGATGACGGAACATATAATGTGAGGTAAGCGATGGCCATGGTAACTACCAGGAGATGGTGCAGTGATGAGGTACTCAGGTGTTAGAGTGCACGCTAAAGAGAAGTTAGTAACAAAGGGTAAAAATGCATGTTAGAAGGTTATAACATTTTGCGCGGAAGGTATACCACGTGGAATTGATAAAAATGGGTAATAAATGAGGAGAATTTGGTAGGTGGAGGAGCAATTAATGTCGCAGAAAGTTGTAATCTATATAAGGATGGGATGTGATTTCATTTTTACCCTTGCGGCTATGAGAATTTGACAAAGAGCCTACACACGAAGAACTAAGTAAAGTGATTCAAGGTACAAAGCAAGCGAACCAGGTACGAAAGACATATCTATTTATTAGAAGGGCTTGAATCCCCTAGCAAAAGGGTTTGAATGAAGCAGAGTAACAAAATAGAGCTAGGGTTTGAAGCAAACTACTAAAAACTTACTGTAAACAGTCAAGAAAACAAAACCCAAAGAGAAGAATGACACCAAAGAAGAAAGCAACACCGGTAAAAGAAAAGAAGAAGGTAGTAGTAGAAGAAGAGGAAGAGATGGCCTCGGAAAGCAATTTTTTAGAAATACAGTACCTTGAGGAAGTAATTTTTGGCCAGGAATGGGATACCCACATACGACAGAGTAAGATAAGTGAATATAATCACCGGACCAATGAAAACCAGAAGAAATTAGACTACTTTCTCACTTCCCGAATGAACAGGTGAACTAAGGATGGAATGCCAATATATGATGATGCTAGGGAAAGGTTACTGAAAGGGAATGGTGTCTACTAGCTATATGAGCTCCCATAATTTGGAAAGTATGCACCATTGTATAGATGGCTGATGAGCCGAGTCCATGAGGACTTTTTCTAATTTTTAGGACGGAGGGTAAGATTGACACCCATTCTTATTGCCACAATAACTAGATTAAGGGCAACATGCGAAGATATTAAGACTGACCTAGCCGACAAAAGTGCCATCTTGTAGACACAGAAAGTGTTGGGATATCAAAAAGGACCATACGAAATGGACATTGATAAAGTGAAAAATTGTCCAGTAGTACAGGCAACAACACACCTAATTACAAAATTGAATGACCAAGAACGCTGGTCACAAGTTAACTCTATGTGGTTACATGTGGCAAAACGCATGTCAGAAGGAACCACTTATAACATTGCCAGCTTCACTGCAGAGCAGATAGTAGAGGAAGCACACATAGGAAATAAGATAAGTTTTGGTTGTGTCTTACTAAGTTTAGTCTTCATGGAGATTGGGGTACCTGATGGCCCAAAAGAGAATATATGGGAATACCCCATGAATCACAAGTCTCCAGCTGAATGATTCAGCAAATATCTATGCAAGGGGTCAATGACAGATGAGGTGAAGGAGCGAGCAGAGATGTGGTATGATAGGCTCCACGTGACGTTTGGAGAGGAATGGCGTATACCCTAGGATTTTCCTTTGGTTCTAGGGAAGTAGGTAGAATTTACAGTCTACCAACATTTTTGTATTGCACGCTTTCCAATGGTAGATGGGTCATGGAGCCCCTAGTGCAAACTACCTTACACATTTCCTGTGCAATACTTCCAAGCTTCAGTTCATTAGTTCACCAACACATGAAGGTTAGTGTTTAATGTGAAAAAGGTGGAATGTGAATACCACACCCTATGGAAGATGTATGGATATCCAGGGAGGAATGTGTACAACGAGAATAATATCTCAGAGATTTTGAGCATTAACCTAGAAACATTGGCCATTACGGATATCGGGGCCATGCTGATATACCTCCAACTTAAGCCCAAAATGGAGAATAACAAGTATATGGAAAATGAGTTCGCGCTTCTAGGACCACCGAATGGGAAGCATACTATGGAGAACATTCTTGCACCTAGGCCCTCTGAACCCAAGCAAGATGATGAGGAAGAGGATGAAGAACATGAGGATAGTGGCAGCTTGGTGTGAAGGAGGAAGCAGCCATCTAGGCAAGAGAAGGAGCACGTGACAACTTCCCATGGAGAAGGAGATATGGGGGAGGAACAAGGTGCAACCAAAGGTTTAAGAAGGTATTTAAGTGCATAAGGGCGCAAGGAGAAACCCAGCAAGTGAAGGAGCCTATGGAGAAGAAAAGAAGAAAACTTATGCTAAGTGAGGAAGCTGAAGAATCTGAGGCGAAGGCACCTTCATCTCCAGTAGAAGAAGAGCATAAACACAAGGAGGAGAAAATGGAAGGAGAAGAAGGGGAACAATCAGAGGCTACACATGACAAGGGTGAGGATACATCTAGTAGTCCTAACTTTGATGCAGCCATTCCCAGAGGGCCCAAATCCCGTTGAACAGGGGAGGATGCCAAGGCACATACCATGGGGTATGTAAGAAGACCCAAATCTGATTATTCACACTCGGTTTCAGAGCACCATCGAGTCAGAAGGATCTATTCAGATGGGTGCTCATGGATGAGGACAAGGAAACTCTGCGCACAAGGAAGTAGCTTTCATGGTTGATGCACACACATATGGATGAGCCCGATACTTTGATGTCGGTAAAGAATCGTGTGCATGTCAAGACAATTGAAGAAGGCACCTAAAATAAGGCACATGACAATTAAGCCAACAGTGATGTCAGATGAGCAGGTAAGCAATGCTCTGGTAAATGTATCTACTGAAGTAGCAAGAAGAAACATTGATAAATCTGCTACCATTAAGGTGCTGACAGTAGAAATTGAAAGCCAAAGATGTGGAGATAGCACGCCTAGTATAGGAAAAGGATTTTATCAAGAGAAAACATGACACTTTTGTTAATATGGCGGAGGAAATTGGAGATGATGTCCTTAAGGTACACCCACATTTAGAATCCCAAGTGTCAAAAGAATCTCCTTCTACAATGCACTGTGTAAAGACAATGATAACATTAGTGTTGGAGGATGAAAAGGTGCGTGTATCAGCACAACCAAAGGACCCCGAGGGAAAAGGTAGAGAAAGTGCAGGATGCAATAGCAAGGAAGATTGCTACTTATGAAGTCCTACTACAAGCCACCCGCGACGAACTAAAGAAAGCTGATCATGCGCTAATGATATGAACAGCCCCAGATGCGCTGATCGTGATAAAAACATTAGAGGAGGAAAATGAAGTACACAAGGCTATGAAGGATGCTACCCTAGGCCACGCTGAACGATTACTCCTGGTGAAGCAAAAGTGTGAGACACTGGCTGCGGCACAGGCACTGCATAAGGAGAGGTTAGATTAGCTTGGAAAGCTCATTGCTCAAAAGATGGATGTATTGGAGGGGGTGCAAACCTCTATGTCAAGCGTAATGCTTGTGATACAAAATGAGCAAGGAAAACTCACTATGGAAGATCTGCAGTCCATCATTGCAGACTGTGCCTGAGATGGCAGGAGTGGCGTTAACGGAGTGGGAGAACCTAGAAACAGATATAAAAGAAGAATATCCAGAGTTGCTGCTTCAGGATGAAATGGAGGGGCCTGAGGCTTGAACAATTTTGTTAGTTGCCTATACCTTATTCACAATTCTTTATTTCAACCATTCTTTATTTATCCATTCTTTGTGTAAGTTTTGGACATCGCCATTGTCAGGGTGACAATGAGATTAGTGTGGGGTAATGTTGATAAGAGAAAACACTTGGTTGAACTTGCACACAGAGTTCGCACGAAAGAACAACACAGGAGAAAAGGTGTGAAGGTATAGGAAGGCATCACACATAGAGGTGTAGCGTCAGAATTTCAGGACTTAGCCGATTTTGGAAATCAAGTCTATTATTAGAGATTAGCGTGCGGAGCACACAAAGCAATGCCGAGACTTACGTGCCACTCTTCGTGGAGATTTTTAAAGAGTATGTCAAATCAGTCTTGCATGGGCATAAGCTAAGGATAGATCCACCACTATAGTTAACTATCAGTGATCTATAGATAACATACTTGCATGTATGGCTATAGTTGTAAAAGGTGCGTGGCTGTTATTAGCATGCGACCTATTTCTGGTAGAGTTAAGTGGTGAAGGGCTAGTTCCCCACCCTATATATATGTGATGAATTACTTAGTAAGATATATATATATATATATATATATATATAGAGAGAGAGATAGAGAGAGAGAGAGAGAGAGAGAGAGATGCTTTGAAGGATGAGATATACATGAGTACATGAGACTGGATAATTGTAACAAATCCATGCACACATGTCTGGTATTGTATGAAGCTTTTGTACTATTGGTACGATGAATATATAAAGAATATTGGCTGAACAATAGTGTGTGATATGTTTTGTCAACATATATTATTATTATCAGGATGATTTACATTTAAGCGCTTATAGATCTAGTTCAGTATAATGGTGAATAAATGGATTAGTTTCTAAAATATATATTTACTGCTTTATCATGCTACCATTCTACTATAGCAACACTTAAGAGGGACCCGGTACCTTTGCGCTCTTCGGGGTGAGCGCTCAGCCTAGGCTAAGTGATGTGCCAGCGCAACTAGGTGTTAACTAAGAATTCTAGGCTGCATCACACAAGATTGCCTAAATCTGACGGAAAAAAGGTCATCATGGTTGTGGTGGATAGACTCACCAAATATGCTCATTTTTGTGCCTTGGCACACCCATTTTCTGTAAGCATGGTAGCAACAACCTTCATGGACACAGTTCAAAAGCTTTATGGGACATTGAAGATTATAGTGAGTGATCGAGACCCTATATTTACTAGTAATTTTTGGATTGATTTATTCTCATGTTTGGGTACTCAGTTAGCTCATAGCTCTTCATATCATCCCCAGTTTGACGGGAAAATAGAAGTTGTAAATAAGTGTTTGGAGGGATATCTCTGTTGCTTTACATCCGATAAACAAGCAAGACGGGTCCAATGGTTGCCACTTGCAGAATGGTGGTATAACACTTCCTTCCATACTTCATCTAAAATGTCTCCTTTTTTGTCACTCTATGGGTACCGTCCACCATCCATCACATCATCATTGAGAGCACAACCGTGGGTTAGAGCAGTAGAAGAACACATTCAGTATCAACAAGAGGTCCTCTCTAGTCTTAAGGAGATCTTGGTCATGGCACAAAACCACATGAAGCAACAGGCTGATCAACATTGCACGGAAAGGCATTTTGAAGTCGGTGATTGGGTTTTTCTATGGTTAAAACCATATAAGAAAATGTCTTTGAAACAACAACAAAAGGATAACAAAATTTCACCGAAGTATTATGGCCCTTATCAAGTATTACAGAATATTGGTACTATAGTGCATATAAATTAGAACTTCCAAAATCAACCAGAATACATCCAGTATTTCATGTTTCTTTCCTAAAGAAAGTAATTGGATAGAGAGTATCAGCCCAAACTATGTTACCTAAGCTCAATGAGGAGGGGAGGGTCATCTTGGAACCTGAATGCATCCTTCAAACACACACTAAAAAGATTGAGGACATGGGTTATTACTGAGTACTTGATCAAGTGGAAGAATATGGACAATGAAGATGTAACATGGGAAGATATGACATTCTTGCAGTAGCACCCAGAGCTTCTCAACATTGGGGGAAAATGTTGCTTTGAAGGGGAGGGCATGTTATTCCCTTAACGTATTGCTTGCATTAGGATATGAGTAGCCGAATTGTGGCTTACCATATCATTTTATTATATCATTTATACTTTATCATGCTTAGTAGGTCAGCCTTGGTGATGCCCCATAACATATGAATAGGATATATAGGGGATTTTAGGTAGAATTTCATCATGATTGGAGTATTTAAAGTATTATTGTATGGTTTGGGAGGTTGCCCCCTCGAAGTGGTGAAGCCTATTATAATTGCATATTGAGATCATTATTCTGGAATATTGTGTTATTTGGTGTTATATTTCTGCTCATGATTTGAATTATACAAGTAATTTTCATTACAAATTTCAATTTTTCACCCATACTTGCCCATTCTGTACTATTATGTTGTGTTTTCCCTATTTTTGACTGGGGTGCCCAACAAGGGCTTGGGCACCCCAGGTGCTCTAGTCCCCTCTCGATACCCTGATCCTCTTTGTACTTTCCTCTTACTTTTTGGGCACTTTTATAGCTATCTGAGCTTCTTATATTTTTGGCAGTCGACCTTTTTTGAGGTTAATTATGAAATTAAAGCAAGAGAAACATATAAATATAAAGTTATGTGACCATAATGAGGGACCAAGCACTAAGCATCTAGTATCTCCACCTAAGGTTGCATCCATAAAGGACATCTATAACTCCATTTGCATCCATCTAGCTCCATCACAAGGGACACAAGGTTGGTTCATCTACATCACACTTCATAAGAGGGGAGTCTATTGTTTCCATTCACACATTTATTACATTCTACATCTAGTTACTTTCTCGTTACTTCACAAAGTGTGACTGACACAAAAGTAACCTAAGGCACAATTCCACCACACACACACCTAGAACTACATTGGGTCTGATATGTAGTGGAATGATCAGTGATAAGTCCATCCATTTGGCAGCTGAGGATAGTCTAACCCCTTTATATGTGAAAGAGTTTGTGAGAATCATAATAAAAAACTGTGCACCACGATGAAGTTGCACTCCAAAGGAAACATAATAGCTCCAATGTAATCACAAGGAGGAATCGATCAATCAATGGAAGAACTTGCATAATAGAACAAAGCTTGCACATAGAGAAAGAAAACAAAGTGTCTTAGCATACTCATAAATGTCAAATGAAGGAATACATATAGGGTGCTGAGTAACCCTAGTGCATGACACATAAGTAAATCCTAAACCTAACCCTAAACCTAACCCATGTGAGATGACCCTCCATATGTGAGTGGAGGACACATAGGATCCCACACACCAACACCCCCCTTCATCGAAGCTGGGGTAGCAGCTATGATGAGTCAGATAGAACAAGAAGACACTCCTAAACAACTAAGAAAGATGTGTCAATGGGGCCCGAAAACTAAAGGCCTGATAAGGTGCCCATGTACAAACAACATCTTCCTAGAGAAGAAGAAGAAGAAGAAGAAGAAGAAGAAGAGAAGGACTATATAGCCCGAAGAAGATGAGAAGCTGCATAAGACCTCACCCCAAGAAGAGACTGCAAGTGAAGAAACTTCACCTCAGTGAAGGGCTTGGTGAATATATTTGCAATCTGATCAGTTGTCTGAATGTACTGAATGTCGATGATACCATCATGAATAAGCTCTCGTATGAAGTGCATATGGATCTCAATGTGCTTCATCTGTTGATGTTGAACTAGATTTCTACAAATTGAGATAGTGCTCATGTTATCACAATAGATAATGGTAGGCCACCGAAAGTGGATGCCAAAATCTGTCAGAATACCCCGTAGCCAAACAAACTATGTGGCAATGTTAACTGCTCCTCTGTATTCTGCCTCTGTAGAAGATATTGCAATTACATTCTACTTCTTGCTAGACCAACTAATAGGACCCAAACCAAGAGAGAAACTATAGCTAGAGGTAGATTTCTGATGATCTAAGTCACTGGCCCAATCCGAATCTGTGAACCCAATCAAATCAATATCCACCCCTCCATAATAGTGAATACCATCAGTATGGGTGCCACGAACATAATGAAGGATCCACTTAGCTACTTTCCAATGTAGCTCATGTGGCTCTTGCATGAATCTAGACATGATCCCAACATCATAAGATAAATTCGGTTGAGTGTGAGTCAAGTAAATCAAGCTCCCCAACAACTGTCGATAAAGGGTACCATCAACCAAGGGAGTAGAGCAATCAGAAACCAACTTAACCCCGAAAGAAAAGGAGTAGGAGAAGACTTGCAATCAGACATCTGAAAACGAGCAAGCAAGTCAAGAGCATACTTAGGTTGCGAAATCAAAATTCCTGAGTTAGATTGTGAAATCTGGATCCCAAGAAAGTAATGAAGCAGGCCTAAGTCAATCATGGAAAACCTATTGGCCAAGGCGATCTTCACAGAATCAATGATAGAGGAAGAACTACTTGTGATCAACAAGTCATCAACATAGAGAACAAGAATGAGTATGGAGTCATCTTGCCATAGAATATAAACATTTGGATCAGAGTGACACCTAGTAAACCCTGATGTAAGTAAAAAGGAGTCCATCTTAGCATACCAAGCCCGAGGGGCTTGTTTAAGGCCATAAAGAGACTTCTTTAACTTAAAAATGAGTGAGGGATCATGGACATAACCTGGAGGTTGTTCCATGTAGATCTCTTCCTCTAGGTCACCATGAAGGAAGGCACTTTTAACATCCATTTGATGAAACTTTCCATCTGTTTGTTGCGGCAATGGCAAGGGTCAGTCGAATAGAAGTCATCTTCACAACCGGAGAAAAGGTTTCAGTATAATCAACCCTAGCTATATGGGAGAAACCCTTATCTACTAATCACGCTTTAAACTTTTCGACATCTCCATCTACTCCATACTTTTTTCGGAACACCCACTTACACCGAATGATTTTTCTTCCTTTTGGAAGAGGGGTGAGATCCCAAGTATCATTCTTCATGAGAGAGGAATACTCCTCATCCATGGCAGAATCCCACTCAGGAATACCAGAAGCCTCCCAAAAATACTGTGGATCAGAATCAAAGGTGAAGAAAGAGTGGGGTCTAATGAAATCTAAGTGAGTACATCTCATATCTGAAGTATCTCCAACTAAATCTCCAACACTTTGCAAAGTTTCCTAGCCCAAAGAGGACCAGGAGGATCAGGCTCTGAGTCGGAAGATTTGTCACTTGAGTGAGAAGGGACATAGTCCTCATCATCACTACTGTCAAAATCGGAAGACTCAAGGGTCTGATGGTCAGGAGGATCAGGAAGAGGAGCACGCTCAACAACATCATCATCTGATGAGTCAGAATCTGAATCAGCAAGCTGAAGAACCTCAATAGGTAGAGAAGTAGAAGTCGAAGAAGACTCATCGAACTTAACACTTCTCTCAATATAAAGCTCATGAGAATTAGGATTCAACAATTGATATCCCTTCACGCCATTAGGATACCCTACAAAGATACAAGGTTTGGATTGTGGTTCCAATGCCTTGCGTTTCTTCTTGGGAATCTGAGCCATAGCCTTGGATCCAAAGACTCGAAAGTGCTCAACATCAGGCTTGCATCCAAACTAGGCTTCAAAGGGTGTCATCCCTCTTACTACCTTATGTGGAACATAGTTCTGAATGTAATTAACATAATTCACTGCTTCAGCCCAAAACTGTGGAGGAAGAGACTTCAAATGAATCATACAAGTGGCCATCTCCTTAAGAGTATGGTTCTTTCTTTCTACTACTCCATTCTGCGAAGGGCTATAAGCAACTGTATGCTGCAAGGAGATCCCTTCAGAAGTACAGAAATCCATGAACCTATTGTTTACATATTCACCTCCATTGTCAGTTTGAAGAACCTTAATAGACCGTTCCACCTATTTCTTAGCAAGAGCCTTAAAGTCCTGAAAAATGTTCAAAGACTTTAGACTTAAGCTTAAGAAAATATACCCAAGTATATCACGAATAGTCATCAATGAAGGTGAGCACATAAAGAGCTCTAGTAAAAGAAGGAGATGGAAATGGACCAGAAATATTGTTGTGAACAAGATCCAAAGGATGAGTAGCTCTCCAGGATTTTCCTTTGTCAAAGTTCTTTTCAGGATGCTTTCCAAGGGTACAACCCTCACAAAGACCCTTAGAAAACTTGATGCGGGGTAACCCATTGACCATTTCGTTTTGGCTCAATTGTTCAAGGTAGCGATAATTTAGATGTCTAAAATACTCATGCCATAGCTTACTAACCTCATTTGCATGAGTGAGCAAGGCAGTGGGCGTAGAATCAGAAGTAAAGTGGGAAAAGGTATAAAACCATGAATGGTGATCCACCTTTCCCTCAGCCACTGTAGTGTCATCGTTAAGCTCACGAATAATCACTGAGTTAGGACCAAATTCCACTCACATTCCTTCACCAAGGTGAGTAATTTGGTAAACCGATAGGATATTGGTAGAGAGATCAGGAACACTCAACACTTGGTTAAATGTTCCCCCATCCATCTCTACCGATACACTACCAAAACCCAACACTGTCATGTCATTACCCATCATGATTTGGGACATACCACAAGGCTCGATGTTGGAGAACTCAACATGTGAAGAATCCATGTGGTGTGAGGCACCAAAATCTATAATCCACGTCGATGAAGGAGAAACTTTGGCTACAAGGGCCTTTCCTTTCTTCTTATCAAATTTAGAACCTTTTGTAGTAGAAGACTCAGTCTTTGGAGCATTTTGTTTGATAGACTCAGGAACACCTATTTGATTTTTCTCAAGTAAATGAGTAAGGTGATCAATTTGTTTTCTCATACACAGTATGCTCTTTATGACTAGGATTCTTGCAATATGAACACAAATACTTGTCTTTATGTGCTCTAGGCTCAGAAGTCGAAGCGTTTGTGTTAAATTTAGTTTTGGTCTTGGTTTCCTTCTTAGGTTGATCCTTTTTTTTCTTTCTTCTTTTCAGTCTTCTTTTCCTTACTAGTACTCACTTTAAGGGCATGAGACTTGGAATTGAGAGACCCCATTTGAATGAGTTTTTCCTGTTCTTGAATGAGTTGGGATGAAAAAAAGTCAAAGGAGGGCATATTCCAATCCTTGCCCAAGGTAACTTTTGTAGTGTAAAAAGTTGACACAAAGACAGAATATTCAGGACCTAACTTAGAGAGAATCGACAAGATCAGTTGAGAATCTTTCTTCTCTACTTGACATTCCTTTAACAACAATCTAGTGTGGACAAACTTAGAGAAGAATGCTTGTAGGTTTTCAAAATCACTAGGATTTAACCCTAGTAGTTTGTTTTCCAACTCATGCACTCTCATGTCATCTTGTTGTCCAAACATTCCATCTAATGTTTTCCACGTAGAATTAGGTGTTTCAGATGACTCAATGTGGAAGAGCAAGTCATGAGAAATGGACATGCAAAGAAGACCTAAAGCTTCATCACTATGGTTTAACCACTTAGATTTTTCAGGGTCGTTGTCTGGTTTAGTCTCAGTTCCCATGGTGATGCAGAATAACCCTTTACCCCTTAGTTTCATAATTTTTTTCGATCTCCATTCGAAGAAGTTGAACAACATAAGAAAAGGAATTGAAAGTGCATCCATAGTGAAGAGAGAGAGAGAGAATGCAGAAAAGAAACACAAGAATCACAACCACCCAAGACAATATAATAACCCCCCTTCTTTCGGCACTTTATAGTTTAGTGCATTGAATACAATCGGGTCTGAGCATGCATCTTGAAAAAATTGGTAACTCACCTTGCAATCAGTGTAATAACGTGCAAGAGAGGAGACCACAATCATGTGTTTCGTGGAGCGCAACAAAGTGACATCGTATACAAGCACAAATTGTAAAAAACTAGGAAGGAGGTGAAATCAAATCCTGGTTGTGAGAAAAAGTGTCTCACGTCGCAAAGGATACCCCCTTGCTGCAAACTATGGTGGATGCGCTCACTAGTCGCAAGCAATAATAAGGGTAAAATACAATGTTTTAAACGAACTCAAGATGAGTCTGAGAGATCTTCAGAATGCCAGAAAAGCACGCGGAAGACAAATAGGAGCTTCAGAGTGTTACTACACACTTGAGCGCACAATTAGTAAAAAAATCGACAATAACGCTTAAAAAATTATCATTTTGAAACACCTAATTTAGCTAATTTTAAAGCTATGGGAGCTAAGAAAAATGATAATTAATGTTAATTTAAAGTATGATTTAAATTAGGATCTAATCGTAAATGAGATTCATAATTAATAGAAATTGATTTAATATAATTAAATCTAATTAATTATGAAAAAACTAATTAAGATCTAATTAAAAAATTAAATCCTAATTAAATATTTAAATACTTTCCTTTTTAAAAGGAATCATATTTAAATTGTTTCCCTAAACCAATTTAAAATATTCGGTTAAGATCTGAAAAAAAAACTAACTACCATATTTAAAAAAATTTAAAAAAGACTAATTACCATTAATTTTCTTAATAGAAAGAGATTTAAAAAATCTTACCGTTATGTTATTAAAAGGCACCCACCGAAATGAAATTTGGTGATACCCAAGCTTGAGTTGGAGCCGGCAAAGCCATGGGAGGAAAGCTTGAGTAACGACTGAGTGTTGGAGGAGTCTACCGTCGGCGTGCTTTGAGGAAAAAGTAAGGGCTGAGGGAGCAGGTGGATGGGCTCGGCAGGGGGAGCTGTAGGTGAGGGGAGAGCTCATGGGCGAGTTAGACCACGAGCAGGGTAGAGACACAGAGGATAGACATTAGACCAAGAGAGCCAGAAAAACAGACCACACCAAACCACAAATTCAGAGAACCAGAGGATTCAGGGTAGCAAACTTGCAAAAAACACGACACTACAGGTTTGAACGATGAGGGGCTCGGTTTAGATAGAACATGGCCAAGGAACTTAGCTGCAGGTACAAAAACACACCAGAACATGAGATTGCAGGTGGAGTAGAGACTAGCTGACAGATCCGAACCACAAGCAGAGAGCTATGGAGAGGTCTGAAGCTATCCAAAAAAATACATGTGACCCTAGAGCTTGGATTAGAGGTCAAAGATGTTTGGTGGATAGAACTTGGACTGAGCAAATCAAAAACACCAAACTTCAGGTCAAACTGAGTAACAGATTGAGCCTGGTATCTCTATAAAAACACATAAAAAACACAGATGAAAAAAACAAAAATCTACAAGAAAATTTCACTTCCAATAAAAAAGATAAAAAACCAGAAGAAATGAACCTCTATTTTTTAGTTGATCTGCCAAATTTATGCACATAGCTAGCTAAATGTAGCTATAAAACCCATGAAAACTCAAGGAGATCTGCACATGCACGAAGAACATAGTAAAAACAAAAACTTTCCAAGAACATCTTGTTAAAGAACGTTAGCAATAAATTTCCAGAATCTAATGATCGAAAAACTTGCACGAGGAGTAAAAAAAATGAAACCAAGAGTAATCACAACTCAAATGATGAATACATGATTTACCCAATCTCAGCTCTGATACCATGAAATATTTTGTGAGAATCGTATCGAAAACTATGCACCATGATGAAGTTGCACTCCAAAGGAAATGTAATAGCTCTAGCATAATCACAAGGAGGAATCGATCAATCAATGGAAGAACTTGCATAACAAAACAAAGCTTGCACATAGAGAAAGACAATGGAGTGTCTTGGCATACTCATAAATTTCAAATGAAAGGATACATATAGGGTGTTGAGTAACCCTAGTGCATGACACACAAGCAAACCCTAAACCTAACCTAAACCTAACCCATGTGAGATGACCCTCCATATGTGAGTGGAGCAACACATAGGATCCCACACACCAACAATATGGATCTTTCTTTTTTAGGGTTTTGATGTTTTTTCTAGAGTTTTGTAGGTGATTCTTTTATTATAGGTTTACTAGTGCTTCAGCTATCATACAATGACATTCACGCAATAGGAAGTGAATGAAAGGAAAGATAACCAGATCGTACCAAGCCAAGAACACATATGCTAATCAAACACCATGATCACATAAGATGAAAGCAATTCACCAGAATAGCTTTACATAAAACCTTTGCAAACAAATGAGCAGAAATATCATATATTATTATGGAACTCAATAGAATACATTGAGAATGGGCCTTTCTTAAATAGACAAGGAATAAAAAATCTAAGAACCAGTCAAGGTCGTAGATCAAGCCATAAATCAAGGAAATAACTAGTCATCAAAGAACTAGTCAAGACCATATATTTAGGAGAGAACTAGACATCAAGGATCTAGTCAATACCATAGATCAAGGAAAGAACTATACCTAACAACTAGATAATATCTCCTAATATCTAAATAAGATAAAATAAAATATCCACACACATAAGTGGGTGATGATAAATACAATAAAGGTAAAATAAAGTACCTAGGTAAACATGAGCTAAGGTAAATACCTACTATAACACCCCCCCTTAAGTGAAGCTAGGGGCTAAAATAGAAGTGGCATGTCCACAGTATGAGTCCCGACAACTAGGCCTGATGAAGTACTCATGTATAATAACTGGGAAAAAGGGACACCGCAAGGTACCCAAAACCAGTAACAACAAAGTAAAGAGAGTAAATACCCACTCCAAAGCATCCCAAGAATCTCGGCTCAAAAAAATCATACAATGTTGAAGAATTTTGGTGTGCACTATGGTCTGAATCCATTGCTCGATCAAAAAATAAAAACAATTGACACTGGGCTCCACCAGAATATCTCCATATAAGGATACTATCAATGGAGTGATGTCGAAAGTGCCAAAAAACACTAAACATAATTTGATCAAGTGCTACAAATAGGTGTACCATGATCCAAGAAAAATAACCAAAGAAACAAGGCAAGGACACAAACTCCAGAGTGTAATGATCTAAGAAAATCCAAGGTAACAAGGCAAGGACATGAAACCCGAAGAAGTAGGATCAGCACCACACCCTCCCATACTGCTAAATGAGTGGAGTGATGCTACAAATTTGTATGAGTTGTCAAAACAACTACTCGAAAACTGAAAAACTAACACTGGAATGCACCAAAATATATCCCCCATAAGAGATATTGTCAACATGCCAAAAGTGTCGAAAAGACAGATACAAAATCTCTCAACAAATAAGAGAGATACACTACACCTGCTGAAGAAAAATGCTCAAAACAAGAAGCATCACAATGCAGAAGGTATAGAAAGTGAAGCAAGAGGCCGAATGGTGGAGGAGCCATGCCTGTAGAGTCCTCTCAACGAATGCTTATGTCACCTCCATGAGTGATTAGATACCCACCCCAAATCAACACGGATGGATGAAGAAGATACCTGCATATGACTTGGTGCAAAATTCACAATGGATGCATGCAAAAGAACATCAGAATGTGAGTCAGGTTGATCATGTCTAATAGCTGAAATCTCAGGTTTGTCAATCCTGAGTGAAGGTGCAGAACTCATGTGTTGCTCATGATCCTCAGAAAGAGTCGAGCGAACAAATAAAGGAGCTCTGTCAATGTGTGATCCCAATGAAGTATTTTCTCAAAAACCAATGTCATGACGAGAATTCCACTTAACATGTGGAATCGAGGAAACAATACCCTGTGAATGTCTGCCAATGACTCCTCTAGTGAGACCCATAGAATGGAGCATGCTAGAACTAAATGCAGTGGTATGTTTCTTAAAAAATCCATGCAGCTGAGTAGAAGTAGGATACACAACATGTGGTACTGTAATATGCACAGATGTGGAAGAGCATACAGTAACAAGCCTCACAGGTTTAGAAGCATCAAAAGTAGGTTTAGGCTCAAATATTAGCAGATCAATGTCAATGAGTATAAGAGAAACAATTGTAAGTGGAATAGGAGCATGGATATGGTTGTCCACAATATGATGGTGATGTTATAGGCTATCAAGTTTATTCTGCAGGGAGTGTATTATTGTATCCTTATCGTGAATGATTGATTGTAGAAGATAATTTCACTTCTTGAGCGATCTATTTTCTTCCAAAAATTTTACAATATCCTCTTGAACATACTTTAGAGAAAAGCATATCATTCTCAGAATCCATGATAGGTACAAACTGCAACTCCCAAAAATTTAAGACGTCGGGCTCAGCCGAAATTACATCCACAATTGATTACAAAACTCCTCCATATTTTGCACTTTATAATTATAGTGCAAGTCTCAAAATAAATATTTCCAATGGAAAGAGCACAAAAAAAAAGTACTTTTACAAAAAATGACACTCAAAACTGAGTTACCGATCAAAAGTTACAAGATTTTTAATATTTTACTCTGTTATTTATTTTAGTTGCCACTAAAACAAAATAAATTGTTGTTGTCTTTGCCACACATAAAATCAAAGGGGGTTGAGGTTTAGCACCTACTAGTAGGAATCACAAGCTTTAAGCCCTCATATGACCATACCATATGACCAAGGCCTAAGGATTTTAATGGGGTGTGTTGTGTGTTTTTGAGAAATACCAATCTTGAAAATTCCAATTTTTTCCCTTTGTGGCACAGATCCCGAGGTAGACCGGTGTCCTTCCCTGTAACAATGCAAGAAACCAGAAAAATGACTGCCTCCAGAAATGGTCGAGTTTACAATCAATCTTAGGGTTTTCCTACCTTCTAGATCCAATGGAAGCCTCCATTTTCCATAAAAATGCACACAGCAACAAAATATGACCAAATCCAAAATATATGAATATACAATGAATTTATTTGCAAAATAAAACTTATAGATGGATGTCAACAACAATCTCCAGATCTGATACCATGAAAGGAATGATAACCGGAATGATAACCAGATCATATAAAGCCAAGAACACAGATGCTAATCAAACACCACGATCTATAAGATGAAATCAATTCACCAGAATAACTTTATATAAAACCTTTGCAAATAAATGAGTAGCAATATCATATATTATTATGGAACTCAATACAATACATTGAGAATGGGCCTTGTTTAAATAGGCAAGGAATAACAATCTAAGAACCAATCAAGGTCGTAGATCAAGCCATGAATCAAGGAAATAACTAGTCATCAAATAACTAGTCAATACCATAGATCAAGGAAAGAACTAGTCAATACCATAGATCAAGGAAATAACTATACCTAACAACTAGATAATATCTCCTAATATCTAAATAAGATAAAAGAAATATCCACACACATAAGTGGGTGAGGATAAATACAATCAAGGTAAATAAAGTACCTAGGTGAACATGAGCTAAGGTAAATACCTACTCTAATAGACAGTGTTGACATAGTCTACGTAGAAAATAATTATATATTAGGAGTGTTTGTTTCATATCCCATTATTCTCTATCTAGTTATAACCCCATCCTACTATTATGGGGAGTATTGTTAAGCTTCTCTCCTATATAATTTGTAACGTGCTTATGATATTAATTAAATTAATAATATATATTAATCTCTTTTTTCTCTCCATTGTTTACTCCTCTCAATCTGGTATCAGAGTGATCTTCATCTTTGGCTTGTGCGTTTGAAGGAGTTGCATGTAACAAAGGGCCTACGTGGGAATTGGATGTGGATAAGGAAAACATTTATTGCTGCATGGAGGATTTTAGGAGCCTGCGTGGAGATTAATGTTTTGAATTCAGTTTTCTCCTGCAAAGAAGATGTCTGCGTAAAAGAGTTACTTGTTGCGTAGAAGTGTCAAAATCCATTGATTATTGTATATAACTCTAGCAACCTGTATATACTTCCAGCGAACTATTTTTTTATATATTTGGGAGACAAGATCAAACAACATGTGGATCTTGTACATTATACTTCTGTAAAAAAATTTGAAGAATTGTGCATGATTTATGATCTATTTTCTTAATTCTTGGACATAACTGAGTGGCACACTAATTTACTATTGCCATTTATACCTACTGGAATGTTTGGTTTAAGTCAAAAACATCTGTCAGTAAGATACGTGTGTGGAGTTTTGTATTGTCTCCGACACATTGATAGCACCCAGGTTAACTAGTGCCCAAGAAACAGAGATTTCTTTCTAAATTGTTTTAGAGTGTACATGGAGGAAGGTATTTCTTTGTTGAATTTTTTTTAATACTTGGCTGAACTCTGACTTGTGTGTTATACATGCAAGATACAAAGTGGGAACAAAGACCATACATGTAGAGTGTAAATTGGAGGAGTTTCATCACCAAGTTGCTGAATATTTACATGACCAAGCCCGTAAATTAGCACCAACATTTCTAGTATCACTTGTGTGAAAGAGAAAGAAGCCTTGAACAAGCCAAAGTAGTGTCCCATGAACCTTTGTTGTATGTCAAGTGTGAATGAAACAATTGATACTGTTTAAATCCATGACGACTCGCAAGCCATAGAACACCGTCTAGAAGCACAAGAGAACTCCAAGTTCTATTTTACATTACTTAAAACAAGCTTCACAACACCGACAACCTTGTATTCAACGAACTAGTTCGAATAGGAATTCTAGAGTATTTTATTTTTTACGTCAATTGTTAGGCGAAAAGAGTTCAAGCTAAGCTAGAAGCTAGTTGCGATGCAGAATGTGAAGACGAGGATGAGCACCCCACAAAGTGTTGTTGTCTCTCAGCATGTGAGTATTGAGAACATCTACAAGATAGTATCTCTCACCAGTGAGTACAAACTATAATATTTCTTGGAAAGTAATAAACATTATTTTATTTTATTACAATGTCTGCTCCGAAGTTGCTTCTTTCTAATGATCAATTACTTAAAGTGCTAAATTATGCGGCTTGGAAAAACAAAGATGTGAACTATCCTCAATCCTCTTCATTAATAATGTCAATCCAGGGTTGGTGTCCGATGGCTTGTATGCAATAGGAGAAAGAGATCTTTGGAAAACAACTCCTTCAAACACAATCCAAACTTGCATAAATTAAAATACACACTTGCAGAAATGGAAAAGCACACTTGCAGAAATCAAAATCAACTTGCATGAAAGAAATCACACTTGCATAAAAGAAATTTGTTGAATTGAAAACAAATGAAAAATAAATAAGACACCTGCAGGTTCACAAAAGAAATTATACAAAAAGAAATATTACATGACATAAAATCATAAATTCACAACAAAAGGAAAATTACAGAATAAAGAAATAAACATAAAACATTGATCCATCTTCCTTGGAATGAGTGGCCAACTCATTCCTTGGAAGAGGACTTAATTCATACTTGCAAACTTTAATTCAAAACCTGCAAAATAATTTTACTCAGAATATTGGAGAGAAAGAACAAATTTTCATTGATTGGTAAAATATTACATACAAGAGTGTGGAAGGTTGCATTTATAGTTCATGCATCCAACCAACTCCTCTTTTTAGGGAATACAATATGATCTTCTCTTTATTCTAATTTACTTAGTCCACACACCAAGAACTAACTACCTATTCTTGGGCGGATTTATTCAAAGCAATAAATCCTAAACAAACTTGACTTACAACAGTCCACTTATCATGGAGAATATTTCTACAACTCATCCCTTTAATCTAGGAACACAAAGTGGGAGAGTACTTATTCAACATTCCTAATATTATTCCACTATTTTCTCATCCTTGAAACATGGAGAGAAAATGGAGGAGTGTTAAGTCCATGACTTTGAATTCTTCTTGGAATGCCACATGCATGCATGAATTTGGATTGCCACATGTTTGGATTTGTATTCTTGGTTGATGACGTGGAAGCAAAGAGTGGGCTGAATAGTTTGGTGCTCCTTTACATTACTTTGGAACAAACCAAAATACTTTCACTAGCTGGGTGTTTCCGTAGCTGTGTGAAGAATTTCCATAGCTGGGATGTTTCCGTAACTGCATGAAGAACTTTAGTAGTTGGGTCTTTCAGTAGCTGCGTGAATACTTTCAGTAGCTGCAATCTATGAACTTGGAGTAGAGTTTCTTATGACATGTTTTCTACACACTATTGCATTCCAACTTTAGAAGAAATATCAGGAAATAACAACAATTAGATTGCAAATAGATTTCTAAAGAGATGATAAGATAAATCCTATATTCTACCTTAAATATGTTATCTGTTATTAAAACTACATCTAAATTCACTTGAAAGCTTGATTTTAAGAGAGAGAATAAGAGTGTTATTTGGTGATATAATGAGACATATTTTGGTCTCATCATTTCCCCCACACTTAAACTTCTTGCATGCCCTCATGCAAGCTATTGATCTTCCTGTAGAATTTGATTTTGTCAATACTTCTGCATCTTTCAAATTGTCTTCTCCTCTTTTCATGATAAAAGCAAACTGAGATTTCTAGAAGTAAAATTTTTACTTCTTTCTTATTCATGCTCTCATGAGGTTTTTCTTCGATAATGTAGAGATATTTTTTTCCCCCCTCTACCTAGCTCTTTGTTTTCTCATGCATTCTTCAAATGATTTGGAAGAGAGTGAGTCTCCCCCACACTTAGCTCTATGCATGCCCTCATGCAAATTGTATTTTTTTAGCAGCTTATAGATCCCAATTGCTGCAAACTGGAAAGACTTCATCTGCACATGTAGATCTTGAAAAAATATCTCTCTCTTTTTTTTCTCTTTTTTTAAGATTTCTAGAAGTGAATCTATTTGTAATTAAAACAAAAAATAACAATATTTGAGAATAGAAAAATAGAAGTTACCATACCATACTCAGGAGTTATCCTTGCTTTCATCATGTTGTATAACCTTGATTTCCATCTGCAGTTGAACAAAACAAATAGATATGAAGTCAAGGCCTCAGCAACATAGAAATTTTTAGTAGAAAATTATTTCATCAACCAAGTTGGCCTAAGAGAAGCAGTCATATGTATCCAAGAAAGACTTTGAAGTGCAATTTTTTGTTTGGGAAAAGCAGTCATTTGCTAGTTTTCAACTTTCCCCTTTGTTTTTTTTTTTTTTTAGTAATTGGTCAGCCAGTAAACTGGTTTTCTAACCAATCACTATCCTTTTGAGAAATTTCAACATGATGGAAAATCAGGAAGCAATCTTCCAGAGTGTCTGCAACATCCAACCAATTTAGAAAGTTGATTTAGAAATTGAGAAACAATGGTAAACTGTTCTGGGAAATGGAATGGTTCAGGGACTTCTTCATTTATTGGGAATGGATGGTTTATTATGAGAGGTTGTGGGTATGATCCCTGAATACAAATGGTATGTTGGCATTTCAATTAGCATATACTGGTTGAGCCAGTATTTTTCTACAGTCATGAGAAGGATTAACATTGACTACAAAATATCAGAGGAATTTTTAGTGGTTTCAGTGGTTGGGAAAATGAGTTTTAGAAAAACTCAACAAAAACTGAGACAGAGAGGGTAGCATGGAATGAATCAGGTACTGAAAATGAGGAGTATTAGAAGAATACTTGCATGCATCATAAGATTTTTTTTAAAGAAAAAAAATAGTCTTCAACATGTTATTTTTTTAGTAGTGTGCATTCAAACTGCGATATCTTGGTCGTTTCTCAATGAAAATGAGTGATTCAAAATGATCTGGAAATATTAGATCATGTAGAACAAGACCCTAAAATTTTTGAGCTATTTCTTTACGAGTTGAGTAGTTTGCATCAGAAAATGTTGCTATCAAAACAATCTTCAACATGTTATTTTTTAGCAGCATGCATTCAAACTACGATATCTTGGTCATTTCTCAACAAAAATGAGCGATTCAAAATGATCTGGAAAGCTCATATCATGTAGAACAAGACCCAGAAATCATTTGAGCTATTTATTTGTGAGCTATGAGTAGTTTGCATCTGGAAAATGCTATTATTTTTCACATAAAACTCCTTATCAGCTGAATCTTTTTCTTTGACCTCCTCTGCAATGCTCCGTTTGTCGATTTTGCACTTTTTGCATAATTATGTCATCTAAAAAATAGATGCTTGCAACATATAATTAGCTCCTTCAAATTTGAATCTCCAATAATTATTGAAAACAATTTAGAACATGTCTCTCTCATTAAATAAATATTTCAATTTAGGAGCATTATTTGCATGAGACTTAATTGATTAAAATATATGCAACCTTAGCATTCATTGCATGCAAATTTATTTCCTCTTTATATGCAAAATATATTTCTAAATCAATTGTCGACATGCAAAGAAAAACTTTTAAAAATTTTGACTAATTCATTAAATAAAAGAGATAAAATAGGGATGCATGCTATTTGAATTTTTCTAATGCATGAGTCGTTGCATGCAAAAATGAATGTCTCACTTCATTAAATGTAAGAGTTAAAAATAGAATTCTCTTCTTGCATGTTTGAACTCTTCAACCAAATGAGTTGTTATATGAGAGAATAATGCATACCTTTTTGCATTTGTCTACCATGTTCTAATAGCTTTCATTATTGTTGTAGATTCAGAATTGCAGGAATTTGAGTTCAGAGATTGCATGCAAAAAACTTTGCCAAAATATACGCCAAGGGTTTCAACCTGTAGGGAAAGAGCTGCAGATGAAAGGATGCAAATGAAGACATCCTACATCTTTTCCTTCAACATACGTTTCCTTCCTCCGTGACAGAAACAACTCAACTTTTCTTCAACTTAATCTGTTTGCACAAATATTCCATATAAATCTTTGTCTCTGCTAACCTGCACAAAGTTTTTTTTTGGTATTTCTTGCATGCATGAACTATTATTTAATCTTTGCAAGAAGTAACAGTACATGCAAACAAAAAATATTTTAGAATAGGAAAACCTCATTGCATGAAAATAATAAACATGAAATGATGTTTCCATTTTATTGAGGGGGGGTTGCTTTTGGAAATCTCGGTAGGTTTCTAAATCTAATTGCAGAAATAAAATTTAATCTATTTGCAGAAAAGAAATATTAATCTATTTTGTAGAAAATAAAAGTTTAAAGAAACTGCCACCAAATACTTCCTGTCACAGAATTTTCTAAGAGGTATTCTACTGTCACTAGAATATTCTTTTAGAAAAATATGAGTCTCCTAATAACACCATGATCCCCAGAAATGGTGCCAAAATGATGAGGGTCATCAATCCTCTTCATTAATAATGTCAATCCAGGGCTGGTGTCTGATGGTTGTATGCAATAGGAGAAAGAGATCTTTGGAAAACAACTCCTTCAAACACAATCCAAACTTGCATAAATTAAAATAAATTGCAGAAATCACACTTGTAGAAATGGAAAATCACACTTGCATAAAAGAAATCACACTTGCATAAAAGAAATTTCTGAATTGAAAACAAATGAAAAATAAATAAGACACCTGCAGGTTCACAAAAGAAATTGTACAAAAGAAAGATTACATGACATAAAATCATAAATTCACAACAAAAGGAAAATTACATAATAAAGAAATAAACATAAAACATTGATCCATCTTCCTTGGAATGAGTGGCCAGCTCATTCCTTGGAAGAGGACTTAATTCATACTTGCAAACTTTAATTCAAAACCTGCAGAATAATTTTACTCAGAATATTGGAGAGAAAGAACGGATTTTCATTGATTGGTAAAAGATTACATACAAGAGTGTGGAAGGTTGCATTTATAGTTCATGCATCCAACCAACTCCTCTTTTTGGGGAATACAATCTGATCTTCTCTTTATTCTAATTTACTTAGTCCACACACCAAGAACTAACTACCTATTCTTGGGTGGATTTATTCAAAGCAATAAATCCTAAACAAACTTGACTACAACAGTCCACTTATCATGGAGAATATTTCTACAACTCATCCCTTTAATCTAGGAACACAAAGTGGGAGAGTACTTATTCAACATTCCTAATACTATTCCACTATTTTCTCATCCTTGAAACATGGAGAGAAAATGGAGGAGTGCTAAGTCCATGACTTTGAATTCTTCTTGGAATGCCACATGCATGCATGACTTTGGATTGCCACATGTTTGGATTTGTATTCTTGGTTGATGACGTGGAAGCAAAGAGTGGGTTGAATAGTTTGGTGCTCCTTTACATTACTTTGGAACAAACCAAAAGACTTTCACTAGTTGGGCGTTTCTAGCTGCGTGAAGACTTTTTCTGTAGCATAAATAGCTAACAGCAATCTATGAACAGTTGGGCCTTTCAGTAGTTGTGTGAAGACTTTCGGTAGCTGCAATCTATGAACTTGGAGTAGAGTTGCTTATGACTTGTTTTCTACACACTATTACATTCCAACTTTAGAAGAAATATCAGGAAATAACAACAATTAGATTGCAAATAGATTTCTAAAGAGATGATAAGATAAATCTATATTCTACCTTAAATATGCTATCCATTATTAAAACTACATCTAAATTCACTTGAAAGCTTGATTTTAAGAGAGAGAATAAGAGTGTTATTTGGTGATATAATGAGACATATTTTGGTCTCATCAGCTACACGCTACATGCTACACGCTACATGCTACATACTACACATCTGAAAAATCTACGCATACGCACTGCACTCACTACCCTATGATGCACTCTAGTCTCATGGTCCATACTGGATTGTTGAGGGTATACATCACAATTGGGTCACATCACACTCACACATTCAATCGTTCATACTCTTTCTCATGTGACGTTAGTAGATTAATGATAGAAGATTCGGGCTACAAGGTCACTTCTTCTAGCATCATTCAGTAGCATACACCGTAGGTTACATCTTGAATCTCTCAATCATATTTTAGTGATATACGCTTTAGGCTACAAGGTCACTTCTTCTAACATCATCTTGTGATAGGCTACATCGTCACTTTTGCTAGCATTGTTAAGCGGAATATGCTGTAGGATAAATCACCACTCCTTTCTATTCATCTCATCATGATATATTCTTAGGCTACATCATCATGCACAACTCATCTTTATGTCTCATATCTTCACTACACATTGACCACAACGCACTACACACAACATATCGTTCTACCATTTCCCGATGACACACTCTCATTTATGGTTCATTATTGACTGCTGAGGGGGCATACTAAATGAACCTCACCACATACAATTCCATTCACTTAGGGGGCACACTGATCCTATCATTCACACATCATTCCATTCCATCCACCCACAACATAGTACATTTCATAGTTGTATTTACTCTTTCTTTCACTTTATTTTACATGTACGATTTATTACACATGCTAGATATATATCTTGTTTGTCATTAATTTTATCATACACACATGCACATTCACTTGATTTTCTAGTTGTGATAGCAGACTATACAGATCTATTACATACAACATGGATGTCTCGACCTAGTACTAGTCCCATAATGACTCTTGGGGGCATCCACATTTGTACACTAAAGGTGCGATTATTTTGTTTTTGTTCATAGAACACTACTTTATTAGTTTACACATGCTTTGACATACATTTTATCTTTCTAACATGCTAACATATTCTTCATGTGCAACATTTTTTATGCAGGGATACTTCCGTACTTATTTTTTACATTATTTGCTATTATTTTCTCTTGTTTGTAGGCTTTTCCCTTTGTCTTATATGCATACTTGTTTGTTTTAAGCCATTGCGGCCTTGAGTATGTTACGACATCGTGATTGATGTCCATTTTTTGTAACCCACTTTGTGCGACCTACATGGTCTTTTTTGGTGTTTACATTATTTGCTTACACATTGTCTGTGTATCTTACACTTTTTTTCTACAGGCATGCTTGTTTGTACTAACACTTATTTTCTAGCCATCTTATTTACATGTGCCTTGGTTTTTACCAAGCGCATCCCCTCCCCCCTACAGGGCATAGTATCAGTGGTTGGTCCTCTTTTGGGCCACATTCTTCTATCCATAATGTCGCATGCACCCCCAAAGAGGGGGGGGGGAATCATTTGGGTTTACACACACTACACAATATAATACTAGTATATTTCAATTTTTTTCCATGACACAGTGGGTTATATAATGAGTGGGTTTAGACCAGCCTACAAAACTCCATACACAATGGCTTTTACAGGGTAGATTGTCCTTAGCATTTTTGAGAGTACTTATAGGTTAGAGGATAAACTAGACCTTCCTCTCTACAGTACTTTGGCGAGTAGCGTCGTATCACCCAAAAAACTAGATAGTATAGAGATATCTTTAGTTCTCAGGAAGTAGTTACATGTTGGAGGATAAATCAGTCTTTCCTCTCCACACTTCTTTGTCTAGTGGCCTAAGATCACCCAAAAAACTTGCACAACATCAACATGATTCTTTATACACCTTTTTTCTCATCATGGATTAGGTGCACTTGTTCCTTTTTCATGTTCATACTTTCTTTACATGATTTTTACATATATACATGCATTTTTACACATTACACATATACATGTATATTTGACTACTTGATCATCTTCTCATTTGTAGGTTCGTCCGTATGGGAAGCAAGCAGTCAACATCACACACATAGTGGGCACATCACACACACGATACTAACATGTAGGTACATCACATACATTGACATATACACACGCACTTTCACCCTAGGTTTAGTTTCATCACTTTTTTACATCTTTTAGTCTCTACGCTCCATATTTTTGTCACTCCACACTTTTGTCTAGTCCCTTGGCACATTTTATATATCACTCTACATGGATATGAGGTATGCATCTCTATCTATTTTATGTTATCGAGCATTCTGCTCACCAACATAAAGTGGGGGAAAATGTAAACACAAAAGCATACACTTTGGGTAATTATTTAGTCGTGGTCTCATACTACTAGTCATATGGTTCTTGATTGAAAAGAGTACTAATTAACTCATGTATTTGGCCATATTGCATTGTTTTTTGTTGCTAATTTCGATCTTGCACCCATACTTTCCCAATATATATTGTTAGGCTATGTTTTCCCTATTTCTGATTGAGGCACTCAGTCAGGATTGGGGCGCCCTAGGCACCCTGATCCTCTTTGCACTTTCCTCTTTACTTCTTGGGAACTTGTTATCAGCCAATTTTGACTGCGCAAAATTGTCAAAAAACAATTAAATAATTAAAAATTAGAAAATTTTTGAAAAGTATTACTTTGCGTGGTTCATTGGACTCCTTGTGATCGTCTTATTTTTGTGATCGTTTCGGTCTTCGTTTCGTGATTTTCGGGCAAGAACTCTTCCCGCCAGGCTATAAAACGCATTAAAATAATTAATTAATATTTAATTAATTAATTGCTCCTTGTTTGATTAAATTAATTTTTAAAAAATCACTTAAGGAGTATTTAATTAAATAAATATAAATTAAGGTTCATCCGACAAGTTTTAGTGCCGGGGAAGTAAGCTTTTGTTTCCAACTGCCGGGTTGGCATCCCGAACCCGGATTTCCACTTTCCTGGCAATTTCCTTCAAATTTCCCGCACGTGGGTTTTCCTCTGCCAATTGCCAAATCATGGATTGGCAAACGGGCATAAAATTCCCCAATTTCCCACATGGGGAAATTGGACGGGGATTGCCAACCCATTTTTCCATTCCCGTTGGCAATTGCCCGTTACTTTTCCCATTTCCCCCTGGCACTTAAGCCACTACCCGGGATGAGAGGAAGTTGAATTAATCCTCGTAACTTCCTCCATCAAACCCAGTGGAAAAAGTCAGAAGCTTCTTTTTCTTCAGGAAGACATAATTTTTTGTTAACATTATGCAAGAGAAACCCATGCCATTGCATGAGCAAAAGAAATTAATCACAACAAAAAGACTAAAGGACAAAATACATGCGCATTGGACAATTGAAGGAAAAGACATTTTTTTGAAGAGATAAAGAAACAGCTTTTAAAAGGCCACGCCTGGCAATGAGAAAGAACAGTTTTTTAAAACACAGGAAATAAATATAGTCCAAACGTTTTTGAGGGGGCAGCCTGATATATGTGGACCCACATTTTTAATAAAAAGGAGCTTTGTTTTCAGTTTTGCCCAGCATAGGAGAAACCCACGCATTTGTTTTAACCACATGTTCCAGCCAGCAAACAAAAACATACGCTTGCCATACATCTGTTGCAGCATTTGATGGAGCATAGACAAGCATTCATGATTTTGGGCGAAGTTTAGGAAGCATACGGAATGACAAAGTGCATACCGAAACAGAACAGGAAGCATACGTGAACAGTGCGCGAGTCCATACTCTGGAGAACATCATCGATTGATCCTGCGCCAATACTGTCAATACTGTTTGCATTATTATAGGTTTGCCTGTAGCTTAAAAAAAAAATAAATAAATTAAAAAGAAGCGACCCGACTGAACCGATGGGCAAGCATGTTTTAAAAAATGAATTGTTTTTGTGACTTGTTATATTCTGCATTTTCATCGGCCTTCAGAAAGAATGCGTAATATTGCATATGGATGGATCTGGGGCCCTGATAAAGCTTACACTTAATTACAAAAGGCTGCAACAAATGAAGGTCATGAATAGCAAAAACTTTGATACATGCAGCAAGCTGCGTGTTGGGTGATTCTGAAATACAGTCCAAAAGAAGATAAAAGAAAGCATTCCCACACTGGTCCGAAGTTTTAGTTCCACACAGCCAGAGGTAAAATAGATCACAGCCAAAGCCCACGCAATACAAGAAGAACCACGCATTCTTTTGGAGGAGACACGCTGGTCCAAGGAAGACAGTTCAATAAACAACCAGAGAATAAATTTGTTTTATTTTCCTAAAGCCAGAAGAAACGCCGAAGAAAGGAAACTCCATTCACGTAAATATTAAGATCGGGGGATTTTAATTGTTATTGTCGGAGTTAGAATTCAAGCTTGGTCTCGATTTGTTTTTATTAACATACTAAAAGTTGTAATTCGAGACAATTATTATTATCATTTTTAAAATAATAATAATAATAATATATAACGGGAATATTTTTCTTACATCGACGGGGTGTTGGAGACTGAGACCCAGCCCCGTTTGCATTGTTTGGCATGCCTGAGTCACCTTTTGATTAAATTCATAATGGCCGAAAGATCCAAATCTGCAGGGAGATCGAGGAAGCCAGTGGAAAGATCTAATAAATCTGCCCTGAAATATGAATTCCAAGGAATTATTCCTCCCAGCTCCATTAAGTCGGCGTATGACAACATCACCGATACAAATCTGGGTCACATCAACATTGCAACAGTTTTGCGAGCGAGTGAAAACTGAAGGCAAAACCATTTTCTCTGATAGGCTTTACCACAGTGGCCTACCTCAAGCAGCAGCATTCCCTGTCTCGGTGCAGTGTCCGGAATTGGTGATTGCTTGTGCAGAGCATTACGATCCTGAGAGATGAGGAATTTATAAAGACAACCGTGAACCTTTCCTCTTAATCACACCTGAACACATTGAGGATTTGCTCGGGATACCTGACTTTCCTGAGAATGCAGATATCACTCGCCAGTCTGCGCAAGATTTCTGGGATGAAGAACCCCTAAGATGGAGCAAAATGGTTAACAACAATTGGCTGGTAACCAAGAGACCTTGGATTGACAGGATCCCCAAAGAACTATACCGCGTTGAGTTCGTGGAAGAGATTGGAGACATGATCACTCTCCTAAGTCGAGTTTTTGGTTTACCTTCTGCAAGGGTCTTCCACCCATGGATGTACCAGTTTATCTGTATCATCCTAGCCAAGAAGGAGTTTGTGGACTGGGCCACCATCATCAGCAACACCATTCACAAGCAATTGATAGAAGTCAAAATGACTGGATGCTTCTACATGACCTCATATCTGACCTATGCAGTAGCACGAAGAAAGCTATTTTCGGGACTTGAAACGAGAGGAGTCCTGGGGTCATCAAACAACATTTTTCACTATTACCCTCATCTCAGCTTCAAAAATAGTTCTCACCATTTTAGAAGAGTCAACGATGCATTCACCTTCCACGTGATCCGGAACTTGAATCGAAATACCGAGGAAAGGTTTTCCAAAGAAGCCATGAGTGTCATTTCCCAATGGGGAACTTGGTTTATACAATTTTCATCTTTTTCCTACATTCACGTGAGTGGCTTTGCTGGGACCCCGTGGAAACTTCCCAAGTACGTCAGTGATAAGTGGGCGTTAATGGAGCTGGCGCGACAATTGTTCCAAGTTCACTGCTTACTTAGTGACAAGCACCGTCCAGGAATTCATTTCCCGATCCAAATCGGGGAATACCAATGCCCAAACTTATTCAGTGCACAACTAATGGAAAAGGAGTTTGCTCTCATAACCATCCATCCATATGTGAAGAGAGCCCAGTTCGATATCAATGGTTATATGCAAACGATTATGGGAGCGAAGTATCAACATAATCCTACCATGGAGGATTTCTAGGCCGCTTGCTCGGATGAACATGAGGTAAGGAGACGGGAGTACTCTCGCCTAACACTTGCTCAGATCAAGGCCTTCCACATCCGGAGTCCTCCCGATTCATTCATAACCGATGATGAGGATGTCATTCGATCCCTCGTATGATGCCATTTCCTTCACACCGTTGCCTCGAATCGACTGGACCAAAAGAGATGAATTTTCTCTCGATGGCAAGAACCAACCAATTATCGAAAGAAGCATATCTTGGTATGATAGGGAGCTTGCCAAATTTCAATCAATTCCGGATCACGTTTCAGAATCACAAAAATTGCCTATATCAGGACACCTCCATTCGACCAAGGTTTCTTCTCGATCAACTTCGTTACCATCCAATCATACACGACATACAAGAAAAGAATGGTTGCCAAAATCCACTTTGCCGAGCAACGTGTCACGAGGAGAGAGATCCAAAGATCCAAACCCTGAAGAAGGAAAGGAGCGTGGTGTCTGGATTTTCTACCTCGAGTAGAGATTCTTCCACTCACATCATTAATAGCACTCATACGCTGGTAGCAAATGATCCTCAGCCATGCTTCGAACAAATACCCACTCAAGTGCAAGTAATTCAAATATCAAATACTTCGGAGCACGTAGTTCATGAAGGGATTTCCCAAAATATCCCGAATGATCAGGAAGTGGACATTGAGGTTGTGTCTCCTCAAATCGAGGCCGTTGATAGGATTCAAGAAGGATCTCATGATGTCAGGGATAATGAGGATATTGATTCGAGCTCCAGGATTCTATATGCTGAGATAGTAAATGAAACTCCTTCTTGGGTTGATTCTGAAGTGAAGAAAAGGAAGAGAGTTGTCAAGCCAATCGACATTGATTTTGATGCCCTTTTCAAACTATCGAATGATGCCATTCCTAAGAAGCCTAAGGTACTTTCTCGAATAATGGTGGATAATGATGGAAACAAGTTTGCAGACCTTTCCATTCCATGAGTGGATAAAGAGCGTAATGCTATGACGCCAGCCAACTATGAAGTTTCCAGACTAGGACTTGGGAGATCCACGTTAGAAAGTGACATGGCGATGGCTCGAGATTCAATTGATATCGTGCTAAAAAGATTGGAGAAATACAAGTCCCAAAATTCTCGGCTCAAGGCTGAAAAGAGTCAATTGGTGGAGTATGTTCAGCATTTGATAAATCCCATATCATCCACCTTCCCAGTACCTGATGCGGTGGCTGCCCCAGATGAAGAGACTCTTAATTTGTCAAAGGAAATAAACACGTTGGGCCATGTCACTAAAACTTGGCTTTCGGAGATTCTCGTTTTGGGCCAGGGAGCGATCAAGACTGCAGTTAAGCTTCATGAAGATATCAGTGTATATCTGAATCCAATTCTTTCTTTCAAAGAAACTTTTGTTTCTACTATATCAAATTTGGATGAGATATTGCCCAGTCTGCAGGAGATGACAAGTATGGAATCTTCAGTGTTGGCTATTGAAGGGATTCTCAAATTTGAACATCGAGGGACACATTTTCTCTGGTGTCTACATCTCAAATTGAGAAAGATGCTTCTTGTGGATTCTATGATCCATTATGACAACATGTGCAATGAAGTTTTCGCTTCACTTTCCTTGATCCAGGATTTCATAGTTGAGATTCCTTGCAACCTAGTAAATGAGCATAATCAAAGGTGTTCATCGAAGCAGGTGGAAGAACAATTTTCATGATTGTTCAAAGACATGTACACTCCTGCCAACAATTTCTCGTCGGTTTCCATGGAACGGTGTATCAAATTGAAGAACTTGTTTGAGAATGCTCAGTCTAAAATTGTTAATTTTAATGATATGCCAAGTAGAATTCTTGAATTGCAGGTATTTTGTGAGGCTATTCTTCGGACAAGTGAACCTCTAGAAGAAGAAAAGATGTTTGAAACTTTGGGAAGGTTTAGATCCTTTCAATTATCAAAAGCAGCAGATCCTAATTTCACCGGCGGTGTAGGGAGTTGATTTTCTTGATATCTAGCGAATTGGGAGAGTCCATTTCTCATACGTTTGAGATAGGCGGACCCCGTTTCAATGGATAAGGCACTGGTTATTATTGTATATTTTAAAAGGTGTTGTTATTTGGGAAACATTGGATATTTTAAGTAATTTCTATTTTTGGGTTGTATTTAATAAAGTTGGTTAGAAAAAGTCAAAGGTCACTTAAGTGCCTTATTTAATGATCATGTAAAACCCTAACTACTTTGTAACCAACTTTTGGGTTATAAAAGGAAGTCAGGGGCTCATTTGTAAGGGTGAATTTGAGAGAGGAGAAGAAGATACTTTTGTGCAAGCTTTTGTTTCAAGAAGAAACTTTGTGTTCTTTGTGAAAAACATTTTGGAGTTAATAGAATAAGAACTTTGTGTCTCATTCATTGTCTCTTGTAACATTTGGTGTTCTTATGTTCATTAGATGTTAGGTGTTTGAATCTTGCATGCAAATATTATCTTTGATTTTATTGTCAACATTAGTAATCAGTTGTTCTAGTTCACAGTGATCAAGCTCTGACTATCTACTTGCTCATGTGTGTTCCCTTTTGCATGTTCTTGTTTGGCTAACTCAAACTCCGTTTTATTTGTGTTGGTTATTCATCTTTTCTCTTCATGCAATATTAGGCTCTATTTTTACCTAACTCTTGCATGTTCTTTCAGTCCATTCCATTCCACTCCTTTCTTTCATTTCATTCTATCTCCTTCATTCACTTTTCTTCCATTGATGTTCCAAAACACCCCCCACATACAATTTTGAATGTACAGATGTAAATACAGTTTTGGTTTTCAATAAAGGCAGCCTCACCTTCATTGAGGAGGGACTTTGTTCCCACACTGTTGCATGTCATTTGCATGCGTGCAAATCCATATGCTAACAGTTTTTGGTGACTCCACTGGGGATTCAGAAATCGTTAACCAGTGCTTGGTTAAATCTTTATGACTATCCCCTCTGCACAAGCTCCAATTCTTCAACCGAACCTTGTGCCCGACGAATATTTCCAAGGAGACATTACTGCCAACCTTCGAATAGTAGCTTGGGAAAACCGTGAAAGCTTACAACAATTTGTGGCTGTTGATAGAGCCATTGATAGAGAAATCTACATCGAAGATCTTAGAAGAAGAGCACCCGCACTTGTGGCTAGAAGACCCCTTGGGCACACGTTGATAGTTGTTCACCGACGCGGTCCTCTTCCACCCAGGTAATAAGTTGTATGACTATTACAGGTAACCCACCTATCTTGCAACCAAATCTTGTTTTTACAGATACTCAAGAAGACATATCATCAGATTTGAGGCAAGCTATTTGGGAAAAGCGCACAAGTAACCATCATTTTTATCTCGCCACATCAGTACTAGATAACGAAGAAGAGAAAGCCGTGAGAGTTGTTAGAGTTATTCAGGTGCAAATAGCTCAAGAAAGAGAGCAAAGAGAAAAGGCTAGAGCTGGTCGGAACACGCCAGTGATCTCTTCACCATAAATATTCCAAGCTGGAAGGAAAGAGGTTTACGCGAGGAGAAAAAGATAAAGGTAGATCTGACCCTACTTTTGACTTTCAAGGAAAATTTGGTTTCAAGTTATCTCCTCCCAAGAAGAACACACCTCGTAGATCTGCAAGCCTTGCATCAATTCCTGAAAGAGCAAGCAAGGAAGGAATCACTACCAGTCAAGCACTTGTCCTTGCTCACATTGTTTAACCTTCGCATACCACCTTTTCTCCAATGGCAGCGAATGTACCATGGGGAAATGCCATAGGCCCATTGGCCTTACCTGCTCGACATGAACTCCCACGAGGATCAAGAAAGATTCTTCCCAAGTTCGACGGAGATGGGAAGACGTCACCAGATGATCATATTTCCGCCTTCTTCGCTGCATGTGCTGTTTTGTCAGTAGAATACGAAGATGTTGCTATTCGTCTCTTCGTCGAGACATTACATGATATTGCTGCAGATTGGTTTCATCATCTACCCAATGGATGTATTACAAGTTGGGATGATATGAAAACCAAGTTTGAAAATTGATTCAAAACAGCGGAAGATGAACATGCTCTTCTTGCCCAACTATCTCAGGAAAAGAAAGAGCCTACAGAACCCATGAGGAATTTCGTGGCCAAATTCAACAAGATGGTAAACAAATTTCCCACAGGGATTCGTCCCAACCTTGATGGACAAAAATGTTTCTTTATTAATGCACAACAACCAGAAGTGTGCTATCAGCTAAGAAGGGCCAGGGTGGCTACTTTGGAACTTGCTCAATCTTTGGCCATAGAAATTGAAGATGACTTAATCATGGCAGGAAAATTCAAGAAAAATTCCCTCAAAGGAAAGAGTCAAGAAACTCCCAACGTTTCAGAAACTATACTCACTAAGTTGGCTAATGATATGCTAGCTTTGAAGAAGCAAGTTGCTCAAAGTAGTAAACCTGCTCCTTACAAAGATATCCCATGAAAAGGATACGTTCCCAACAAAGCCAGGATTGCAGGTGCTCCAACGAGGCTTGCTATTGAAGCAGCTCCCACAACTAATTCCAAATGTGATTTCATTGAAGAAAGCGATGATGAGATTGAGGTCATTGAGGTTGATGAGGAAGAGCCTGATTCTGAGACATCTGAACCTACAGTTGAAGATCCTGAGGAAGAAAGTAATAATAATTTCTTTGAGTACCGTTCCGATGAAGAAGATGAATATGAAGAAATTATAGAAGATATGAATAGTCAATCCTTCGCCGTTTTCACACGCTCTCAGAAAAAGGACCAAGATACCACCAAGGCGGGAGATAAAGAGGTTTCCAAGGAAAATATCAAAGGATCCAAGATAAAGGAGGCTCCTAAAGAGTCTAGAGAAACTGAGGTTTCAAAGGTCAAGACTATCTTTAAGAAAGGAGAGCCTTTGTTAGATCAATCAGTTAGTAAACCAATTACAAAGAAAACTTCTTCTTCCACATCCGTATCAACCAAGCCCGAGACCAAGGTCAAAAGTGTGCCATCATCAAGTTCGAAAGAACTCATATCTGAGACTTCAAGTGCAATTACTTTGCCTAAATTTGATATCATTGATCATATCAATAAAACAAAAATTTCCATGTCATAGGCAGAGTACTTAAAGTCCAACAAGGATCAGCTCGAGAAGTTGGTCCAGTTTATCAAAGGCGACTCTACTGTTCATTCCTCTAAAGGAATTCTAAAAACTCCCAAAGATGGGAAAACTCAAAATACTGTGGCGGCCACTACACCTTCAAATGAAAAGATCGAACCTTTCTTTGTGTCTTTTCTTATCAACGGATGCAAGTTAAGTAATTGCATTATAGACTCTGGAGCCTCGGATAATGTGATGCCGACAAAAGTAGCACATGCTCTTGGTTTGACTTGTACGAGAACATTCGGATCATGTTACTCTATGGAAACCAAGAAAGTTCCTTTGATCGGGCAGATTAAGGATGCCCAAATGGTTTTAGCCCAATTCCCTCAAAAGCGAGTTAAGGTAACTATTTTAGTTGCTGATATTCCTGCCTCGTATGGAATGTTGTTGAGTAGGAAATTTTGTAGGGATTTGGGTGGTGAGATTCAAATGGACTGGTCTCATGCCATGATTCCTATCAATGGAGAAATGAAGAAACTTATGCCGGAAGCTCAGGCAAAGTTCACGGTAACTAAAACTGAAGATCCTCGCGCACAGATCCTTTTCCAAGGCTCAAGTATGGGTAATTATATGATGACTACAGAAGTCCGTACCCCTGAGATCACTTGCCAAAATTCCAATGAGATCTGGACTCTTGAGTTTGATGGAAGTTGTTGCTCAACGGGCTCTGGTGCAGGAGTGGTGCTCATATCTCCAAATGGTAAAATCTTTCCTTTTTCCTATAAACTCCAATTTTCAAATACTAATAACACTGTAGAGTACAAGGCATTAGTCCTTGGCCTCCAAGTTGCAGAAGAGAAAGGGATCAAAAATCTGGAAGTCTTTGGAGATGCGGAATTGATCGTGAAACAAGTAAGAAATCAGTTCCAGGTAAAGAACGATAGTCTGAGACACTATAGAAATAAAGTTTGGGATGCCATAGAATTTTTTACGCTTTTTCCATTAAATCTGTCCCTCGTGAAAATAATGACAAAGCGGATTCTCTAGCAGTCTCAGCATCATTAATGATTCCTCATTCAGAATTTGATCAAGACAAATACACCATTGAAATGGTTTTTAGGCCAAGTGTTCCTGACAATGCAGAAAATTGGAAAGTATTTAATGATGATCAACAAATTATTGCCTTCTTGGAAAAGAGAGAAAATTTTGAACAGTTGTACTTTGAAGGAAGTGATTCGGCATTTCGCGAAACAACTACCTCACCCATTCAGGAAGGAGTTGAGAACGAAGATCCTGGTGATGGCATCATTCAACTCAAAGGAAATAAAATTCCCAAAGGATTGGTTTCACTCGAAGAACTTTTTGACAAACATGACAGGTTTATTAAAGAGAAAGAGCAGGCATGACCTGCAAATTTTGCTGACTATGAGCAAATTAATATCGGCACCAAGGATAAACATCACCTGATCAATATTGGTAAATGTTGCTCGCCTGAGGAGCGCATGAAATTCATAAATCTCCTTACCAAATACTCTGACGTCTTGGCATATTCATACGAATACTTGAAGTCTTTCCAACCCAGGGAAATGGAGCATGCCATACCCTTGAAGCCTGGCGCAGTTCCATTCAGGCAAAAGCAAAGACAGTATAATCCCAAGATTACAGGGATAATATTTCATGAAGTTCAAAAGATGATAGATGCACGAATAGTTTTTCCTATTCGACATTCGACTTGGATAGCTAATATTGTACCGGTTCACAAGAAAAATGGAGAAATTAGGATTTGCGTGGATTTCCGCAATCTTAATCAGGCATCCTTGAAGGATAACTACCCACTACCAAGTCATGGACCATATTCTGCAGGTAGTAACTGGATCGGAAATGCTATCTATGCTAGATGGTTTCTCTGGCTATAATCAGATTGAGGTGGCTAGAGAAGATCAACATAAAACTGCATTCACTACCCCCTGGGGTACGTTCGCATATAGAAGAATGCCCTTCGATTTGATCAATGCTAGTGCAACGTTTCAAAGGGCCATGGATATGGCGTTTGCAGATTATAAGGAAAATATCATTGTGATATACCTAGATGACTTGACAGTGTTTTCAAAGAAGCGAGAAGATCACTTAAGAGATTTAGAGAAAATTTTGCAAAGGTGTAAACTTCATAAGATTTCTCTGAATCCAAAAAAATCTGTGTTTGGAGTTACGGAAGGTAAACTCCTAGGTCATATTGTTTCTAAGGAAGGAACTAAGATCGATCCTGAACGTGTTCAAGATATAAAGAATCTTTCCTTGCCTACAAGTAAACCTGGAGTCCACTCCTTCTTTGGAAAGGTGAACTTTTTGAGAAGGTTCGTGCCAGATTTCGCCGAGATTACTAAAGAAATCGCTGATATGATGAAAGGAAAAGAATCTTTCAAATGGCCAAAGGAAGGTAGAGAGGCATTTGAGCAAATCAAGGGTGCTATTGCAAAAGCTCCTACATTGGTGTGTCCCAATTTTAAAAAGGATTTTATAATTTATTGCTATGCTTCACCACACACAATCTCTGCCATTTTGACTCAGCACAATCAAGAAGGGATTGAATCTCCTATCGCATTCATGAGTTCAAGATTCAAGAAACATGAACTTAATTACACTCCTCTTGAGAGACATGCGTACGCGGTGGTAAGAGCCCTGAAACACTTCAGGTATTATGTGTTGAATTCTCACACCAAAGTCTTAGTTCTAGACACCGCAGTGAAATCAATGTTGACACAACAGGAACCAGGATCTAAAAGAGGTAATTGGGTATCAAAGATCCAAGAATATGATCTGGACATCAAGCCTACCAAGTTGGTTCGATGGAGAGGACTCTGCCAACTCATTGCAGAGAATGAACCATGAGATAACTCTGAAGAAGAACTAGTTGAAGGAAATTTTCCATTGGTAGTTTTTGTCAGTACCACGGATGAATGGTATTCTGATATTGCCTACTTCCTCACATACGGCGAGTGTCTAGAAAATCTGACAGCTAAAGAGAAATGAGCAATCAAACTAAGAGCTGCCAGATACGTCATTTGGGATAACACGTTGTTCAAGAAAGGAATTGACGGCATGTTCCTCAGATGTGTTGATAAAGAACAACAGCCTAGGTTGTTGGAAGCCTTCCACAATCATGCTTGCGGTGGTCATTTTTCTGGCCCAATAACAGTCCATAAAATTCTGAGAGCACATTATTATTGGCCCACTATGTTTTCTGATGCTCAGAAATGGGTGACCAAAATGTGAGGCCTGTCAACAATTTGTTGGAAGACCAAAGTTAGCAGCACTGCCTTTGAAGCCAGTTGTCATTGAAGAACCCTTTCAACAATGGGGTTTAGATTTCATCGGGGTCTTGAACCCTAATTCCAGTGCTGGTCATACCCACGTGCTCACTGCCACTGATTACTTTACAAAATGGGTAGAAGCTATACCGGTGAAACAAACATCTACTGCAGTAATATGTGATTTCATCAAAGAAAACATATTGGTTCGTTATGGAATTCCTCACAAGATCGTGACTGAAAATGCCTCAAATTTTTCTTCTGTAGAGATGATAGGTTTTTGTTATGGATATGGGATATCTTTTTCTCATTCATCAGATTACTACCCGCAGGGAAACGGTCAGGATGAATCCAGCAACAAAAACCTCATTACCATTGTGCGCAAATTAGTCGAAGAAAATCAAAGAACTTGGCACAAAAAGTTATACGATGCATTGTGGGCTGACCGCATAACTCCCAAAAGGGCAATTGGGATGTCTCCATTTCAACTTCTGTATGGAACTGATGCTCAAATTCCCGTCAAATTGGAGCTACCAGCGTTAAAATTATCTCAGGCAGTTGATGATGAATGTTTCACCAATGCATTAGATAAAAGGGTCATGTTTCTAACCAAGCTTGAGGAACAAAGAAGTCAAGTGGCCAACATGATCGAGGAACATCAATCCAAGGTAAAGAAGTTGTTTGACAGGAAAACTAGAGAGAGACAGTTTCAAATCAATGACTTAGTTCTTCTCTGGGATAAAAGACGTGAGCCGAAGGGAAAGCATGGGAAGTTTGACTCGCTGTGGCTGGGACCTTTCAAAATAAGACACTTCTGTGGAGATAGTACCTACTACTTGGCATATCCTGATGGAACTCATTTGCCTTTGCCCTACAGTGGGTAGTATCTCAAATATTACCAGAATTGAAAACGGGTTGTTCCCCGTATGTACATAGGTATTTAGGATTTTGGTTTGTTTGTTTCCCTATTTTTCAGTCTCCTCTCTTGTGTCACCCCATTTTTGTGCCCCATCTTTCTATGATCATATTCATGACTATTTGGGTCTGGGTCCGTTGCTGCATCCATGAAGTCCTTGTCCCCAATCAGAGCCAGCTGTTATTAGCCAATTTTGACTGCGCAAAATTGTCAAAAAACAATTAAATAATTAAAAATTAGAAAATTTTGAAAAGTATTACTTTGCGTGGTTCATTGGACTCCTTGCGATCGTCTTGTTTTTGTGATCGTTTCGGTCTTCGTTTCATGATTTTCGAGCAAGAAATCTTCCCGTCAGGCTATAAAACGCATTAAAATGCATTAAAATAATTAATTAATATTTAATTAATTAATTGCTCCTTGTTTGATTAAATTAATTTTTTAAAAATCACTTAAGGAGTATTTAATTAAATAAATATAAATTAAGGTTCATCCGACAAGTTTTAGTGCCGGGGAAGTAAGCTTTTGTTTCCAATTGCCGGGTTGGCATCCCGAACCCGGATTTCCACTTTCCTGGCAATTTCCTTCAAATTTCCCGCATGAGGGTTTTCCTCTGCCAATTGCCAAATCATGGATTGGAAAATGGGCATTAAATTCCCCAATTTCCCACATGGGGAAAGTGGACGGGGATTGCCAACCCATTTTGCCATTCCCGTTGGCAATTGCTCGTTACTTTTCCCATTTCCCTCTGGCACTCAAGCCACTACCCGGGATGAGAGGAAGTTGAATTAATCCTCGTAACTTCCTCCATCAAACCCGGTGGAAAAATTCAGAAGCCTCTTTTTCTTCAAGAAGACATAATATTTTGTTAACATTATGCAAGAGAAACCCACGCCATTGTGAGCAAAAGAAATTAATCACAACAAAAAGACTAAAGGAAAATACATGCACATTGGTTGAAGGAAAAGACAAGAAGAGATAAAAAATAGTTTTAAAAGGCCACGCCTGGCAATGAGGAAGGAACAATTTTTAAAACACAGGAAATAAATACAGTCCAAACGTTTTTGAGGGGGCACCTGATATATGTGGACAGTTTTTAATAAAAAGGAGCTTTGTTTTCAGCCGCCCAGCATTGGAGAAACCCACGCATTTGTTTTAACCCATGTTCCAGCCAGCAAACAAAAACATACGCTTTCCATACATCTGTTGCAGCATTTGATGGAGCACAGACAAGCATTCGTGATTTTGGGCGAAGTTTAGGAAGCATACGGAACAGTGCGCGTGCGCGGAACAGGAAGCATACGGAACAGTGCGCGAGTGGCCAACAGGAAGCATACGGAACAGTGCGCGAGTCATACTCTGGAGAACATCATCGATTGATCCTGCGCCCATACTATCAATACTGTTTGCATTGACTGTAGCTTTTAAAAATAAATAAATAAATAAAAAGAAGTGACCCGACCGAACCATGGGCAAGTATGTTTGAAAAAATGAATTGTTTTTGCAACTTGTTATATTCTGCATTTTCATCGGCCTTCAGAAAGAATGCGTAATATTGCATATGGATGGATCTGGGGCCCTGATAAAGCTTACAGCTTAATTGCTAAAGGCTGCAACAAATGAAGGTCACGAATATCAAACGTCATGCAGGTGTAGTAGCGAAGATAACTCAACTGCATGTAGAGCTAGATGCGGCTCATCAAGAGTGGGATACGACGCACTAGGAGTTAGATGTGATGCATCAGGAGAGAAATTTTGGCCATCTAGTAGAGGGATAATACTAGAGGTGAAGAAGCCTTATGGTCAAAATATAGAGATCTAGGCATTCTGTTTGAGGTGACAGGTGGAGCAACCCACGGAGCTACATAAGGGCTAGAGAGATGGCTCCACTCAATTTTGTGACACTGGAGTAGTACTAAGCTCTAGGAGAGGAGACACAATACTATGAGCACATAGTGATGAATATATTACCTGATGTACCGCACTATGTGACATATATGGATAGCGAGAGCAGGTCAGCTTGATAGGAAGCTTCAGGGAGTACAATGAGAGTAATGCAGTCGAGACATGATGGTGGACAAGGAGGAGGACAAGAAGGAGGACATGGTCCTGCCTCGGGAGACAAAGTCTTAGATTTTGTGTTCATTGATTAATGGGTGGACATTGTATAGATACATATTTCTAAGTATAGATTGAGATAGAGCCCCATTGAGACCTATCACAAATGTATAGACATTCTGATGATGGTGATGATGATACATACGTATATATATATATATATATATATATATATATATGATTTTTTTGTGATTTATATGTGTTGTGATATATGGATGAGTAGATTAGATGTATGTGATGGATCATGATTATTCAATGTTGAGTAGTTTATGGATATGAAAATGATTATATGTTTAATTAGAAATTTGATATGATGTATTGATTAATTTATATGATGTGATGTATTGGCTTATATGATGTATTGATTGGATCAAATTATATGATGGACTTAGATTAGATATGGAACTGATGTGGTGTATAAAGGTTAGATATGATATGATGATTGGATTAGACATGATGTGATGGTTTTTATATTAGATATAATGGAATTGGATGTAGATTAGATTGTGTTAATCAGATTGAATATGATATAAGATAATTGGGTTGGATTGGATGTGCGACCTTGCGAGGGTGACCCAAACATAGGAAGTACACTTCATCATAGCAAGGACTACACATAGGATAGATGCCTTGGGACTAGATTAGAGGTAAAATGTGTGAGGGAAGATGAATAAAGCAATGCACTTGTAGCCTATGATTGGTGTTAACAGATAACTAACGATAGTTAATCACACATATAAGATCGCGGGGGGGGATATGGAAGGTGTGCTTATACACCCATTATAGGCATGACAAGGAGTTTAGATGTAGCTTGTATGCAGAAATAGTTTCTCCTTAGGTGGTTGTCCTAGGTCTAATTCCCTAGCTCTGAGTAATATTGCACAAACTGGGCAATGCAAGAAGTTTGTTTTTAATGGGAAATCTGATCGATGCAGGAAGCTTTCTTGGGATGACTTTTTTTTTGGATTTTTCTTGTGATATTTTAAAAGGTTGATCAATGCAGGAATCTTTTACTACCATGTTATTTGAAATTAGTCATCCTTTGACAGAATGGTCTACAATTATGGATTTTTGCTTTGTATTTTTACATTTGATTTTAGATGGCAGGATAAGTTATGTGATAGTTGTCTTTCAAGGGATCAATTTATACTTTTAATATTTTTTTGCTTTATTTGAATAGTTGCCTTTCGAGGGAGTAGTCTATATTTTGGATAACATAGATTTTGATATGAGAATCCATGATCTTTTTACTTTTTATGATGTAACTAAGGATAGCTAAGTAGACCACTCAGGGAGGGGAAGTAATGTGTACAACCTACACATATGGACCCTTATCTTGGTTCCAGTAGGTAGAATTAGAAGGAGATGGATGTAATGATTGTGGGGTTCTCACCTAGGAGGAGGAACTTAATGAGGCCATAAATTGGCCATAAATTACCATTATTTTGTCATTCCAAGTTACCTTTGAAAGTGGATTTAAATGTAATCTAGGAACTTATAGTTTGCTTAAGATAGAGTATAAGAAATATATCTTGTTCATTCTTTAGAAATATTTTATTATCTATCTTGTTGACTAATCATATTGATTATTTGGGAAAATATGCAAAGTTTTGTGTATGCAGGCCATAAAGGAAAGAAAATGCTAGTATTGAGAAAAGTGGAATTTATCATGAACAATACATTTAAAATCAAATATGATTTCATATTCAGATTCCTCTCAAAAAATTATGCAAGTTCAAAAAAAATCATCTCAATCCAAGGTCGCATGCAAAAGTTATAGCTTGTTTAAGTTAGTTCTGGAACTCACAGAGTTAGTTCCGGAACTCACAGAGTTAGTTCCGGAACTTGCAGATTTAGTTTTGGAACTCACAGGTTTAGTTCCGGAACTCGCAGATTTAGTTCCAGAACTTGTATCAATTGAATGAAAATTAGTTCAGGAACTTTTAATTCATGGAAAAAATCAGATTTAGTTCCAGAACTTGCAGATTTAATTCCGGAACTTGCATAAAAGGAATGACAACTTTAGTTTTGGAACTTGCATCAATGAAATGATAGTTTTTGAGGGATTGTGAAAAATTAGAGATTCCAATGGGAAATCTAAGAGAGGTTTTTGTTCATAGAAATGTGTTTAATAAAAACCTCATTTAGATTTGCTACTGATTTTACCAATGAAGAGAGATCTAACTTTTAGTGAGCTGCAGTTTGAGGAAACGTGTATTAGACGAGCACTAAAAGTTCCATAAACAGAAACAAAAAAGTCAAATGGAAAATATGAGAGAGGTTTTTGTTCATAGAATTTTTTTTAACAAAAACCTAATTCATATTTGTTACAGGTTTTACCAATGAAGAGAGATCTAACTTTTAGTGAGCTGCAGTCTGAGGAGACATGTATCAGACAAGCACTTAAAGTTCCATAAACAAAAACAAAAAATTTAAATGGAAAATCTGAGATATAATTTTGTTCATAGAAATTTTTTTAACAAAAACCTCATTCATATTTGCTACAAGTTTTACCAATCAAGAGAAATCTAATTTTTAGTGAACTGCAGTCTGAGGAAAAAGCGTATCAGACAATCGTCAAAAGTTTCACAATAAAAAAAAAACAAAGTCAAATGGAAAATCTGGGAAAGGTATTTGGTCAAAATCATATTTTGAGGAAAAAAAATCCTTTCAATAATGTAGAAGAATAAAATCATTATGATTCTTATTACCAAAAAGCAAGGAGAAGATTTGGGAGTAAATCTTCCTAAAATAAGTAAGATAAGATTTGACTTCAATAATACATCTCTCTCCATATTTTGTGGAGATGGAGATCTTAGTTGTTAGGATTGGAATATAGATAAGATCAGATTGTATTTTCTAAAATAAGGAGGTGGTTGGATGCATGAATTATAAATGCAACCTTCCACACTAAGATATGTAATTTTCTTTCTCCTAAGAAATAAAGATATGTTCTTTCCTCTCAAATATTCTGTAGTTTTAAAATCGAAAGTATGATTTAAATCCTCTTCCAAGAAATGAGTTGGCCACTCATTTCAAGGAAGATGGATCTGTGTATTTATGTTTATGTTTATTCATTTGTCTGTAATTCATTTTGTTGTATTGCTTTTATTTTTGTATTGTGAAAATTCAGTATGTTGTGAACCTGCAGGTGTTTCGTTTAATTATATTTATTTCCAATCCAAGCAATTTCAATTTATGTAAGTGTGTTTAAATTTATGCAAGTGTTTTTAAATTCCTGCAAGTTTGATTTCCTTCATGCAAGTGTGATTTATTTTATGCAAACTTTATTCCTGCAAGTGTGCCTTTATTTCTGCAAGTGTGACTTTCAATTTCTGCAAGTGTGATTTATTTTTTGCAAGTTTGGTTTGTGTTTAAAGGAAGTGATTTCCAAGATCTTCTTCTCTTAATGCATACAACCATCGGACACCAACCCTGGATTGACATTATTAATGGCAAGGATTGATGACCCTCATCAGAACTTGTCCACGAGGAATATGCTATGAGCATAGCTGTGGTGTGCATTCAAGGTCATAGATAGGATAGTGACGAAAGACCACATAATTCCAAATCATTACGATGAAAGATGGAGAAGGCTAATGATGGAAATGAGATTGTTACTATGACTAAGGTCACGTTGGTAGGTGTGTTAATAGTAGAAAGGCTGCAAGTGCAAGGCGTTGAGAGGTTTTGTTTATAGTTTACCATTAAGAGAAGCTAAATGATAAGCCCTAAACCCATACTTGTGAGTGATAATATATAGTCCAATCTAGTTTAGAGTAAACTTCCCACATTGGCTCCTTTCCAGAGTAGTGACGTCCTGATTCTCTTTTAAGACAAGGTCACTGATGTTAAATTCATGTTCTTTGAGATGTTTGTTATAGGCACGTTTGATTTGTTCTTGATATATGTGATGATGTTGGAGGGTAATTAAGCGACATTTGTCTAACATCTCAAGTTATGTTTGACAATCTTGGTGATATTCTTTATCATAGATGAATTCACGAAGAGAAACATGCAAGGATGAGATTTGAACTTTGAGAGGAAGGACAAATTTAGATCCATAAACAAGAGAGAATGGAGTAGCACCTGTTGAGGTGAAAATACTAGTCTAATAAGCCTAAAGAGCGAAGGGGATATGAAGATGCCCATATCGATCTGTCTTATCAACAATTTTTAGTAAAAATGTTGCGAAGAGGTTTTTAGTGGATTCAACTTGGCTGTTAGCTTATGGATAATATGGAGAAGAGAAGCTGAGATTGATGTTGAAAATGTCACAAAGTTTCTTAAGGTTTTTATTTTGGAAGGACTTTCCATTGTCCTTGATGATTTTGTGAGGAACGTTGAAGCGACAGATGATTTGATGATAGAAAAAATTGATGATTTTGTTAGCTTTGGTTAACATGAGTGGAATGATTCCACCATCTTAGTGAAGTATTTGGTAGCGGTGAGGATAGAATGATGACATTAAGAAGAATGTGAATTGATGAGACCGATGAGGTCTAATGTGAGAAAGTCCATAGATCTTAAGTCGGTTGCAATGCATGGCTAGGGATATAGATAATATTGGAATGCTTCTGGAACTTAACGCACTTCTTAATATATTCACAATAGTCTTGGTTTAGGGTGGGCCAATAGTAGCCCATTCGAAGAACGTACTTGGTGATAGCCAAACCACTAAAGTGTCCACCATAGATGTCATCGTGGACTTCTTTTATGGTTCAGATAGATTCATGGGATTTAAATCATCATAGTTAAATACCGTCAAACCCACGTATATAGAGGATGCTGCCAAGGATAACATAGTGGTTGGTGTATTGAAGTAAGGGCATCCTACCATTTTTTGATAGGTTGGAGGGGATTTTGGATTGAGAGAGATAGTCGAAGAACTGGGTATACCAGAGATCTGATTGAATGGTTTTGATGACATTGACAAAAGGAAGTTCATTAGTATGAGATGGTTTATCAATGTCATGGAAAACAATGAAGAGATTGGATTCTTACGTTGTCAAAGGGATGAGAGATGCAAATAATGCCATGGTGTCTATGAAGTGATTGGATAAATGAGGGATGGTTTGGATAGTATATTGATCGAAGGATTTGAGGAGAAAATTGACGATGTTCTTGTATTTTTGAAGGAACTTTTTTTTGCATTGATAGATTCCCTTGATTTGATTGATGATAAGTTGGGAATCACCATAGATATCAAGAATTTGGATGCTGAGCATGATAGCAGTTTAAAGGCCCAAGACAAGGGATTCATACTCAACCATGTTGTTAGTACAGTCAAAGTTGAGTTTATAGGTGACAGGAATATGGTTTTCCTAATGAGGAATGATGATGACACCAGCACCTCTCCCACGCCGACACTTAGAACCATCAAAGAATAGTGTAATTTTGAGGGGGGGATACTCATGATCATTGGTGTTGAGGGATTCATTAGGGAACTACTCATGAGGGAGTTGATTATCAGGTAGAGGGGCTTCGGCGAATTGATTAGCGATAGCCTGGCCTTTGATTGATTTTTGAGAGATGAACTCTAGTTCAAACTCAGTCATGAGCATGAGCCATCGAGTGATGCAGTTGTTGTGATATGGTTTGGAATGCATGGTTCTATGGGGATTGAATTTAGAAATGATGTAGGTTTTCTGATTGAGAAGATAGTGGAAAAGCTTGGAAGTGGTGAAGTAGATAGCGTAACACAACTTAGTGGCTTTGGTATAGTGGGTTTTGTAGTCGTGAAGAGTGTGACTGATATAATAGATGACTTGTTCCATGCCCTGCTCATCATGGTGTGCCAACATGACACCTAGAGCATGATTGATGGAAGAGATGTAAATATATAAGGCTCCCCCTCACGTGGAGGCATGAGCACATGTGGTGATAAAATATATTTCTTAAGTTTTTCGAAGGCCTTATGGTAATTGGCATCCCAATTGAAGTGAGTATCTTTGCAGAGAATGTGATGGAAAGGTTGGAAATGATCAAAAATTTGTGAGATGAAATTATAGACTGATTAGAGTTGGCCTTGGAGACTACAAAGTTACTTTATATTGATAGGAAGAGGCATCTCAAGGATGGCCTTGAACTTGGCGCGGTCAAATTTAATACCCTGATAGAAACGATGAAGCGAAGGAGTTTTCCAGTTAGAACTCCAAACACACACTTGGGGGAATAAGCCGAAGGAAGTAATGGATAAAGTGTATGAAGAGGATTTCAAGGATAGAAAGATGGTCTTGTCGATGCTTGGACTTACCCAAAAGGTCATCCACATAATCCTCTATGTTTTTTTGGATGAGATTGTGGAAGATATAGGTCATGGCACATTGGTAGGTGGCCCTTGCATTTCTTAACCCAAAGGGTGTGACATGATAATAGAAGGTTCCCCAAGGGGTGATGAAGGAAATATTATGTTGGTATTCTGGTGTGATGAGGATTTGATTGTAACCTGAAAAACCATCCATAAGAGAAAGCATTTCATGGTTAGTGGTTAGGTTGACAAGTTGATCGATGTTTAGCAGGGGAAAGTCATCCTTAGGGAAAGTGATATTTAAGTCTCAAAAATTGGTGCAGATATAGAGATTTCTACAGGCTTTAATAATGGGTATGATGTTAGAAACCCATTGCAGATAATTGATACATTGGATGAAGTTGGCTAAGAGAAGACGTTACAATTTTTTGACAAGAAGGGCAACATGAGGATGCATGCGACTGAGCTTCTGCTTAACTAGCTTGGCGTTAGGGATGCTAATTATTTTATGGATGATGATGCTTGGATTAAGTCCTATCATGTCGACATATGACCATGCAAAGGATTTACTATGCTTAGAAACGAAGGGGATGAAGGATTCTAGCTCTTTTGGATCAAGGGATTGCCCGACTTTGAGGATGTAGGGATCTTGTAAAGTCCCTATGTTGATGTCGATGGTGGATTCATTAATAAGGGTGGATGTTTCAGGAGGCAAGGCCTTATGAAGATGAGAATCTTCTACCCCCATATAATAAAGAATATAATCATCATCGTTGCATTGAAAAATGTTGATGGTAGGGGAATCCTCCTCTACCATGTTGGGGAATTGGAGAGGAAGGGACCTAGTTTCACCTTCTGCTTGATAGGTGACCAGTCCCAAAGTGATCGTGGAGATTTTTTAAAAAAATCTAGAAGAAATAGACACAATTTCATCTATGTCCATGGGGTCATTTGATGGAGAAGGAGGTGATGAATCAATGTGCATGGGAGATGCAGAAGACGTGTGTGGAGGAGAGTTAGTGGGATGCTCCTTGAATCCTAGTCTAAACTTCTCATGGGGTTTGCAGGATTCGTCAAGGATAATATCATGCATGCCTTTCTCATAACATCCCATACCAAATCCCTTCCATGTGCAAGGATGGAGATAGGTGTAGGCGAAGGATTTGTTGTAGAGGAAGTCAAATCCATTGGTGTATAGCTTAGTGTGGGGTTGATTGTTAGCATGGGAAGAAGGGTGATCGATGCCACCATGGATAAGATCAGTTTTTATGTAAGATGGACCAAAGGAAATGATATCTATGATGTGTTGTCCATTATTTTTTCAAGGGGGAAAAATACATGTGAAGGCAGGACAACAATACCGTAGTGTCGAAAAATTTCAAAGCCATACCTTCCAAACGCACCCCCAGACTAGTCCATCCCCAACATCATCCTTACCCAGTCAGTATAATGACCCTCTAATGGATGTCAACTTATTCCTCTAGGGCGATTTAGGAAATAAAACTCAATCCCCCCAGGTGATTTTAGGAGCTCACAAAGAACGTCAATTTTGAACAGTTTTGGGAAGGGCCACCACTGGCCTTCCTGGGACTAATGAAACCCCTTGGAGCAGAAAAAAGGAGAAAAAATAAACATGGAGATGAATTAAAATTCCAAGAAAATTGGGGAAAATATTTTGGAAGATCCAAGGAATATTTGGACATTTTTTTGGGTAGATTCATCAGAAACGGGTTCTCAAGCCTAGGTAGTGCACAAGGCCAAAAAAGCTACTGAGCTTTGCAAAGTAATTCTAGGAGCTTTGGTAGGAGTTAGGAACTAAAATATAAATTCATGGAAAGGTAATTCAGATATATATAAGATGGTGGAATCATATTTTTCACAACACCTAGGTGTAATATATTTATATCTAGTTTTTCTCATGCCTAGTCATGGAGCCAAAACAAAAATCTGATTTTTTAGGGCTCAAATGGAAGAATCAAGAGCTGAGACCCCCACCATTGGATTCAAAGACCTTTTTTAGTCAATTTCATATAAAATTTCACCTTGAAACTCATTTGGGAGCTCAATATATCGTTGCAAGTTCACTCACAAGGTAAGAGTTCGACAGTTAGCCAATTCTTGAAATGGACACGTGTCAGCTCTAGGAGCCTGGTGCACTTTGATGTCCCTCTTATCCCTTTAGAAAATGTGAATAGGGGATATTAAAATGCACCCATCCCTTTTTATCTTCCCTAATCACTCATATGACCCTCCGCATTGCCAATTTAGCCCCCAAGAGCTTGTTGGAGCCTATCCTCACAGTGCACGAATGACTGCCAAGTGTCGTAGCTTGACGTGATGTGCAAATTGATGTCCCTTTCATCCCTTTAGCCAAAGGTACATAGGGGAAACAAAAATTCATGCATCCCTAGTTGTTCCTCTTGGTTGTCCATACACTTGAAATTCAGCCCCCAGGTGCTTCTCTCAAGCTCCCTAGCTCAAATGCTCTGTCGGTTGGATCTTGCTAAGTGTCGTGATTAGGTACGAGGTGAAAATTGATGTCACTTTCATTCCTTTAGCTAAAGGGAAATCAGGGACACAAAAAAGAGCGTATACCCTGGTGTTTTCTTTTTGAAAACATTAAATCCAATACTTAGCCATTTTTTCACTGCTTCATCTCCCCACAGTTCCACGCCCTGCTGAAACTCTGTCTAATTTTCTCCAGACATCCAAACCACCATTGATTTACCAAACCAGATCCTCTAAGTCCTTATATCATTTAAGAACAAATATTTTAGATTAAACTTAGATCTAGAGTCAAATAACAAAGGAATAAACAAAGAACTTAATCTGAAAACCCTCGTAGTTGTGAGACGAAGAAATCAATGTATCTTGTAAACTAGGGAATGAATAAAACAACCATTTTTTGTTGTCTTCATCATTTTTGAAGGCTGTAAAAGCCTCACTAATGGATCTCTCATATGTAGTGAGGATTATTTGTAGCGAAGAAACTCTCCATTCCGTGTACCAAAGACAAAAAGCTAATTTCCCGATTAATTGACAATCGGTTGGCTAAGAAATTCACCTGTGAAATAAGAAGGAAAACCCCACATTGGAAAAATAATTTTCATCATGATTTGAGGTGGAAGAGGAACCTATAATTTTTGAGCTCCATTAATGGATTCCATGACACAACAAAAATAATCAGTGAGCTACCTCTCTACTTCTCAAGGTTCCAGTGGGCGGAATCGTGCGAAAAATTGGTGGAAACGATCCTTGAAAAATCTAGTTTCACGTGAACTAGTTTTCACACCATGAAGTCCCTATTTTTTAGGGATATGGAGGGCTTTGTTTTTCATCAACATTCTTCCCTCTTCAAAGAAAATTTTCAAATTCCAAAATATCCGGTGGGTGAAGTCATCCAAAATTCGGGGGGAAGGGTCTCTGAAAAATCTAGTTCCTTTCAAACTAGTTTTTTGTGCGATGAAGTTTCCAATCTCTCAAGATATGAAGGACTATTTTTTTATCAATATTATGCCCCTGCTTTGTGCCCAAATCTCTTACTTAAAAAATAAAAATAAAATTATTTATGAACTTCCTGGTGAGTGAATCACAACAAAATTGGTGCACGTGATCGCGACGAAGAGCCAAACCCAAAAATGTCATTCCCATCACAAACCAAGGCCATTTTCACTACTTACTAAAAATAACACATTCTATGCTTCCACACATGTTAAAGATAGTAAGTCCCCCGGTTTGCAATTTTGATCATCCGTGACAATCAGAAAAGGTGTAAAATGGAGATAGCAGAAAACGACAATTTTCCCAAAATACAAGGCCCTGAAATATAAATGTGCTAAAAGTAGAAATATGCTAAAAATAACAACACCTCGACCATGAAATAGAATAGAAATGCAAAAAATATTTAGAATTTTGAATTGGAGAAAATATGGTGATATGCCCCAAAATAGAAGGTCATGATCTCATATTTTAAAAATAGAAAGTTTCAGTGTTGAGAGTAGAAAGTTGCAGATGGCCTCATTCTCACTCATATTTCCACTTTTTGGAATCTTCATGGGGTTGTAAAATTACATTATAGCTCAAGTGGTGGGATGAGAAATTCATAGAGGTCCTAGAAGTATCATCCATAGTTCAATTATGCTCTAGTGCAAAGCATTGCGAGGCACAACATGTGAATTCATCTTCATCACTTAGGGACCTGGGCGATTCAAAGTGAATCAGTTATGGTGTGTTCAATGAGAATAAGAGTTCATCAATCAAGTGCTAAGGATGATCATTGGGGGAATTTCTTGTGTTCATTCTTGAAACAATACTTATTCCATAGTCGAGGGTGTTTGTGTATCATGTAAGGGAAAAGGCTACAATCATCATCTTCAACTTCTTCAAGGGGGTGGCTACTTCATCAGATATATCCTTCCTTTCTCTTCTACTCTCTTTCT